>LR990283.1:27926519-28389019 GCA_905147355.2 Apotomis turbidana | reverse complement strand
AGAGGAGATGACAGTCTAGAAAAGCTGATCGTAGTTGGGAACACAGAGGGTAAACGAGCTCGTGGACGATCCCCAACCAGGTGGACCGATCAAGTGAAGGACACGTCTTCCTCCAAGTTTTGCTCGGTTGTAAGGGACGCAATGGACAGGACTCGATGGAGACAAATCATTCACACCAAGTGTAAGCCATCCAGTGATGACCACGATCCTCAGTCATGAGGGAGCGACAAGAGAGAGAGAATTTACCTGCAGTCTCCCGGCGACCTCTCCCTGCTGGCTGATGATGGGCGTGTGGTAGTCGAGCGTCACGTCGTGGAACAGCGCCTCCAGGAACACGTTGGCGACGCCGATCAGGTTGTGGTTCTCCTGAGACTCGTAGAACGGATCGATGGCTTTCTCCGCCGGGGGCTGCCAACGAATAATATTGGATTAGTAGGTTACTTGTACACTGCTCGCTCACAATGGGCCTCATAAGTCTCAAAGTTACTCAAAGGGCAATGGAGCGAGGTATGCTCGGAGTTTCCTTGCGGGATCGAATCCGAAATGATGAGACACGCAAGAGAACCAAGGTTGTAGTAACAAGGTGGACCGATGACCTGAGTAGGATCCATCGTTGTGGAGAACTTTGGGTGAGGCCTCTATCCAGCAGTGGACGTCTATCGGCTGATATGATCTTGGCTAAAGCATAAGTCAATAGTTAAAGAATCTCATGTAAATTTTTATGTGATCCGTTACACAAGATCCGGGACAAGCCTTTTTCATGACTAAGGCAGGTATAGGCAATGAAATAAAAAATACACCACCCAAAAAAAAATGTAATTCAGCTGTTCAGCCTGTTTTTGTATGAAATTCCTTTACATTTATCTCTAGTTGTTCCGCCCGAAACGTGATAATAACATTACATTGCATGTTTGCGAAAAATAAATGTGTAACTCACCTCGTCGCCGTCGCTCTGCAGGCGGCGCCACTCGTCGTACATGTCGCGCATGTCGACCAGTTTGTTGTCAAGTTTCTCCATCGACCACACCTGCCCGCCGCGGCTCGGCCGCCTCACCATGATGGCCGGCTCCGACACGAATGCGCCACGCTGGATACAATAGGAAATAAATCATCAATTTAATTTTGACGTGATAACGTCTTGTAAATCGATGAACGCCGGCTGCACGCACGAAAAAGCATGACTCATTGTCACGCGTTCCGCTTGAGCCGAGCGTGCAAGCGAGAGCGCGGTACAAGCGATAGAGGCACGATCGGCCTAAGCGTTCGGCTTGTGACGCATCTATCCCTCTTCCACTCCATCGGCCGGCATTCAATTCATAAAAGTATGCAATTTTGCATGAGTGTTTTCTTATGACGTTACCACATAAAATTACCGTCCGTAGACTGACACCCAATGTTTTTGTGACAAAAATTTTATTGCCGACTGTCCTTCTCTGAACATCCATCGGCTCAATGATACGATTCTAAAGAGCCCCAACTCGGTAGGATTGTAAATTTATGAAACATGTTATGTATAATTTTTTAACGTAGTTACACACCGAATTTTTTATATTAAACTATTCATACAAAGATCAAAGCTCAAAGAAATATTGAAATGCGTAACTTGGTGGAAGAGATCGGGAATCCAACCTTTCTGCCACCCTAACGTCCAAGCAAACTTTCGAATTTTTCCTTATGCTTTGTGTGTCGGTCGGCAATCCAGTGGTACCCGATTCGACTCCCGGTCCCTTCCACCACTTACGCATTTCAATTTTTCTTTGAGTTTTATCTTTGTATCAATGGTTTAAAAGGAAATAAATTTATGTCAATAATTTCATTTTTGTGCTATAAGCGCTACACGAACTGTCCAGCAATTCTCATGGTTTTTAACGACCTTTTTTGGAATTCGGGACTAGTGTAGTACTTGAATGCAACATGGCCTGGGATGTTACTTCTTTTGGGGTAGCCCTATTTGACACAGTTTAAAATTAAAATTCATTTCAAAATCAAGGGTAATATCCTCCTGAGTTCCAATGTCCTACACATAGGAAACTAAAATAAACTAAACTTCAATGAATAGTTAACTATATGAATCTATTCGTCATAAGGTTTAAATTAAACTGAAAAATTATGAATGCTTGTCATGAGGAGGTTAAACAAAAATCCATTCAACCCTCCTATGAACTAATTGAAGGTAATGAATAATGATGTCTCAACCCGTACAGTCTGTTTAAATTTCTACGCTACACTACAATCTTCGTTTTAATTAGTCAATGAAACCCTCACCTTCCTATTAGGGCTCAAGTTCTGCGGCGGTATCTGCAGCGTGACACTAAACCTGGTGTTCCTCCTCATCTCCTCGGCGAGGAAGTTGGCCTCCTGCACCAGCGCGTTGGCCCTCAGGATGTCGGCCTTGAGTCTCCCGAGCGAGCGCTTGAACGTGTCGTCGCGCTCGGCCGCCCAGCGCTCCACGCGCGCCGCCGTGGTCGGCGTGCATGCCGTCATCTTGCCTGGACAGGTAACAGGTTATTATCATACCTAGGATAACTCGGGGCACGTTCTAGGGATAGGATATCGATATAATTAAATTAATATATGTGCTCAATGAACATTCTGGATTACTATAAAGAGGTTCGATGTCATATCTGATCTGATATCGAGCCTCTTAAATTAAGATAATAAAAGTATGAGGATGTAATTTCAATCAAAATGTCAATTTACGTATATTATGAAAATTATTTTAAAATAAACATGTAAATACACGTTTTGATATGTTTATTTTTTCATTTGAAAATGTGGAGATATAAAGTAATATTTATTTATGTCGATGACATTTTGATGTTGACAGTAACATCGATATATTTTTTTCGATAAAATATTTTGCTACGTCACTTTCGTATAGGTGCCCCGAGTTATCCTAGGTATGGTTATTACAGTACTTTTATGAGCGCGGGTGAGCCATGTTTGTGTGAGTATTAATGTACATGCACATTGGCTCTGTGTGGGTGAGCCGGAACTGTTCGCTCCCGAGCTCACCCACACAGAGCCAATGTGCATGTACATCTACTCACACAAACATGGCTCACCCGCGCTCGTGAGATAAAAGTACTGTAATACAATACAAGTTATTGCACACCTCATAAAACATACAGGAGAAATACAATGCAAGATATTACTATTAGAGGTAAACAACAGGCGGTGTTATCGCTAAAGAGCGATCTCTTCCAGACAACCTTTGGGTAGTGGAGAACTTGAAAAAATAAGATTTTGTTATTAGGCGGTGCGAAAATCGGAAAATAATAATAATAATATATACACAAAAACAAATAAATACATAAAAATAATAAATACATACATACATTCAGCCAACAGATAATAGGACCATTTGAATAAAATACGAATTATGAAAGGGATAGTGTTCTTTCAGTTGAGTTTTGAAAGAAACAAGAGATTTAGCGCGCCTTAAGCTAACAGGCAAGGAGTTCCACAAACAGACAGCTTTAAAAGTAAAGGAATGTGACCTTTAATGCTTATACTTAATATTATACCGTTTTTTTGGCGACATTTTGACATAGTTTAGCAGCATATTAATATTACATCACGAAGTCCCGGGAAACTGCACACCCTAATCCAACCACCGATTGACACAGTAATCAACAGCAGGAAAATAATGGTCCTTTTTTTCGACTTGGATAAACTCGCGCACATCGTCCAATCGCCAATGTCGGAAAGAAAATGCTGAACACACTATGTAGCTAATTATCACACTAAGATAATAATTTTGCATCATAATTACTAAATTTAGCATGTTGCAGAAGAATCTATTATTAATACTGACTAAACATAAATAAACTCATCGAATCTTCTTGAAGAATCTTTTCTGAGGCAAGAAATTTTCTGCGAACATACTGGATGTTGACTGAACTCCCTGCAGATAATGTCCCAAGGCCAAAACTTTTTCAAGGAGTACCTATACTAGTAGTTGATGCAACTGTTTCATAATCAGAGGTCTTAAAACATGAGTGTGGTGTTATAAAACGAACCACACACGGATCACACAAATGTTTTAAGACCTAATTACGTACAGTTGCATACACTACGCGTTGCGGCCCGCGTGCTCACCTTAACAGTATCATATTTGATACTGTTAAGGTGAGCACGCCGTAGATATAGTAATAGTACAGCTATGAAATAACATCTCTGATTTTGGTCACTCACTGCCTAGAAATGTAGACCCATACCTATAGCATCTGAACTTGTTATAGTAATTCAACAGTATGGATGTAGATAAAGGTTTTTGAACGGGCGACTACACGCGCGTTGAAAACTTCTAGCGTTGAAAGCGTGTCGTCAACCTAGGTATCAAAGTCAAAGTCAAAGTAATCTTTTATTGGTGGAGATCGCTCTTTAGCAATAAGACCGCCTGTTGTCTACCGTTTTTAATTTGTTTATATGTGATTTCTTGTGTAAATGTTTTTTGGTGTGCAATAAAGCGTACTTGTATTGTATTGGTGTGCAATAAAGTTTTGTTGTATTGTATCCAAAAAAAACATCGCCTTCTCTTTGTTTTCTTTTCAAGTACTGCTCTTACCTAGTTTGAGAGGGTCGTACGAGTACGGCGGATACGGCGTCGTCGGCGACAGAATATTCCTGAGCTGCTGGAACTGTCGCTCGTATTCCTGTCGCTGTTTTTCTAAAGCCACTGTAATAAGAAACGATAATTGAACAAAAGTTACCAGCTAATATGTACTCAAGGAAACTGAAAAATGTACATCATTCGCTCTTGTAATAAAAACAATAAGATGGGGCGTTAAAGTTTTCTCCAGTGTTACCAGAACACTCTAAAAACGGAACTCGTTGGGACTCGTAGCCCCAGGGAAGACAAATGAAATAAGGAAAGCCGAATTAATCAAATCAATGTCAATTCCTTCGCCCTTCACACCCCCGTAGTCAGAAACAGAAGAAGCTCGTACGAAAGAAAGTGATGCAAAAACGACATCAACTTCTAATTTTGATAAAGAGATTTTTTAAACAGAGTTTTGGGCAAGTTTTGGGTAAAGAAGCTTGGCAAGAGTGCCTCCTTCGTATTGCATTCTGGACTTACTCGTAGTGTTTGTTAGGTCTGTCAAGTATTTTGTTTTGGATGATAATATTGTTGAGATTAAACCTCCTTATCCGTTCAAAAATGCTGATTGTTTTAGATATTCTTCTCTATGATCAAACATGTTTCTTAAAATATGATCGATGTTACTACTTAGAACAGGGCCATTTCGATTTATTGGTATATATTTGAAAACTACAGTTTGAATATTTCATTGATAATTTTTGTTTCAAAAACTACTCGTATTTGACAAAATTCATGCAGATAACGGTTTTTATAACATATTTTCAATTGCACGCGATGAAAGCATGAAATAGCTATGTTACTATTTAGAACTCAGGTTAAAGTATTATTCACTTCTAAAAGTCTGTTGAAATTATCAATACATTTGTCATAGTATGAAAAAAAATTGTTAAAGGAATAAGGCTGGCCTTACACAGTCTGAATCCCAATCTGAATTCCGGTGCCTTTCCTCACACATGTCTTAAAAATTCCGATTGATCGGTTGTCTGTTTCAAAAATTCCGATTGATTAGTCTGCAATAGCAACTGAGATTCATAATCTGAATCCAGTATGTAGGTGTGCTCGTCCGTAATAATTGTATAGAAACAGGTGCGTTCGGAATTCATAATCTGAATTTTCATACTCTGAATTCAGAACGCACGTCAAGATCTTTCTGACAGATCAATCTGAGAAATTTATAATCTGAAAAAATCAGAATGTGTGTGGGGAGGGAACAGTTAAATTGTATGCAATACTGTAATCTAAATTCAGATTGGGATTCAGACTGTGTAAGGCCAGCCTAAGGCCTCTCAAAACGGTAAGAGTATGACGAGTGTACCTTGTTTGTCCTCCTCGTGCTGTCGCTCGAGGCGCGAGATGGCGGTCTGTATGGGGTCGTTGCTGAGCTCGTTCAGCATTATCTCGTCGCGCGCGAAGTTGTAGTCGATCGGCTGCGCGGGCGTCTGCGGCTCTGATGCTGCCGCTGAAACATCCACCAATGTTAATCGTCCATTTCAAATCAAAATCAAAACGTTTATTCTGTAAGTAGGCCACAAGGACACTTTCACGTATCTAAATCTGAATCTACCGGCATTTCACTAGAGGATACTGACAAGAAAGCCGAAAGAAACTCAACAGTAAGTATTTTTTTTCGTAAATTATACATAAAAACTATTACAATTATATTATAACTAGGTAATTGATACATGTTAGAGAAGATGTATAAGATTCTCATACAGATTACAGACGTATAGTTTCTTCAACAGTCGTTTGAGATGTGGTGCTGGAGGAGGATGTAAGACATACGGACGGAGGCTGGACGGAAAAAATTAAGTTTCTTTCGGCTTTCTTCTCAACAGCGGTCTCCTCTTGCGAAATGCCGGTAGACTCACAATCTGACTTGTAAAAGTGCTCTTGTGGCCTACTTACTGAATATTTTATTTTTATTTTTATAAGAGGTCTTGAATAGAATAGGAGAGAAAAGGACACTACTTAACAATAACAGAAAATAGAAGAGGAAATATGATAAGGCATCTGCTAAGACATGATTCAAAAATGTCATAGAAAGGAAAAAAATGGGGAATTCCTGGTCTCGTCATACAAAATCAGAACCGGAAGCACGCACTAGGAAAAATCGCAGAAAAGCGAGGGAGAGGAAGGCCAAGATGTAATTACTTAAGGAAAAGGTTAAAGTCATGTCTACCAAGAAGTGAAGGAGAAAGAAACTGCTGGCGCTACACCGAAAAGAGCGCAGCTCTTATATTGATGAGAGAGACTTTCTTTTTATTATTTCGAAGAAAGCATTTTCCTTTGCAACCGTAAACTGAGATTTGATATTGTTATAAAACAAACTTAACCTAATCAATAAGATGATATTTGCAAGAATTTTGAAAAATGTATGATTACAAAGGAATAAAAATTCTGCAAAATGATATTTCGGCGAGATTAAACATTCGGCGAAATAACTTTCTAGGACTCTAAGGACTAATTATTTTTATTAAAGCAGTAACGTCTGCTAACGTAAACCAAATGTTTACAATGAAGCGAAAATTGAAAAATTAATGGTTCAGACAGGATTCGAACCTGCGTTTCCAACGGCTTTCCGGGCCAACACGGGCGTCCTACCAACTGGACCACCGAACCAGATGTCAGAGCCATTGAATCTTTCAACCAGTTGCTCAACATGCCTTAGCTTCGCTTCATTGCAAACATTTAACTCTAAGGACTCCCTTAGAAAAGACACAAATGTGGGTTATAACTTTTTCTAACTAACTAATGCCTAGTGTTTTTTTTGTCATAGCGCCAAACGAACAGACGGATCGCCTGATGGTGCGCGATTACCGTCGCCCATAGACACCAGCAACACCAGAGGAGTCAAATTCAAATATTTTTCTAATTTGAGGTTTTATTTCAAACGTCACTAAATTGAATTTAGGTATTGATAGCTTTGAAATTAGCTCACTAAAATATAGAAATATGTAATAATAAGCGAAATATCGAAATCAAATACCGGTATTTTGTATGGAATCCAATACCGGTATCCGATCCCTGGTCGCAAGTGCGTCGCCGCACAGGTGGAAGTACGCTCTTTTCTTGAACGTTTGAAGTGTGGCTTCAGGCCCGACAGGAATCCTAGTCCCTGTAATGATCACGTGTGCACTACTAACCTGATGTGGCCTTGGGACAATTGACTCTGAAGAAATGGTGGTTCCCCCACAGGATCCGGTCGGCGTGTCCGAGCCGCACGCGGGACACGACGGGTGTCCCGTTGACGAAGCACCGCGCCGCTCCAACCGGCTCCATGTTGAGCCCGCCGCCCTCCAGGACCAGCTGGCAGTGGTGCGGCTGGATGCCGAGGCCGGACAGTTGGATGTCGGCGGAACTGTCCGCGCCGACCATTGTGCGATCCTGAAGGGAAAATATAGGTTCATGGTTAAAGAATGGTTAGTACTCATAGTGCGAGCTTTGCTTAGTTTGGGACTGGGTCGTTTTGTGTAAGATTGTCCGTATTATTTATTTATACCTTAAAGAAAAGAAGAGACCAGAATGACACTCACAGTAAGGCTCAGGAACGTTTCAACTGCACGTTCTCTTGTGTTACGAAATTTAGACGAATATAATCTATTTTTGGATTTCATCACAATTCGCAACAAGGGCACTGTTATAAGCTCACCAATGAACGCATTCTTTTTGCAAAAATAATAAATAAATAATAAATAGTAGCAGGATATTTACGATTTGATTATGAGTCTATAACCGATGGCACAAGATGGTCGCGACATTAAAAAAAGTTTATTTTCACAGAAAATTCAAAATACATAAAAAACTTAACTTCTAATCTTAAATCTCACGATATCTCGGACCAGTTTAGACCAGTGCGAGCGCGAGTGAAATCCGCTTGACGTGTCCGTGAGCAATGTCTATGTGTGCGTTTGCTCGAGCGCGCTTGTATGTAGATTGATTTCTGTACCTATCTGTTTTGTTGCAATACTGTTATAGATGTAAGAGGAATATAATGATTTATATTATACATGCCTTAAGATAATACACCAGCAGCTCGTTGAGCGAGGGGTCGGCGTTCAGGTTGACGAGGTAGTACTTGTTCTTCTCCACTTGTATGCCGCTGGCTTGTACGCTGATCCCCATCTTTTCGAGGGCATGTTGTCGCTCGCTTTGTACTCGACCTGAAGAATACATTTAAAGATGCTTTACAACTTATTTTGAAATGATTAAGAGGATATCACTGGTCCTTTCCCCATACTATCAGTTTACGTTAAGTCTGCACCTGGTAACTAAGGCGTCAGAAACAAATGAGATGCAAAGTGAACGGAACCGGGTTATACAAATGGAAGTTTCGTTCTCCCTTTCCTCTTCCAAAACTTAACTATACTTTACGAAAATGTAGGAACTTAATGGGAAGTAACTGTTCTGTGACGGACCGTTTAGATTTTTGTATACTACGAGTCTGTTTTTGGCTAAAATACCGCCGCAAACGGACGAAATTCTATAATAATTTGCGCAAAATCTAAACAGAATAATTCCTTCCCATTCAGTTCCTACAATTTCGTAAATTTTGGTTAAGTTTTGGAGGAGGAAACTGAGAACGAAACCTCGATTTGTATAAAAGAATTAGCCGTGGTATCTCCTCTGAACCCCTCGGCAACCAATTCAGAATTTGACACCTCGGTGCGGCCGCGTTACGTTATTGTATGCTGCCCGCTAGAACGTATCCGTGCTTAGGCAGTTCATGAACTGGCACGGATACGCGTCTAAGCATACGAGGGGTTAATAGTTTTTCTCAAACATCCAAGGAAATGTCGTTCTTATGATCGTGGTAATAGACCGCGAAATACGTCTTTGTATAGCAATTGTTGAAGATTCGTTCTAATTTCAAATTAGAACGATATAAAGGAATTTCATACAACATTATTGGCCGTAGCCAACAAAGAGATTGTCTTTTGTTTCAGTGGGGTTTATTTCTTTTATTGATAATCTATGGCATACTGCCAATAAAAAAAAACTTAGTTTGTGCATGTATATTTACGTTTTATTTCTTATATTTAACTAGATTATTAAATTAGATTAAATCAGATATTCAATAAAATAAACAAGGAATCACGTTTATTGTTAAAAAATATAACAATATCTAATTAATAAGGTGTTGTCATTTTTTAATAAATAGAATCATCTTAACATTTGGTGGCAAAAACATTGACCCGAACAGCTTAAAAAAATAAATTTGTTTTTTTTTATTAAATTTGAAATAAATTTGTTTTTATATGAATATATAAGTTGAACATTTGTATTATTTCCTTGGATTTATTTGAGAAAAGCACTATACAAGCCTCGGCGCGAACAGGGATTATCGGCCTCGTATCTCTAGATGGCCTCGTTATCACTCGGCCATCTATTACTACTCGGCCAATAATCCCCTATTTCGCGGCCTCTGCAGTAATGTACTATATTGCATTCGAGAAGAAAGGGAATATACAGAAAAAATATTGTAAACTCTGTTAGTTTGAGCTCTGCCAGCCGAGAAGCGGATCCGTAGAATGTAATAATTATTAATAGGTGTCTCGCAAAGTAAAATCTAGTTGTTATGTTAGGCTGTTACTATCTGGAAGGCTCAATGGGACTTGTTGAAAAAAAATGGGTTAGTTCGTGGTCTTTCACACTGGAATCATCAGACATTGCTGCGGCTGCATTGCGGATGCCCGGTGCAGACTGTATGAAATGCCCACTAACAAAAAACGCAGGTCAAGTGGAAAACATCAAAAATCTATCAAATGAAGCTATTGATAAATTTATAAAACGTAATATTTCATTTTTTTTAAGGGTACACCACAATTTTTATTCAAACCATTAATACAAAGATCAAAGCTTAAAGAAAAATTTAAAAAAGAGCTACCTGGTGGAAGATACCGGGAATCGAACCCAGTACCTCTGGATTACCAGTCCAGCGCGTTAGCCACTTCGCTACCCTAGCTCCTAGCTAGGGAGCTAGAATCCAGACGTACCGGGTTCGATTCCCGGTCTCTTCCACCAGGTAGCTCCTTTTTAAATTTTTCTTTAAGCTTTTATCTTGTATTAATGGTTCGAAGCTATTGATTTTAAGAAAAATTGAAAATTTAGACTATAGGCACGCCGTGTAAACTTTAGCCATACAATAAATAATTACCTGTTTCGACTAATTTTTCCTCCCACGTCCTGGACATTTCCTTCATCAGATGCTCGCTTTGTGCCAGTTGCTCGTGCACGTCCTCGCCGACAGGCGAACCCTAGAAAATACAAGGCGATTATGAAATATTACATCAATGCATATATCTTAATCCTTATACTATGATTTGCCGAAAATCCCCTCTTGTTCGTACAAGAGGAACTAATAGGATTTCTAAGAGCGAGTATATGAGGTGCAAGGCTAGTGCCTTGTTGATATGTTTGTATAAAATATGTATGTGTTTAGTCTTAGTTTCGCAGTGCTTTGGCTTTACTGTTATGCTGTGAAATATGATGAAATAAATAAATAAATATCAGGCAACCTCACACACATCGATCTAGTCCCAAATTAAGCTCAAGAAGGCTTGTGTTACGGGTACTAGACGACGATATACATAGTTATATAGATAAATATATACTTAAATACATAGGAACAACCATGACCCAAGCACAAATATTCGTGTTCATCACACACATATTTGCCCTGGCCGGAATTCAAACCCGGGACCGCCCCGCCGTTCATAATGAATTAAATAAATAAATAATGATTCCAGGAGAGACGGCGGTTTCTGGCGGAGACGAACGATGGCGCTAGATCGAAGTGGCGTTATCTCAAATTATACACTAAAACTTTCGGCGAGTGTAAAAGGCAAAGTACAATATGGTTAAAAAGTATAAATTACCACGAAACTGAATCTCTCATTACACACTGCACATTTAATTTCGCGTCACAGATTACATAGATACCTTAATTTATAATTACCTTTATATGTATGAATCTAAATAATAAACTTATTACTTTAAACTACTTTGCTCGAATTAATTTCTCTTATTCGTATTTCTCTTTTATTTAGTCAATCTCGTCTTTCTCTTTTGCGGGACACACAAATACACCCCTCTTTTTTTTGTCGAGGTTAATAAATAATTAAAATATTAATTGCGTACCGTTGCGTGCTTCAGCATTTCCTTGAGCGCCTCCACCTCTTGCCGCAGCTCCCTGATGATCCTGGCGTTGGGGTCCTCGTTGACCACGGCGTGGTTGACGATCCTCTTCGCTCGGTCGGCGTACCGGAGCGTCGACAACGTCTCTTCGTAGTTGTCTGCCGCTGGCGATATTGTTGCTACCTGTAAATTATAAAAACAGAGGTTAGGTTTTGTTATTTATAAATTACGTGCATTTAACAGAGTAAAAACCAGAAGCGTTTCAAGTTGAAACGCTTCTGGTTTTTACTGCTTTGAAACTTTCAACTGCTCTTTATCTTTCGTTACGAAAAATTTGTCGGATGTGATATTATCTTTGAAGTCGTCTGTATCTAAATTCTGAGCTCTATAGACGTTTATTATGAGTTCAAATAATGAATATACGCGTTTAAATCGTTTTATTTAAATTATACATAAGGGAAAAAATAACTTGATATTCAATAGGGTTCGAATTAACATTATAAAGGAGAAAGTTTGTAAGTGTATTTATGTGTATGTTTGTTACTTCTTCAGGTTCAAACGGCTGGACCAGTTTTGATAAAGTTAGGTATGAAGGTAGCTGACACCCCGGATGAACACATATGCAACTTTTTATCCTGAAAAAAATAGTGTTCCCGTAGGATGAGCACGTAACACCGCGCGGAGCAGCTAGTTGTATTATATAAAAGATACCTAAAGGAAAAATTAAACATGATATTCAATAGAGTTTTAATTATATCTAAATAAACACAACTATTGACTGGGTATTAGTTCAATGGTCAGTGTTCATATAACGAATACGACTATCGACAGGTGGGCGACATGACATAATGTCACCTCCTTTAGAGGTTACAGGATTATTGTCTGGGTGATACAATTGTAAGGAATCCGATTAGCGGCGGAATAACGTTAGCTGAATAAAAATAGATGTTCGAGTTCACCTTGAACTTAACTCAAGTTCAATTCAGCGAATTACTGCGAAGTTACTTTCAGTTTTTGAGCACTCATATTTCAAGTAATTTGATATGGATTATTTTGTTTAAAAATTTAACAATGATATCGGTACAAAAATTTGAAAAACATACATTAACGAAATGAATTATACATTACGAATTCAAACTGAGAAGAGACGGACATTAAATGAATTAACATAAGGAATTAAATTATAAGTGTAAATATTTCAACCAATCTTCATAACATCAATTCGACGAAATAAGTTTCTCAGAGTCAAAGGGCTCCCGAATCCGAATGGTGGGTCCATATGATTCTTTTTTTTTCTATAATGGGACAATCATACACAAATCGACCTAGTCCCAAACTAAGCAAAGCTTGGACTATGGGTACTAGACGACGATATACAATACAATACAACAATACTTTATTGCACACCAACAAGAAAAATATTACATGAGAAATCATAAATTAAATTATTGTAGACAATAGGCATAATATATAAAAAACATATATAGATAACATCCATGACCCAAGAACAAATATTCGAGTTCATCACACAAATATATGCCCCAGCCGGGATTCGAACCCGGGACCGCCGGCTCAGTAGGCAGGTGACTGAAAACTGCGCCAACCGCGTCGTCTCCTAGAATAATTTTTCGTCGCATGTTTTATTGTACATACCATGACAGTTTTGCTGTTGCCTCCGAGGTTGTCCTTCAGCAGCCACGTGAGCACGGAGTCTCTGTACGGCACGAACTTGTCCTTGTTGGGCTTGCCCGACGACTGGTCCGCCAGCTTTGATATCACCAGGCCGAGTGTCGTTAGTGATCTAAACAGAAAGACAATCATCATCTTAATTAATTACGCAGAGACAACAAAAACGGGGACCATAATCTATTATTACATTTCATTTACTGTAACTGTTATCATGGGGTCAATTGTTTTCAGCTAAAGCACCAGTCCCACGAAATTAGGAGAGGGCGACTAGACCCAATATAGTTTTCCCCGTGAAAATGCGGATGCATCGCGTAGTATTTACTTAATGAGTCTCAAAAACAGAACGTCTATAATCAGCTAAAAACACCTGTTGATATTCCATTTTATTTCGAGTGCAACCTTTTAGGACTTGTAGCCTTCGCTCAAGAGGTACTTACTTGTTGATATTAGAATCCGTCTTTCAGCCGATCCCCCACAGCGCCCGTCTTCACCGCCCGCTCAGATCCCGCGAGGTCGACCAGAGATAGCCGCGCCAACTTCTCCCCGTGACGCCTGTCGCCGCATCGCAGAGCGTCTGCGTCAACACGACGCTAACGACTACGTGTGAGACGATTCGCTGTTTATGTTGGTGTACTTACTTGTTGATACTAGCCCCTTTCTTTCAGCCGATCCCCCACAGCGCCAGTCTTCACCACCCGCTCGGATCCCGCGTGGTCGACCAGGGATAACCGCGCCACCTTCTCCCCCGTGACACCTGTCACCGCATCGCAAAGCATCTGCGTCAACACTACGCTAAAGACTGCGTGTGAGACGATTCGCTGTTTATAACGGTGTACTTACTTGTTGATATTAGACCCCTCTTTCAGCCGATCCCCCACAGCGCCCGTCTTCACCGCCCGCTCGGATCCCGCGAGATCGACCAGGGATAACCGCGCCACCTTTTCCCCCGTGACGCCTGTCGCCGCATCGCAGAGCGTCTGCGTCAACACGACGCTAAAGACTGCGTGCGAGCGGGAGGATTCGCTGTTCATGTTGGTGGCTGCGACTGTTCGGGACTTGTTGCCTTCCGTCATGAGGTTGTCGATGTCCTGGAAAGAAAGGTTACATATTAATCAGTGACACAGACATCAGCGACGCTTTATCACGCAACAAATGGTATCCAGTTCGTTCAGACCCGCATGCTGTGACAAACGCAGGTGAGGATATATCCAGAGACTTGACCATTCAGCTACCCCACCTCATTTAATATTAAATAAGGAATAAAATTATGTCAAACTTTTTGGTTGAGAATCTGCCGTGCTAAGAAAGGTGATTTAAGAAGTTCGTTGACGTTATAAGTATTCAGCTATCTCAAACAGTAGACACTTAACTTGCATAAATAAAAGTATTCCATAGATCCTCCCTAAGGCCTGATTATAAGGTCTAAATGTTAGTATCGAAGATCGCCGTCAAAAGTCTCTGCAATTAAGACTTATAATTATAACTACCAACAATGTAAACGAAGTGTTTACACTCCCCGTTGCCGAATGCAAGCGACATCTAATTTAACTTGAACACTCGAAACGCGACTTCGCGTGCCGCGAATTAATGGCAAGAAAACACTATTCCGTCTCCATCAACCGAGTATAATTAAATGACACAGAGGACAGAAACTAATTACCGAACGAAAACGCTGCGTTTAATGCGTCCTTGAGATTAATTACTCCAAAACAACGCAAATTACGGACAAGAATTCTCAACAAAATTCCAGCGTGTTGGATTTTGAGAGCGATTTTTTGGACGTGACCTGAATCGAGGCTTAGCTGTTGACCTTTGTGGAATTAACATGATATCATTTTTGAGGGACGCGCCTTTATCTGTAACTTGTAACGGTATGCAGAGCCGCAGGGTAATAATGATAATCCCAAAAAACGTTATAATAAACGGATGGTTAACGGTAAAACAAATCGCACATAAATATTGTCGTAAACGGTCAATGCCTTTCTTTAATTTGGTTAAAGCTCTTTATCCGTTCAAAAAATTCAGATTGTTTTAGTCATTTTTCTCTATGATCAAACATGTCTCTTAACATATTATCAATGTTACTCAATAGAGCAGGGCTATTGAGATTTATTGCTATTTAAAACCTTCAGTTTATTTTTTTTATTTAAAAATGTTTGTTGCAAAAATTACTCAGGTTGAAAAAAGCAGTTTTCTGCGTGAATTTTGTCAATTTTGAGTAGTTTTTGCAACAAACTTTGAACGCAATCAAAGCATGAAATTGCTAAGTATGTTACTTTCTAGAATTCAGGAAAAAGTATTATTCACTTTAAAAATTTGGTTGAAATTATGGGTACACTACATTAATACGAAAAACTTAATTCCGATATTTATAATCACGAATTTCAAAATACCGATTTTTACATTTCCGAATGGATCAAAATTCCGAATATGATTATTCCGATATTTCATAAATCCGATTTTTACATTCCCGAAATTACAAAAATCCTAATGGTTATAATAACGAATTTCAAAATTCCGAATCTTTGTACACCGAAGTATAAAAAGTCCGAACTATTAATATTCCGATTTATCACAAGTACGAATTCCGATTGCTAAAAAAACGATTTTCAAAATTCCGAATTTTAATACACCGAAAAATGAAAAGTCCGAGTCAATATTAATACGAAACATCAAAATACGGAATTCTAATATTAATAATAAGTATAAATATGTATTAGAGTCCGAAATTAAAACTCACATAAACCTGCAAAGGTAATTCTTATGTGAAGCCGATTTGAGTCGGACCTGCCTTAAGCTAAAATAGGTAATGTTAGGATTTTCGATATAGATCTCCGCGGCTCGCTCGCTTCGCTCGCTCGTTAGGAACGTAGTTCAACCTAACACTCCTCCTCGCTTCGCTCGCCGTCGTACCTAACCTAAGCCAATTTTACTTACAATTTGTATTTTTTTTTATTTTGGTTGGTTGGTTTGGTATTGGGTTGGTATACCTATAGTTTTCGGGGTTCAGCCAATAACCTAACCTATAGTTTTCGGGGTTCAGCAAGTCTGACGCTCCGCTCGCTTCGCTCGCTCCGCTATACTTGGTCACAATACAAACCTAACCTAACCTACAGTTTTCGGGGTCCAGCCAATAACCAAACCTATAGTTTTCGGGGTTCAGCAAGTCTTTTGACGCTCCGCTCGCTTCGCTCGCTCCGCTATACGTGGTCACAATACAAACCTAACCTAACCTACAGTTTTCGGGGTTCAGCCAATAACCTAACCTATAGTTTTCGGGGTTCAGCAAGTCTGACGCTCCGCTCGCTTCGCTCGCTCCGCTATACGTGGTTACAATTCAAACCTAACCTAACCTACAGTTTTCGAAGTCCAGCCAATAACCTAACCTATAGTTTTCGGGGTTCAGCAAGTCTTTTGACGCTCCGCTCGCTCCGCTATACGTGGTCACAATACAAACCTAACCTAACCTACAGTTTTCGGGGTTCAGCCAATTCGATATTTGTCCAAATCCGGGTACCTAATTTACTAATTCCGATTTTTAAAACTCCGAATTTCATAATTCCTAAGAAAGAAATTTCCGATTATTGAATACACGAATGTCATTATCCCGAATATCAAATTTCCGAATAAGTAATGAAGTTTCGGAAAATTAATAATCGGAATTTTGTTTTTCAGGCCAATGACACTTCGGGCTTTTCATTATTCGGAGTTATAAAAATCGGAATAATATACAATCGGAATTTTGAAATTCGGCTAAATAAATTTCGTGTTTTTTAGTAATCGGAATTTAATTTCCTAGGAATTATGAAATTCGGAGTTTTGAAAATCGGAATAAGCAAAATCGGAATAAAGTATTTCGGAGTATTTGGGTGTTCCCTGAAATTATCAATATATTTGTAAAAAAAATAACTATTTTTAAAGGAATAAGGCCCCTTAACTTGGTTAAAATGTGTCATACGATGTAAGTACAAACTGTGCGTGAGCTGTTAGAATACGATTTGCGTTTTATGCCTGTCTCGCTCGCTCTTACGCGATCCAGATAATAACCTCTCAGTTATCACCCAACCCCGAATCACCTTACGGACTCACGGACTGTACATTTATTGAAAAGTTAACCAGATTTTATCGTATTTAATTAGGTTTGAAGCGAATTATCTTATTGGATGATTTTGAAATAAATTGTGCGTGTAACTTAAATGAAAATTGGTTCAAAAAAGGAACAAAAGGAACATATATGTCATATATATATGAAGCAAAGTTAGAAATGTAACTAACGAATCATAAAATTGATCACGCTATTTTAAACCTCCAAAGACATTTCCTAATAGGAATGAAAAAAAAACATCCAGTCTCGCAAAGTTACCTTTTACCAAATGAATGAATAATATTAAATTTCCGATCCCATTTCATATTTTTGTTACCAAAGGAGAAAGACGCTTCTTTAACTTTCCACGAAGTCGTTGATCATTACTGTTGTGATAAATAGCAGCTGGAATCAAAGTCCCTAGGGATAAATCTTCATTTTGTCGCCCGGAGCCTTCATTAGTGCTCCTAGTCATAATTACTTCCTTAATAAACGTTTCATTTTCGCTGTTGTTCTCGTTCGTAATAAAATCGCAAGCGGAATATATATTATGATGGATAACAGAAGGTTTATTTATTCGTAGCGAAGATAAAAACTCTTGTAGCAAATAATGGCATGGAAAGTTGTTCATTTTTCTTTATTTATATTACCGAATCATCATCAAAGGCTTTATTATTTTACAGACTGTGTGTTATGTATGTAGGAAAACACCGTTTTTCATGGCTATGTAAACCAATTTTATGTTGTGCTATATAAGTACATAGTTTTTGTTTAAATTGCGCACTAAATTGGAGGAGTCCAAATTTTAATTAGATTCCTCTACATTCCTTTAGAACGGGGGAAAATTCGTTTTTAATCCGCATCAACCCCTCGCTGACCTCAAAACCGAATTAGTATCATCCAAGTACTAAAAGCCGAAGTACAAAGTACTCTAGCTCAAATTCCCGACAATCCTCGCAACATGACCCAGTCTAAAACTTGTCAGAAACTTGGCCAAACCACTCAGACAAAAGGTCTTAAGTGATGAGCTTTTTGTATAAACATATTGCCTTTATTTAAGCAACGGTTGGAACCAACGTTCTAAATTAAATTAGAGCAATTCATTGTTAGGAGTTTGGTAAGAAACAAGATCTGTTATTCTGTTATTGCGCAGTGCTATCGGATGACGGAAGCTGTCCGAATTTGGTCGTTTGGTTAAGCACCTAACTTTGGAACGTTTTATACAAAGTTCTATTAAGTAGAATAAATGCAGGAGAAATGAGAGCATTGAGAAGCATGATTGGTGTAAAGCTGTGCGACAGGATATGAAATAGTGTAACAAGGGAACGCTGTGGTGTGAACGACGATGTAGTCACTAGAATTGAGAAAGGGATGCTTTGTTGCTTTGGGCATGTAGAGAGGATGCATGAAAGAAGATTCAGGAAACAAATCTACAAGGCGGATGTGAATGGAAATGTTGGAAAAGGAAGGCCTAGACGAACGTTACTTGATCAGATTGGAGACGTTCTGAAAAAAGGGCAAGTCAAGAGTACTTTAAACCGACGAGCATGCATGAGGAGATTAATGAATGTTGATGAAGCGAAAGATGCATGTCAGGACCATAGCAGGTGGAAAGATGTGGTCTCTGCCAACCCCGTTGGGAAAAAGGCGTGATTGTATAGTTTTATTATACGAGTATGTATATCTATTAGGGAGATACCACGAACGCGGTCTTAGCAGCGGCACGGCGCGCGATATGCGTGTGTCTCGCTCACTCGTATGGCCGTCGCGCTCTTGACTTGACAGCCCACCTATATAATTACTTCATTCGAAATATGTCTTTATTTCCTATTAGACACTAAATCATAAGTAACCAAAGACTAAGTATATTCAAACGCGATAAAAATATATATTTACTTAGATTTCGAGTACTACAATGTTACTCAGTCGTGAAGTACCTTTACCAGCGTGCGTTTGGTGAGTATTATCATTTATCACGCGATAAATAAAATGATAGACCATTTGTCAATTTCGCAATCATGTACTTGAAGTGACGGTTTCTATATGTCATTTGTCTGTCTCGTCAGTCGGCCTATATAACTCCTTCCGAATTTAACGAATGTGTGTGACTAATTTGTAACCTCAATTGTCACTTTGACCACAAAAGGCTATACTATCTTTAACTTCAGTAAAAAGATCACAATCTTCACTTGAATTTCGTGCAAATTTGCGTACGAATGCGAGGACACCAGTCAGGCGGCATAATCCCATCACCCGGGCTAGGGTTTCCCACGTCAGGGCCGACCTTGAGCCGGCATCGCTTACAAATCCCGACTTATTTCGGCTGATTGACAGCTGTAGAGTTGTGCCTCTCGAGAACGTTCCATGTTTTGTGTGGAGCGAGAATGGAGCGAGAACATATCATACGAGTATACTGGCAGTCTATCACAACTATGCTTCGCGAGTCTTGTCGCGCGATTTAGCGTCACCCGACACTCTCTCACAGGACTGTGACGACGCGTTTGGCTCGGTTGGTAGACACCTGCCTACTGAGTCGGCGGTCCCGGGTTCGAATCCCGGCCGGGGCAAATATTTGTGCAAAATATTTGTTCTTGGGTCATGGATGTTATCTATATGTGTATTTATATATTATGTATATCGTCGTCTAGTACCCATAGTACAAGCTTTGCTTAGTTTGGTACGTTAGTACTCTTTATTATACTGTGGTTTGGGACTAGGTCGATTTGTGTATGATTGTCCCTTAATATTTATTTATTTATTTATTTAACTGTACACATGAGATGGGTAATATCTCGCGCGAAGAGTCGCTTGTCACAGTTGTGCTAGAGGTGCTTTCTTGGGTGAGAAATATTACCTATCTCTTTCTTCACAGTACTGTGAGAGAGTGACGCGTGATGCCATGTCGCGCGACAAGTCGCGAAGCCTAGTTGTCTTAGAGGTGCTGGTGAGAGCTATATTATGACTGTTAGCTGAGTATAAAAAGTGGGAATCATGGTCTCAGTCAAAAATCACACCCTGAAATAAAATTCGCTAGGAAATTAGCATATTTATATATTGTTTACGTAATAGGGATAGGTATTGAAATTGAAATTAAAGGTAAATTGTTTTCAAGGCGCTGTCTATGTACTGTCTAAAATCACAAACACAAAGACGAATAAGAACCCATAGCTAAAATAAAGAATTCTCAGAAGAATAAGGTGTTAAAAAACAGGACTTGAGCTTTATTACGAGGATTATTTATATTAAGCAGGCGCTAAAAATTATTCAATTAACTTCCCCTTTCTCGTTTCTTTTCTAAATATAAAATTAGCTCAGCTTTATCAAGAAACAATAGTCGATTGGGCTTTGTTTCCGCAGCCCGCCGTGGAGCACAAATTTCGGTATTATGCGAAATTGAAATACTTATCCCCTCGGGTGTAATATCTATTGTAAGTTCGCGGATCTGTTTTCCGCGGCTTCTGCTGAATATTAAACAATGTCTGAGGCGTACCTTAGCCAAAGAATATATATAATAACGTAAAAAGAAACGACAGCGACACTTGTGTGCAGTAACAAAACTCGCGGCTATGTGTGCGTGTCGAGGGGCGAGCGCGGACGAGCGCGGGACGCGCGAGGTGGGGAAAAGCATTCACGTGAATGCCTTATCGGCATTACAAGGTCACCGACGCCCGAGTTACACCGATAGGCCGCTGTCGCGCCTGTGCCTTAGCGCCGAATTGCTTCAGTTGACTGTGATATAGGAGTAAGCGGCGAATTGAATGTGTAAATCAACTAATGTTCTAACCGCGCGGTTCTAGCCTCATTCATTTTCACGATTATAACCACAACAGAAGAGCCAGTTGTTTTAATTATGATCTTACTAGGATCGCACTCGGGAGTGGCTTCGGGGTACATAAAAAATCGACTCTCAACGATTATCTATTTTAACAATATTTGCAAAAATGAGAACGACGAAAAAACGCTTTATTAACGCTGAATATTCACCCGAATACTCACGGATACTCGATAACAGGAAAATATCTTACACAAATCGAACTGATCCCAAACTAAAACTTTACCTAGACTTACAATAGACTGTATTCTGCCTGCTTTCCTTTTTAGCTTTTAAGGCAGGTAAAATTAAGCCATACTATGTACCACCTATCTTGTTGAACTCTAGCCCATTACCTGTAGTAGATAAGGTCAAGTACCTAGGACACATCCTCACGAGTGACCTAAAAGATGATTTGGATGTAGAAAGAGAGCGCAGGGCGTTGGCGGTTCGGAGTAACATGATTACCCGCAGGTTTGCTCGTTGCTCACGTGATGTAAAAATCACATTGTTTAAATCGTACTGCCAATCTTTGTACACGAGCAGCCTGTGGGTCCGGTACACGAAACGAGCCTACAACGCCTTGCGCGTACAATACAACAATGCTTTTAGAATGCTGATGGGACTACCTAGCAGGTGCTCTGCATCGGGCATGTTTGTGGAAGCTCGCACGGATAGTTTTCAGGCTATAATTCGTAAAAATATAGTCTCATTACTAAGTCGTGTGAGATGTAGTCCCAACAGCATTCTAAAGGAAATTTCTAAAAGGTTTGATTGTCCAATCCTCAAGCATTGGACCGAGCAAATTAAAAGTGTGGCACAACTTATAATATAGATACCAACATGTATATATATTGTAGATTGATTATTGACATGCTAAAATTACCACTGAATCTGTAAATACTAACACTAGATTAAGATATTGCTTGTTTTACTAACACTCTATGGATACCTTGCTTGTCCGAAATAAAGACAATATTATTATTATTATTATTATTTTCCTTCTATTCATCAAGACGAGAATCATACTAATACAAAATCGTAAAATAACTTCTTACAATTTTGCACATTATACCTAATGTACATAAGAAATAAGCGGCAATTCCACGTAAGTGTAATGAAGGTGGCCATTTCATTGCGAGTTTTATTATTTGTGGTGCTTTATGTAAGTGTTAGTTTAACTAGATATGTTTTTTTTACCCCAGCTAAATAATCATACTTAAATTTGCACCATAAATAATTGAAAACACAATGAAATGGTAACTTTAATTTTACACTTACCTGTACCTTAAGAATTAATATTAAGGTAAATACTCGAGGTCTTTCTAGTTTTCAGTGAAGAATGCAAGTAAAATGGTGACTAAATACTATTGGAATACATTATCACGTAAATATTCGCCCTAACCGAGAGTCAAACTCCTTACCGCTAACTTCTTAACATAAATGTCATTGCCACAACGTAACTAACTTTTAAGCCCAAACGGAATATATCTGTTTACCGCCCTCGTTCTGAAATGGAGCGAGATATGAGCAGATATTTATTCCGAATTGAAATTTTATTCGCAGATCTAATTTACTTTGCGTAATACAGCCCCGTATTTTATTTGTATTGTGTTCGGAGATACAATGCTTTTGTCCATGAAAAGGTGCCAGAATATTTTCGGTTGCCGATTTTTTTACGACACCAGAGGGTCTTTCATGAGCACGTTTTATTTTTGAGAAGGATGAAATGACATGAACAATTTTTCAGTCAAATTGAATCCCAAGCGACGTGATTCTCATTTGAAAGGTTCTGTCTAAAAGAAAATAAAACATTGGAGGATGATATGTATGTAAAGTTACGACTCTATAAGTAGTTAAATAGGGCTGTTGCAGTTTGTGTTGTATTTTTCTTAAAAGGTTATAACCAGGCAAAATAAACTTGAAGAAAAAAAATCTTAATTGAATCTACTGAAAGGCGAAAATCTGAAACAAGATCAAAACCTGACACTGAAAAGTACTCGGAATATAAAAGCATCGAGTCAATTAGCACTCTAAGGCGTAAATAAATAATTTGACATTTGAAATCCTCGACGTCGCATTAGCATAATCTGGAAATGCTCCATTTATCTCACCAAATTTATCGAACACTGCCCTTGGCCTGACATCACAAATATGTATACGATTGTAAACCTTATTCGACATCAAATAAGAAATACACACAAACGGTTGGCAATTTTCGTATTACTATAAGTATTTTTAATGAATCAGGTTTTTCCACCTCTTTAACATTATACTCTTGCAATTTCAACGTTGTATCGTACGCCGTAAAGTTGTATTTGTCGATACGATACGGGTCTGGAAAAATAGATTTTCCACACGATTGGGTTCGAGTCGCGGAATGGATCGGCTCGCGGCTCAATCGGTAGGGTTGTCACCATTATTCGCAACTGGAATCAACATTTATGAATGTATTTTTGAGACACGCTATTATAAGTATATTCTTATTGCGAACTGCAGACATGGCAATCATTCTTTAAAATGAATCGAACAAATCTTAATGATGTTGACGCGTCCCTTTAATACAGTTCTCAGGACAACCTTTTCAAGTCCATCGTCAAATTTGATCATAATGTTCATGACATGGAGCTCAATAAAAAATCCGGATTCCTTAAATTTAACCTGCAAGATTTGAGACAGTGAGACAGACACTAAAACAGGTGGGAATAAAATAAAACTTCTCTGTAGGTATGGGATGTCAACACATGGGGATTTTTTTATTAAAGCAGTAACGTTTACTAACGTAAAACAAAAGTTTACAATGGGAAAAAAATATATGGTTCAGCCAACATCGGCGCCCTACCTATTGGACCACTGAATCTGGTGCGAGAGGCATTACTACTATGCCACCCTAAGGAATGCAAGAAGCAACTGGTTGAAAAATTCAATGGCTCTCGCATCAGATTCAGTGGTCCAATAGGTAGGACGCGCGTGTTGGCCCGGAAAGACGTTGGAGACGCAGGTTTGAACTTTTTTAATTTTTTCGCTTCAGTGTAAACGCATGGCGGATTTATTTAGAAATCTGAAGAAATAAAAAGAAATAGGAGCTACAGCAACCCTAACGCGATCGGCTTAATCCAACGTCTGAAGATCCTTATTGCGTTCGCTAAAAGGTACTACCACCGTACGATTCCTTTGAGCAAGTTTTTATATTTACTACACAGGGTTTCTTTCGCTAACTTAATTAAAGGTAAGCTAAGGCAAGTAATAAGAAAGAAAAGGGCAAGTACCCTTAAGAGTACGGTAATAAGGATCTTAGAAGATATATAATATATTATTATGTTAATTTAATATGCGGCTTACGCTAACCTGAAATTGTCCATACGAATTCGAAACATATCGGGCCGATCCTGACAATTTCAAGTGAGTGTAAACGGCACATAAAATAATTTGAGACAGCACCCGAAAGATTCTTGTTTTTTTTTTTTTAAGTATTACCAACAAATAATACATCTCACTAAAACGTAGCAAAACTACATTAATAACAAACAGGATGCTTTCCCAATTATAGGTAACCCCCCTCGATGCGTGAATCTGAATCGCACTTGCCCCGCTATTTAAATGTAAAAATAATTTTCGTTTTAGTTTTCGGCCAAAAATGAGACGAAGCCGCAGGTTCGTTTTCGTTTTCGGCCGAAAATCCATTTTCAGTCGGACACTGAAAATTACTCAGTAAGCTTGAAGCGATAGGCGGTGATCCATCACCAGTATACTAGAACTGAAACGGCGTGCATGTGCGGAGCTGCGGAGATGGAGAGGTTGATACGCCTTTCTGGACGTGCAAACATAAGCACGTACAATGAAACACTATATCTACTAATAATATCTAGCTTGTGCACCAATTATAGGGTTAATTACTTGGTTATGGAGAATCGATTTTATGTCTCTACATTATTATAATGTTCTCTGGTTTAATCCGTAGAACTACATTCATTACAAGAAAATATTTTACGCAAAGTATTTGAGTATAATAAATGTGAGAAACGCGTCAATTTAACATCGTAGACTTGTCTATTTATTTTTGGCAACTTTAGAATCAATGAATGTGTAAAGATTAATTGTATTAAGCGGTTTACACTGACGTGAAATTTGCAGGAACGGCTTGACATGTTTCGAACTCTTAGTGACAAAGTTGCCTCGTGACAGTATGGATAGCAGTCCCTGATGAAATGCTCCAGCTGAGTTCGAAACATATCGGACCGTTCCTGACTATGTCACGTGAGTGTAAAACGCTCAATACAACTAATAAATATGTCTCACGAAAGTTTTAAGAAATGTAATTTACTGTCAATGTAAATGCGTCATGTTGGTTAATCTTTCTATAAAGCAATAAAGGACATGCGAATTGTTAAAAATAATTCTTGACTGCGTAATACGATATCGTTTAGCCTTAAAATAGTCTCCAGAAACCTACTTATACGGATAAAACGTTTACTCACACGACGAAGGTATTTTCTCTAGCGCATTAGGGAAATTACATTTCCCCGACATTATAACTTCTGCTATCTGTGCAATTCTACAAATTCTCCAAAGTCTCGAGGCGCGGGAATTGTACAAAAGTTTTTAGCTGTTGGTAAAACTACCCGAGATAATGTCAACGAACGCTATCAAGATCTAATAAGATCAAACACACTCACATAAATAATAAAATGAATCGGGCGTTACTTTGCGGAAATACATATTAATTAAAATAATAATATTGCTTTGCTAATCCGCGATAGGTTACATAACATACATTGCAAGTTAAAGCTTGTAAAATATGAACATGTGTCCTTTTGTTTCGGGTGGAATCTTGCAACTCAAAATTTTGCATACCTAATTTGATGACAATACAATAATATGGTACCACGGGGCTGGTCTGATGATAGAGCCGGAAGGTGGCCCTAGGAACTCAGTAATCGATTAAAGCAATCCTACCGAGTTCGGGTTCTTAAGATCGTAATGTTCAAAGAAAAGTACAGTCGGTCATAAAAGCTTGTGACAAAAATGATAAAATTAACAGAAACTTATTTTAATTTTATTGTGATATAGTGCGATTGTGATTTATTAACGCTGCACCATTCAACCAGAGACGACCCCTTCTATACACTACTATTATTGTCTGACATGTAAATTTAAAATTAGACTATTGATTAACTAATTATTATCTCACGCTAAACAAACATAAATTAGTAGGTATCTCTTTGTTACACCTCTAAAGACTGAACAGTGCAGTAGTTTACTGTAAAAGATGTAGCTTTTACTTGCGTATATTTTCATGCAATTTAAATGCATTAAAGCAACACCTCTGTAGTTGTGTCGAGATTTATGCTAATTAGTAGTAGTTTGTGTGCTTTTGCAAACATATTTCTTTAGAGGGAGGGTGTGTAAAATTAGTTCACCTCAGCAGCTCAAACATGCTGCTTTTGCTGCGACAAGAACCAAATGCGATTTTTAGTCGACCGTGCGTCAAAATTACTTTTTATTTCTGTGAATCTCGGGCACCACGAATTGTAATTAGTCAGCAACAGATTCATTATATAATTCGAAGCATTCGAACTCCATTCTACTCTGAATCCTTCATATCCATATGAAAAAGAGAGTGATAAACGCATAACAATTCGTTTTCGAATCTGACCTCGAAAAAGAACACGTCCCGATACCGTGAAATCGAGTTCGAATTGTTATTTTTGTAACTACTACACTACAAAAGCGGCGATGTATGTAGATTTTTGGAAAACGCTCAACCGACTGAGCCGCAGACTCTAACAGAGAGTCGACAACAGCTTATTCCAGGTATATCGCTCCGGCAACCTGCTGCGACGGAATTGGGCCAGACTTGTTTAATTTGCATTAAAACCACGATCGATGCGTCACAGGAGTGGCACCGGGGTTATTAAATAGATTGCCGAAGGGTACACACACTGCCACTTTATTATGATTAAATGGTTCAATTATCTAGGGTAATATGGATATACAATAATAAAAACAGTTCCGCAACTGGCAGACTCATAAACTTCAGAGGTTTTGTTCTCGTCTGTTTGTTCCTTAAAACATAAGCAATATTTATGAAATTTTAGAAACTGAATGGAGAAGAAATGTCCTGTAAGCCTGTTTCAGTTTTTGCTTCTTATTATGAAAGGATATTGGGCGTTTTTGACCCGCTTTCCGAAATTTCGCGTACAGAGACCAAACTACTTTTAAAATAGAGAATTTAATCTTACTTTTCTAAATAATTAATTAATGTTTTTACTTTCAGCATTGTGCAAAGGTGTGGTTCATGAACAATTCTCTGTAAAAATTCAAAAGTCTAGTTTATTAAACAATATAACAACAGCAACGAAATATAATTCCAATAGTTCTGACTAAATTCGTTGCAAAAATGCTATAATGATAAGAAATGTTTTTTTTTTTTTTCAATTCTCCCATGGTTTACAAGAATGCATTACCTACATTACACTACATATATACATTTACCTACATAACTAGCCCTATTTCGTTTGTGTACGCCGTCGGTCCTATGTCCGAACAAAATGCCCAATGACCTTTGTGTACTAGGTGTCTGTTTTGGGCCAACATTCCGCCGCAAACGGCCGCCTAGTACACAAATTCTATAATCATTTGCGAATCATTGACGACGCGGTTGGCGCAGCTTGCAGACACCTGCGTACTGAGCTTGTGACGTAGCGTTTTTCACGCATATGTCCGTCTCTTTCGGAATATCGTCGTCGAAAGTTTTTACCTTTTTGAAGACGGGACTGCTCTATGAAAATTAACTATGGCAGGATTCGAAATTTAAAATTTGGAATCTTCGTGAGCTGTCAAGAAGAAAAGAGAGCTGTCAGAGAAAGATTTGAAGAGCTATGATGGATAGTAATTTTTTACATATTTTCGAGGATTAATAGCCGGAATAATGAAAACCGGTAATATTAGTATTTAAAATACCAAGGACGAGTTAAGCATGGTTCGTATCCAGGATTTGGATTGTTTTGAAGGAAAGAAAATAATTAGTTGAAGTGTTAAAACCCTAAAACTATTATTTGCAGGGAAATTGTTGTTAAAAATCTAAGTTAAGAAAGGGAGCAGATTCTTCGGCAGCAATTATGTTTAAGTGTTAGCGGCGTGCCTGAAATATGGTTACTGGGAGGCTGTCTTCACGGTCGTAGCGGGTAAGGACGTTTAAAGATAAAAACCCGTGGATCCTGTGATAAAAGAACTGCTCATAAAGTTATACCTTTCCATTTTCAGGTGGGACAAATAAATGATAAATTATAAATTAGATAAATTTTATACATTAATACATTTCATCGATTTCTCTGAAGACTCAATGAAGACTCTTCAGTAGAGGTCCTTTTCAAGATCTGCAGGACGTTACAGACTTCAAACCGTTCGAGATTTCAATTTAGGAGAAGACGGGAGATTTCTCCGAGGACTCTTAAGATACGGTTTGACAGCGATTCCTGTGAGTCAACTAAAATCTGGGGGCACGGTAGTGCCCCCGCCAAGACGAACAAAAAAGAAGGGGGCACTACCTACCTTTTCTCGAACCGTTTCGTCTCATTTTCAAACCCTCATAGTTTCGTCCCAGTCCCGTCCAGAGCGCCCAAATTCACAGGTTAAGATGCAGTTAGGGAACATATGAAATGTACTAAATTTCATTGATCTAGCTTTTATACTTTAGGTTTTATTGGTACCTAAAATACGCCGATTTTGCCACTCACTCACTTATGTATCAAAACCTCTGGGGTACTTCCCGATGACCTAGAAAGCTGAAATTTGGTATGTAAGCTAGGTTTAGTACACAAACAATAGAATCATTCTGAAACTTGGAACTTTTACCCCCCAACCCCTTAAACTAGGGGATGGAAGTTTGTATGAGACTTCTGCAAATTTTGATACTAGAGGTCTGAAAATTGATATAGGGACTCCTTTATTATTTATAAATAATAAAATACATATTCTAGGATTTTAAAAAAATCACCCCCCACCCTTTAAATAAGGGGATGAAAGTTTTTATGGGTTTTCCATAATGGGCGATAAAAGTAGTATATATCGGGCTAAACGTAAGTATTTCTTATACACAATTATTACTACTTCCATATCTACACTTCGACTTCGTATTCTAAATATCTGGGGGCACGGTAGTGCCCCCGCCAAGACGAACAAAAAAGAAGGGGGCACTACCTACCTTTTCTCGAACCGTTTCGTCTCATATTCAAACCCTCATAGTTTCGTCCCAGTTAACACTAGAGCGCCCAAATTCTCAGGTTAAGATTCAGTTAGCAAACATATAAAATGTACAAAATTTAATTGATCTAGCTTTTATAATTTAGGTTTTATAGGTACCTAAAATACGCCGATTTTGCCACTCACTCACTGACGTATCAAAACCTCTGGGGTACTTCCCGATGACCTAGAAAGCTGAAATTTGGTATGTAAGCTAGTATTAGTACACAAACAACAAAATAATTCTAAAACTTGGAACTTTTACCCCCCAACCCCTTAAACTAGGGGATGGAAGTTTGTATGAAACTTCCGCAAATTTTGATACTAGAGGTCTGAAAATTGAAACCTATAGGGACTCATTGTTATAAATCAAATACATATTGTAGGACTTTTAAAAAATCACCCCCCACCCTTTAAATAAGGGGATGGAAGTTTGTATGGGTTTCCCATAATAGGGGATAAAAGTGTATTATATATGGGGCTAGAATTAAGTATATCTTAAATACACAATTGTCTACTTCAGTTGTCGCTCAAGAAACCCTACAGCCCAAAAAAATTAAAAAAACTAAAGCACCTTACAAAAAGAAATGAGATCCCACCAAAAACATTTCATGTAAAATTGACGGCCAAGACTCACATTCTCATAACGCTTTCGCTGTAAAAAAGTTATCAGATCCCAGAAAAAAAGCCAAGCCCCTAAGCCCCGACTTTACTAACCCCACCACCTTGGTTTAAAAAGTATGGCATCAACTGGCTTCAAGCCCCTGAACCCGGAGTTTACTAACCCTACACCTTTGTTTCAAAAGTATGGCTTGGCCGTTTCATAGACTACCGTAAATAAATCTAGCTGACTGTCCGGCCCATATCGTAAGGAATTAAGTTTATAAGTATATATTATCAAAGACATAAACTTAGTTTCTTGTCTAGTCCGTTGGACTTATTTACGGTACTCTATGAAACGGCCAAGCCATACTTTTGAAACAAAGGTGTAGGGTTAGTAAACTCCGGGTTTAGGGGCTTGAAGCCAGTTGATGCCATACTTTTTAAACCAAGGTGGTGGGGTTAGTAAAGTCGGGGCTTAGGGGCTTGGCTTTTCCTGGGATCTGATAACTTTTTTACAGCGAAAGCGTTATGAGAATGTGAGTCTTGGCCGTCAATTTTACATGAAATGTTTTTGGTGGGATTATTTAATTCTGTAGAGCTATAAAATTACATATCATTCTTGGCAGTATATTCGATCCACGAATCAACATAAAGCGACCCTTATGGTCTCATGTTTTATTTCTTATATTTAGGGTTACATCTCAAATTATAAAATTCTATTAAAGCTTTCTGTGAAACACTGTAAAAATAGTGTAAGGTTTCTTTATACAATATATTTTTGTATACGTAAACGGGTTGGTTTGATTTCCTTCCTATAGTCATCTCTGAACTAATTCATTTAGCAAAAATTTATCTAACAGATAAAATACAAGCTTACAAGCTGGCGGTCCCGGGTTCAAGTCCCGGCTTTTATTTGTTCTTTGGTCATGGATGTTATAAATATATTTATATATAATGTATATCGTCATCTAGTACCCATAGTACAAGCTTTGCTTAGTTAGGGACTTTGTGTATATAATTGTCCTATAATATTTATATTTATAATTATTTAATTCGAAATCGAAACGGTCCGACACAGAACATTTCCTTCACATTCAGTTCCTGAAAATTTGTATAAATTGGTTTAGTTTAAATTAATATAAATAAACATCACGTTATCTACAGTTTCGCTGCCATAAAAAAGTAGACGAACTCGTTTATTCAAGATGCAAGTTCAATATCAAAACAAGCTTTCGGTGACTAATCGATGACATAAGCGACCCCAAATCGCTAATAATAATAACTTGTTTTACTTGTACACCCATAAACGGGATTTTATAAAAAAAATGACTTATGCTAGCAACTCGTACAACTAGCAAACCTAATTGTCCTAGCTTTTAAGAATTCCTAACCTATAATGCTTTTACAAATGATTGTGAGCATGTTATTTTGCATAGATATCAATATTACCGGTACCTACCTTTAAAACTATAATACTAAGATGCATTAATGCATTTTTACACCGGTCAACATCATCACACAGCTTTGGTTGAATCCATCAGTTCGATCACACTTTTCCCATCCTGGCACCGCTCTGTTAGCTATAGAGATGTGCGGTTCTCGAGAACGTTCGCCGATTTGTATGAGGAGAGAACCCTCTCGTAAACATTTCCCAAACAATCTAGCGAGGCACATCTATAGTGTTGCCAGGTCGCCTAACCTAATAGCCGGACAGAACAGCCAGTTTGCCTGGACATGTGGGTAAATAGGCCGTACACCCTACATGATTGAGGATTTTATGGTATTAATATCTAGGTATAAGTACGACATAAAAACTGTATGTTAAAATCACGCTACGCTCGCTCGGCGCTCGTTCGTTTGGAAAATGTAAAAAATCTGACAAAAGCCGGACAAACCGTTTATTGTGGATGGACACGCAAGCATGTTCTATGTCCGGCTTTATCCGGACGCCTGGCAATGCTAGGCATATCACAAGCGCGACCATAACAGGAAAAAGGCCAGCCAACTAATTCCATCACCAACTTAACAAAGACTGACGCTCCACCGCTACGATAAAACGACTCACGATACTAAAACTTATATAAACGTACGTCCTTTTAGATATAACCTACAGTTCTAGCCTAATTGAACGTTTCTGAACGAATCTTATATTTTGGAGCGTAAGGCTACGGTCCGGCCACGACATCGGCGGCAAGCAGCCGCGACGAGCAGCGGGAGGTGGGAGCGGATGTTCTGAGCGCGATGTCTTGCTTCCTCCTATAGCCGCCCGCTCCCGCTTGCCAGCGATGTCGTGGCCGCCCGTAATGCCTAATTTCAAGGATTGGAAGCGCCTTCAACTTAAGTTAATCAAGCCTTCGGAAAGGCCTATCTGCGAGAAACGGCGTTTAAATCGGAAATTTCCAACGTAGCCATTATTGTTGCTTCGAAGCAAAATTAATTTTAATACCCCGTCTTGTGTTCGATGAAAGCTATTCAAGTTTAACTGATTGTTTAAGTTTCTAAAGAATCTTTCGAACATTGAGTGGGTTGATCCTCTCGATGGAGATGATTGTCAATTAACTATTTCGTAGAAATTACATTTCCATTTTAGATCTTATCTGCGAGAGGTTTCCCCTAGATGTTTGGACGTTTGTGTGTTACCTATTACCACACGTCAACCATCGACTTGGAATCAGGTTTGGATACAGATAAAAGGAAATATTGGCAATTAGTAAACAACTTTTTTTCGCACCAAATCGGCGTCGAGGAATAAGCTTCTGCTCACTGCGTTTGTACAGTCGGTGGTTGCACTTCATAGAAAATGTACAAACTCACAAATGGCAACAGATATTGAAAGATTCAAATTCAAGACATAAACCACATCGTCAAAGAACAACTACGAAAATATACGATTCTGCGCCTTAACCAGGTACAGTCATCCAAGAAAGAGGTCTACTATTTTTGGACCTTAGTCCACGTCGGACAACCTGATTAGGATTACGGGCAGAAATTGGATGTGGGCGGCGCAAGACCGATCGCTGTGGAGAACTTTCGGGGAGGTCTTTGTTCAGCAGTGAATGTCTATCAAATTATATGATGAAAGTCGAAAAACGTAGACTTATTTTTGTCTGACTGTACTAGAGACTGAAATTTATCACACAAACAAAGACACAGAGACAAATAACTGCTTAAAATCTACAATTAATTCGTATTTTTGCTAGAGGACGAAAATTTAAGTTTAATCTAAAACTTGCATACGGTAATGCAAACATAGTGCACTTGTTTCTGAGGTGAAATGAGACTGCAAGTTTTCAGCAACAATAAAATAAAAGTCTCAGACAAGCTTCTCTACTTAAATTACACACTATGTACGAACTCCGTACCATAAAATAAAAATAAAACACGTTTTATTTTTGCACAGGGATCCGGGGACCCTTTAATTTTTAACTTTTTATTTTCTAGTTGACCGAGCGAGTGAAGCGTATCCGTTGCAGCTTGGACGAAAATCTTTCCTATGTCCGGATGTTTGGATGTCAGGATGTCCGGCTGTTCTCGCCTTCGAGCCGCATTTCCCAACCGATTCTCGTCGAAATTTGTGAGCCGGTTCAATTTTTTTGTCGAGTCAGTTCTAATATGTGAGTTTAAAATGTAAAAAACGTCATATATTAACCAAATTGAAAAATGTCTACAGCTCACTGAACTCACAAATTTCCCTCGCATAAAAACAGTACAGTCGGTTAGAAAAACGAATGTTCTAGACCAGTTTTATTGATACCGATGTCGCATTAGCTTTAATAGTATTGCTGAAGTTATGAGTGGAATGGGTCGCAGGGGAGAACACCTCGAGATAATGATGACTGGGACAGCATTGAATACGAAAATACCTCTAATAACCACACGAATATATACTACAATAAAGTTTCGGTTTAGTTCTCAATTCAATTGGGAACAGTAAGTTTTTCCGACTCTTGAATTCAGAATCTACGATTAGTTTATTTTTATGTCGTATAGCGTTAAGTTACCATTTTTTTAAACCTCGATGTGACATTTGGTGACATTACGAAGGTATACAATACAACATCACTTTGCTCTATTAGTAAGGCAAATAAAAAAATCTGTCAGTGTCACGACTACTTCTTAATTTTCTTTGCTAATTCTTAAATGCCGCATAATGGGCGGCTACGACGTGGCAGGCCAAGACGGAGATGGCGGGACGATCTGGACGCGTTCCTAAATGATTGGCCAGAAATGGCATCGAACAGGGAGTTGTGGAAATCGAGAGGAGAGGCCTTTGCCCTGCAGTGAGGCATCAATGACGTGTCGTAGCACGGTATTGCTGATGATAATGACGGAACAATACATGAACTATCCGCAACGATGCGCGATACGATCATACCTACTACATTACTAATTCACGCAACTAGAGCCTAACAAGTGTCGGTCCGGCCCGGGGATAGTGGCGCTACAAACAGCTTTCATATGGCAATAATGAGCATACGTCATATATTCATATAGATTTGTCAGTAACCAAATTCAAAACGTTGTTTACCGGAATGCTGCTCATTCCTTCTTGCGAAATGACTAAACTAGACTTTCATCACTATAAATAGTTTTAGCTTTATTATAAAAAAAAATACCTACCTACTTGGAAACGGAATATTTAGTCGTGTTTCCTCTTTGTTTACATCAGTGACATTCACTGACTTTGAACATCGGTTACCAGAAATTTTTAGTTGCCAGTAAAATAAATGAGTACCACTAAAAATCCGCAATATGGCGTGGGTTTTAAAACTCCCTGTTGGGCTACACAGATATCAATGAGTCAAACTATAGACGCACCAAGAGCTCTCACGGGGCGCCTTACCTCGACCAATCTCCCGGCTCAATAAATGACGTCGTAACGCGATATTGCCGTATCATGACGACGGAATAATACATGAACTACCCGCAACGACGCGCGATGCGACCATACTCGTATTTCGAATTCCATTTGTTGCCTTTGTTGTAATGATTAACCTTAAACGCTTGTAAATACTATACGATGTGTGTGCTCTTTAGGTAAGCATTGGGTATCAAATTATTAGTATTATAAGATAGAGAACAAGTAGAAATATTCAATTGTTGGCAGAATCATTTAAGTATCTAGGCCGTATGGGCCCGTGGTGGATAGCTACCAGGATATCATACCTGAAAGGAGCTGACGGCTAGCTGTGATAGCCCGTCGACGTATGGGCCCAGCACAGCATGCTCGCGCACGCGCAAGGAACGCCGCGTCGTTTCTGGATCAAGCAGGTCGTGTACTCGCTCATTGTAGATTTCCATGTATGACACCTCCACCTGGGAACAACAATCATGATTAAACACCAACAAAAATATCTGTTCTCTTTACATTTGAGGATCAGGGCATGAGTTACGGATAGACTTTTTAATGAGATGAAAGTAGATTCCGGACCATGGTATGTCCTAAAACTACGTCGAAGATCACTGCCGGATGGGCAGCAGTTTCCTTTCAGTTGTGCAAATTACTGCGATCGCTAACCCGCGTGGAATGCGCGATTACGGTATTTACCTCAACTCCAAACGAGGAACTTTGAGGTAAGCCTTTGTTCAGCAGTGGATGTATATCTGATGAGATATAATCTTCACAAAAGTGAAGCTTTATCTTTCTACATTAGTTACATGTAACCAGAAGATGGAAATATTGCTGAGATAAACAGTCATTCATAAATGCGCAACAAATTTAGCTACATCGTCACACAGTTGATCATAGGCCTAATTTGGACCTTGACCTATCGCTCAGTCCAGTGTTTGATGTGAATTGAGAGGACAAGTGATCAATTACTGGGGAATATATTCTGACGAAAATAATGAACTCAAAGAGATTGGAAATCATTATATCGCTGTCCCTGGCAATGACAATAGCAATGAGCAGTGAGATGAATGGCTGATGATGATCCAACTGCAGCCACAATCTCTCAAAGTTTGAAGATTTGTATCGATAAGCCTCACTATCGCCCGGCGGCCGTAAACTTTTTAAGCAGCAGTTCGAGCGGCCCAGTTTACATCCTTAATGCGATAAGACTTACACCGTGAAACACTAAAATACTACTTTGTGTCCAGACTATCAATCCTCTTATTGGATACCTTTTCTCGCTGTCTTTTTTAGTACTGGTTGCCACTCAAATCTCTACTGCACCTCTGGAGCAACTGTGACACGCGACTCTTTCTCACGCGAGAAATATTACCTATCCCTTTCTTCGCAGTACTGTGAGATAGCAACGAGCGAGGCTATGTCGCGCATCAAGAGTCGCGAAGCGTAGTTGTGCTAGACAGGCTGCTCCAACTACATTCAGTTTCACAATTTACCTAAGACTTTAGATGACATCTATAGACTACCGTTGTCCTGTAATCCGCAACTCTAGCCACACTCAAACTTTTCACAAATACGTACATTAAGCCCCACTATCGCTCTCGGCCGTAAACTTTAAAACGGCAGCTCATACCGCCCGATAATACATCTTTAATGCGATAAGACCTTTCCGCCGTGAGCTAACATTACGGCTTTCAGCTGGAACTGCAGTTGTTAGTTGCATTACTAGTGATGTGCCAGTGACACCTTCCCCGTTTCTCTCAAATCGTGTCAGATATTGTTGATTGTACACTACAACTGACTGGCTGTACACTGTTGTTTGACATGACATATTGGTCATTTTTAAAAAGTAACCTTCTTTAACTGTCTTACAATTTGGATGTTACATTGTAGTCTTTGGGCGAATCGTAGCACATTAGGATGTCGTGTCGTGTCACTAAATTTGATGATGTTCATCGTATTCAGGCACGACAGCAAGGAAAAACTTCAGAAGCGCAACTCTAGTCTTCCGAATTACCCATTAGAGTCTTACACGACTTAAGGAATGGGTAGCAAAACGTACGAATATATTCTACTAAAAGCAAAAGGTTCCAAAGTGTATAGCTCTGTGTCTATATTCATTGTCTTTTTACTTCGGAAGTGTATTTGGGCAAGCCTTAACTGCATTGAATCGGCTGGAGACTAGCCAGAAGTGAATGACCTATAAGTATGGCATATATGCATTTTTCTTTTTCGCCGCCCGCAGTTCATATTTTGATAACGTATTGAAATCTATTTTTAACTTAAATTGGCGGAGTTTCAATCATTGTAGGAATTCCGCCCGGTCACAGAAGCGGAGCGGGGAATATAAACAAATCAAGCTGAGTCTTTGGAAGCCTCAAAGAAAGAGCATTTAAATCTGAGAAATGGATTGGTCGGTGGATTGGTGGCTATATCGATGATTCTTCTGCAGATCTGATTAACTCTCAGCTTTGATGACTTAATATCATTGAATGCGACTTCGTGCGTATATTTATGTATTAGCAACCATTTTGTCATCTAGCGGCGGGCTCAAGCATCATCGGCATTGCGGCGCCAATGAAATGACAGCGCTGGCGCCATCTATTCGTCAAGGATAAAATTGGGACTTACCACAGGCGATGTAGCGACGAGGATGGAGAATCAATAAAAGGGCTACGCCGGAGCGTTGGAGGGACCGTTGTTTGATGATCAACCTGCTACCTCCCTGATCCCTATTATATTATGCAGTCTAGTTACCTTGTAACATGTGCATTCTTCCGATCCTCAGCTATGGTGCCCAGACTTGGTCTTTGACTTCTGCTCAGAGGCACACTAAGGTTTGCCAGAGGGCAATGGAACGCAGTATCTTAGGAGTGAAATTGACCGATCGCATAAAGAACGCCAACCTTACGTTCCATACCCTAACCTCGACGGAGATAGCGGTACGACCTGGACGCATTCCGAGAGTATTGGGCGGTTGCTGCTTTGGACAGGGAAGAGTGGAAAAAAAGAGAGAGGCCTTTGAGCAGTGGGACAGCTCAGGCTGATATGATATAATGAGTTACCTTGTAAGTGAGCGCGGGTGGGGACTGCTGGCGGGCGATCCTCTCGAACAGCGCGTCGCATAGCCGGGGGATGATGCCGCCCTCGTCGGCGCCGGGGGCCCCCATCATCGTGTAGGACTTGCCGGAACCTGTGGAAGAAATATCGTCTAAGTCCAGAGAAAACAGACACGTAAAATAGGTTGCTTATTTTTAAATAAGCAAGTACATATTTCATCCAACATCATGTCATACAACAGTGTAAAGCCGGTCAGTTGTAGTGTACAATCGAAAATATCTGACACGATTTTACGAAAATAGAGCGACATGGGAAATAATCGAAAAATTATTTACACTCCCATATGTTTCAATTTAGTTCGCACATCTTCAGAATAGCACACTCAGTTACACTACCTTGTATTTTTTCTTATGTTGTGGAAAAAGTAAATGGGGCAATTGCGGAAATTAGAACTAACGCCACACCATGTCCAGTGAAGTTTTTATTCTTCTGAGCAAAAATATAGTACAAAAAACATCTAATCACACCTTTACGCCGTTAACACATATTTTTGATCAGATTTTTGCTCAGTATGTGCCCCGTGAAAATGATCTCAGAACACCATCACAAACTTCCCAACTCATTTTTCAATCTTTATGATATCTGTGGCCATGCGGTATGAAACAAGACCCTAAGGCCGGCCGCCATAAATCCAGGCCCCCTTACGATACGCTCAAATTCTATCGGGAACCCGTAAAACATACGATTGGGGCAGCTGAAATAAAAACCCCCGTTTAATGGAGAACGGGCTTTATTTGTGGACAACAGAAATATTTCTTACGCTGGAGAAATTGAGGCTAAGTGATAGGTACAACCCAATGTTGCGTAAAAGGCGAAACAAACTTATTTTCTTTGGAGATCAATTTATTTTCGAAACAGTGATTTAGTACTAAATGATACTATTGTTTGGCTTCTTTCACTGACTACGAAATTATGAAACAAGCTTCTAGACGTAAACAGTTATCGAACACCTAGTGAGATCGTGTAAAAACGAGTCAATAAAATCGGTAATAACTTAAATAAAAGTAAATGTATCACCATCAGGCCTATGAATGGCCACTACCCGCAAACTTGGGGACGGTGAACAGAGGTCAAACAAATGTATTCTTTAGTATTAATAGTGATTCTTTGATGGATTTAGATTTAGAACAAAAAGAACTAAATATAACGCACCCTTCCATGTATAATATTATAAATATTTAAGGACGGAAAGCCAACAAAGTTACTTATACTCGTAAATTAATGTGTTTTTTCATTTTAATATAACAAACTTCGAAGTGACTTTAAATTTACACAGTAAAATATTGGTCTATGTCCTTCCAAAAGTTCAAAGTTATCGACTTTATAAATATTTACCAGATGTATGCCAAGCACATACGAATTACTTTCATCTAATATGTTATAGTCTGAATGTCTGAAAGTCAGACAGATTTATGATTCTAATTTCATTAAAACCAACTGTCATATCACACAACGAGTAAAGCTTAGAGAAAGGACATGGAGCAAAGCTTACCTGACGTTTTAAGTTTCTGTTCTCAAGTTCACAAAAAGGTCGCATTCCTACTGAAACTTTGTTCATTTTGTAAAACATCTCTCAGATCCAAAGTCGTAAAAAGGATTAAATATTTTTTATACATCAGACATTCCTAGATACATTTCAAAAGATTGTCAATTTTTAGGTTCCGTATTACCCAAAGGGTTCCGATTACTAAGACTCCACTGTCCGTCTGTATGTCTGTCACCAAGCTGTATCTCATGAACCATGACAGCTTGACAGTTAAAATTTTAACAGATGTGTTTCTGTTGCCACTATAACAACAAATACTAAAAACAGAATAAAATAAATACTTAAGTGGGGCTCCCATACAACATACGTGATATTTTTTGCCGTTTTCTGTTCCATACTCTCACCAGGCTGTATCTCATGTAAAATTCTACTTCGTCAGTAGGCTAGTTCCTTTATCTCGCTTTCTTAAACCCAAAGGCCCTAACTTATTACTTAATACATCAGCCTGAGAAAGGTCGCGTAATACATACTTGATAAATCTCAAACTTTGTATGACGGAGTTTATACAACTTTATGTAGAAAATTAAACCTTATTCTTTTGACAAACGTTCCAGTGTAAGGCTACTTTTATGAGTTGATACGGGCATTGGAAGGCAATGTCAACAGGCTCTAGAAATTAGGACAGGCTTGTTTAAGTGGCTTTCCTTTTAGCCATTTTTAAAGGGCCTCAATAAGGCAGAGAATATCGCAAGCATAGGTATTAAATTTATGATTCCGACAGCATATTCAATTTATAAGATTCCAATTGAAAGACCAAGGGAAGAACAAACTTAGTCACATTTGCAAAATTTTACAGCACAGAAGATTGAACAGCGATTTAAACTGTTTGACCTTTGGCCCTTAGTCCTAGTCTTAATATGATAATATTTAAACCTTGTAATGTATTTGAAATTAATTAGTTGCACCTTAGTGCTATTGTTATGTAAGATCGATGTCTGATGAATAGGATCTGTCAAGACACAATAAAGCGACATAATCCTTCAGTAAGCACAATGTTGATCGAACACCGTTGTCATGGCAACGAAGACAACTGCGGGTTCACACGCCTATTACTTCTATTCCTTGTGAGTATTATATTCTTTGCTTGGCACAGAGTGTCTGCCTTTTCACATGATAATGTGTGTGTTGAAATTACGAACAACATTCGTGATATAATTATCAATAAAAAATTACAATTAAAAACTCCATAGTCACTCACCGCATTATCTCAAATTACTCTCACATTATAGAAACCAATTCTATGTCCAAATAATTTATACCTTACCAATTTTCGGTGAATTTAACAATGAACTCTCCGCATAACACAAATTCGTAAAACACGCATACAGGGTGAGCGCGTAAGTAGTGGAAATATAGAAACAATGGTACGTAACCGATGCGGTATATCGCGGAATTATACGACGGTTACATACCACCTGGCACCCGGACCCGGCACGGAACTATTCAAATATGTTTCAAACAGCCAACTTGGAGTTCAGTACAATCATATTATATACTACTTAGCTGTACCTATGTACGACTTAGTTTGTGTAATATACTAGATATGTTGAAGTTATAGAAACCGCGAAATCCTTCGTCTTTGCGTAATCTTATATTCTTCTTGAAAATACAAGGCTACGGAAAGGTAAACAAGAATTTCTTGCAGAGTGGGTGAGACTACGACTGCGGTAAAAGTATAGTATCATTATCAAAAAAGGCGATGTTAGAAGTTAGCACTTCCAACCCGAGAGCAAAAAACGAAGTACATCACTTTGATAATCTTGACATTGCTTTGACTTTCACGATGGTATCATTATTATCACGCTAATATTATAAAGGCGAGAGTTTGTGAGCGTGTATGTTTGCTAGTTCTTCACGCTGGACCGGCTGACCAATTTTGATAAATTTTGGTTCGAAGGTAGCTGACACCCTGGATTAACACATAGGTTAATTCTTATCCCGGAAAATTCAGTTTTCCTGTGGGATTAATAGGTTCAGCTAGTGTTATATAAAAATAATCTATAGGTACTGTTAAAAACTATAACCAACTTCGCCAAACTTTGTTGATCAACAATTTGAAACACTAGCGGGTTTGTAAGCAATTGAAAAGCGATTACTTGAACATTTAACCGTCTTATTAATGTGTCCACAATATTGACGAACTCCATACGATCTGAGGCGCCATTTTAAGTTTTCTTGTAAAAGTCGCCGATTTTCACAATTAATATCAAAATGAGTTGATTGCTTTTATGAATTGGCCAATATGACGGACAAATTAATGAGGCTGTTAAAACGCTCAAATAATCACCCTGAAATACTTCAGAAACAATTTACAAGACGGATTTCAATATTAACATTCGTGTAATTGCAAAACTTCGGAATTTGTCAACTGAATAGAAAAGACCGAATTTAATCTAATATGCCTAAAAATATCACTCCTTTCTACCTCTAATTTCTATTCTAGCCCTCACAAAAGCAGTACAATTTAAATGGTTCTTTTTACTTCGTGTTCAGAAAAACTCCAATGAATTCTTTGGTCCACTTACACATGCATTAAGAACCATCTTTCTGCCAACGCTGTTCGGTGGCGACGTATCTCCTATAGAAGCTGACCTAACTTCTCTACCAGTGCATAAAGGCGGTTTAGCAATTTCCGACCCATCTAATTCCGCCAACCTAAACTACGAAATCTCTAAGAAAGGCTGTACAATACTAACCACCGCTCTAATAGACAACAAGCAGACAACAAGGATATCGACCTATCTCAACACAATACGTCTCTAAAAGAAGCACAGAGTGCACGTCGTAAGGAGAAAGAAACCCTCGAAGATATATTCCTAGAAACCACACTCGCAAAATTCACCGCCAACAGGAGAAGAACTATAGAAAGATCGATCGCAGCTAAAATGAAAACAAAATCATCTAACTGGCTGTCTGTGATACCCACAAAGAAAGATCATTTCGACCTGTCCCCAACAGAGTTCAGAGACGCTTTAGCAATACGCTACCACCGCATACCAATCTCCATGCCACAGTCATGCGACGGCTGTGGGAATGATAATTTTAATATCGATCATGCACTAGACGTCACAACGAAATAAGAGACCTTTTTTGGGAACTATGTCAACACGCATGGGGCAATGTCACGAAAGAACCCATTATTTCTGAAAATGACAACGGTCTACGAGCAGACTTATCCTGCCGCGGAGTATGGGATGCTCAGAGGGAGGCGTTATTTGACATCCGTGTTGTTGACACCGACGCTCCTTCTTACATCTCGCGACCCGTAATATCCATCCTAAAATCAGCTGAAGATGAAAAGAAAAGAAAATACTCAAACGCTTGCGAAATGCGCCACGCCACCTTCACCCCACTAGTAACGTCAGTTGATGGAGTCTTTGCCCCACAAATGTCTTCTTTCATGAAACACATGGCAGAAGCCATTTCAGACCGCAGGCACCGATCTCTAAGTACCGTGCGGGGCTGGCTTAGAGCACGGGTAAGCGTTGCCGTCATACGTGCAACTAGCATGTGCATTCGTGACACACGTTACAGGTTCAAGGCATTAGTGAAATGGCTGGGATTTGACGACGGTGCTGCCCTCCCACACATCGACTGAATTTTATTTTATATGACAATTTATTGTACTTATTTGTATTGTATCCACTTTATTTAATAAATTAAATGCTTTCATAAATTACGTATGTTTCACTAGGCCCAATTATTTATTTGATGCGGTAATAATTCGACATATTAATTACTAAAGTTTAGGAGGACAGGAGGATGATAAGGGAATATTATCCTCATTGCATTTTTTTTTTCAAGTTAAGCCCCGTTCCGTTGTTCATTTTCTAATTAATGGTAAACAAACATGCGGCCCGCCTGATATTAAATAGTTACCGGCGCCTATGGACGCTTGCGACGCCAGGAGCTTCACACTCGCGTTGCCGACCCTTTAAGAACCTATTTACTCCCCTCTTGAAGAACCGCATGCTGTAGCCCCCGGGGAAAACCTCGGCAGGGAAGCTCATTCCACATGCTGAGCGTTCTAATTTCAGAAATCTATAAATTTATAAGTTAAAGCAAAATATTTCCTGTGATTCGTTTCTCAAGATAAATCTAAACCCAATATAAGTATTACGAGTACCTACAGACATAACTTTCCCACGTCGACATGGGCCTGTCAACTTTTATTACAGCCACCTGTACTTGAGGCGACATTTTTGTTCCCTAGTAACAAACAGACGAACACTCTTTGCGATACGATGGCGTTTAATCCCTTTTCAGATACAATGTTTGCCTTAAACATACCCGGAAATTCGAATCTATCACAAAAAGGGTTTTCTGCAATGTGAGGAATGGAATCCCTTTCTATTTGTTTCTATTGGATGACGGAAAACAGTTTTGATCATATCACAATCTTAAGTTAGGTAACTTAAATTAATAAATGTTTACAATGATGCGACAAGTTTAAAAATGTATGGTTACATTTGGATTTACACTTTTTTAGGGTTCCGTACCCAAAGGGTAAAAACGGGACCCTATTACTGAGACTTCGCCGTCCGTCCGTCCGTCCGTCCGTCCGTCTGTCACCAGGCTGTATCTCAACAACGGTGATAGCTAGACAGTTGAAATTTTCACAGATGATGTATATCTATTGCCGCTATAACAACGTACCCTAAGGGTAAACAAATACTAAAAATAAAATAAAATAAATATTTAAGGGGGGCTCCCATACAACAAACTTATAGATTATATATATATGTATAGGTACGGAACCCTTCATGCGCGAGTCGGGCTCGCACTTGCCCAATTTTTTATTGATCGTGTCTGTAAGAGTCAAAACAGCATTCTTACAGTCTGTTTGATATTATAACAAACATTTGAGAGTTCTCTGTTGATGTTTGTAGTGATGTGGCAAAGACATATTGTTTGCCAAATCTAAGGATTATGAATGGTTGATCAAATCGATTTTATCGACGAACTTTTTTTCAAACCTGAAGATATTTTTGTTAATTTGTTTAAATCAATATTTTTTTGAGCTACGAGCCGCCGGACTCACTGGAGCATTCTTTGTAAAGTAATAGTTGATTTTATTGTTCTTTCTTTAGGTTATAAACTTATCGATTTAATCGATTTCTACCAATTTACAGAAATAGCACATGAATCGAAACGCAAGATTTAGTCACAACACAGCTTTAAAAAAAAAGACGTAGTACGTAACTGTTTGAGTAATTACTTTTTATCGTTAAATACTTCAAAACCGTGATAAGAAAATATATAACATGAACTCAATTGTATCACATAGAAAGTGAAAAACGTTTATAGACACATGAAAAATCACTACCTATATGTCATTGCTTGTTTTTTTTTATGAAATTCAATATGTCGCGCAAATTTACGTTATATGGGTCCTGTGATGTGTCAAATGTTTCTTATAATATCAAACAGACCGTAAGGTGTGTCACTGGGTGGCACAGATCCAGATATTACACTGGTGAGGTATATTCAATAGCCGTGATCTGTGTCATACAGGTGATCATTTAATTTTTTTTTTAGATGCTAAGTATGTAAATAAATAATTTTATCTGTAACTAACCTGATATGGATATTTATCCGAAATAAAATATTCCGAATTTGAATTTGAGTGATGTATTACACATTATGCAAACACACGCTAAAGAAGGGAAGCCTTTGCTCAGCAGTGGGACACACACATAAGCAAAAAAAAGTCATCGAAATTATTAGAAAAAAAAACACGGTGCATCATATAGATAAACGCTATGCCATTGTCTATGGACGAGCATTAGGCTTGAGAAATGATGATCCCGCGCTGGCAGCGCGCCAGCGACACTCATTGTCGAGGGCTCCAGCACCGAGTGAAAACGAGGAATTGGAGAGTGGGCCTCGAAGTCGAAAAGTTCACAAAAGGTGACATCACTAAATTGTTCCATTCACAAACACATTAATTTGAAACCATCAGACATCTTGCGATATAATTACGAGGCCTTATTCCTTTTAAAAAAATAATTTTCATATATGCCAACAATATTGATAATTCCCACCAACTTTTTAAAGTGAATATAAGTAATACTTTTTCCTGACTGCTAGAAAGTAACATAGCTATTTCGTACTTTCAGTGCATTCGAAAATAAATTGAAAATACCATTTGGGTGAACACCAAAAAGTTTACCACCTTAACTCACTCAATTAATATTTGTATATGTTGTTGTGCGACGACGGTTAACCTTCCAATAACGTACCTTAAGGTTCTATTTTAAGGTTCCTTAGTGTATCTTTAATTTTCGTCGCACAACGGAACTTATTCCAATCGCTTTTATTTCCTCGCTAACTACGCCTTAATTTCATCCAACTTTTTGGTCCTAACCCATTTCTGTGTGGATTTTGTATTTGTAACTTTCGAGTAGATTATGAAACAAAAATTATCAATGAAAAATTCAAACTGTACGTTTCAAATATATACCAATAAATCGCAATGGCCGATTTTAAGAAGTAACATTGATATAATGTTAAGAAATATGTTTGAGCATAGAGAAAAATGTCTACAACAATCAGCATTTATGAACGGATAAGGAGCAAGTTTTATTTAGCGTGCCTCTGACCAGAAGAAGATACACTCTATAGTACCCGCAAATGCCACTGGTGATCTAGAAAAAAACAAAAATTACCTAACCGTCTAAAACTATAAGTATTTTTTTGATAATAGGGGGCAAACGAGCAAACGGATCGTCTGATGGTGCGCGATTACCGTCACCCATAGACACCTGCAGCACCAGAGGAGTCACAAGTGCGTTGCCGGCTTTTAAATGAATAGTTGTGACTCAAGACCGGCTCAGGTTCGTTCTGTCCGTTTCCTAAAATGTTTGCATCTCAAACAGGTATTATTCCCACATTGGCAGTTTCCTGTGTTGTCTACCTCTGAAAGTGTCTGTTTCCTAAAATGTCTGCTTCTCAAAATGGCCTTCTTCCCACATTTTCGCTTTATATAACGTTTACTTCTTTCTTATCCTGTCTGTTTCCTAAAATGTAGGAAAACGTAAAAATTAGACTTCATAATAAACGGACATTATAGGAAGCAGGTTAATTTTCGAAGCGGACATAACAGAAAACGATCATTCTAAGACAGTGGCATCATAGGAAACCATTTCCTGACTTTACAGGAAAGAGTCATTTCTTGGAAGGAGACCAGTTTGAGAATCAGACATTTTAGGAAACGGACCGAACGAGCCTGAGCCTCAAGACCGAGTATCAAAATAATTAGCGCGTCTTAAGAAGACACCACAGTACTATAGTCTAAATGCTATTATTTTCCTAGTAGTTGACAATAATGTATTAGGGATGGGTTAGTCGATAAGAGAATGGTTCGTAATGACGATTATTTAGGGCTATTGTAACTGATAACGCGGCCCAATTTGCCTAAACGACTGGAAGTTATACTTACGGTTTTGGATATCGGATATCACTATCACGGGACAATGTGAAATTTTGAATATACCAGCAGCAACCCCAGCACAACTGTGACATGTAACTCTTTCTCGCCCTAGATACATTACCTATCACTTTCTGTACAGTACTGTGAGAGAGTGACGGGTGACCCTAAGTCGCATGACAAGATTCGCGATGCATAGTTGTGCTAGACGGACTGGATCTAGTACTGTAGAGGTAGTTCATTCATTTTATTAATAATGAATTTTTAATATAAAAAAATTGGGCAAGTGCGAGTCCGACTCGCGCATGAAGGGTTCCGTACCATAATCTATAACAAGTTTGTTGTATGGGAGCCCCCTTAAATATATTTTTATTTCATTTTTAGTATTTGTTGTTATAGCGGCAATAGAAATACATCATCTGTGAAAATTTCAACTGTCTAGCTATCACCGTTCTTGAGATACAGCCTGGTGACAGACGGACGGACGGACACCGAAGTCTCAGTAAAAGGGTCCCGTTTTTACCCTTTGGGTACGGAACCCTACACAGACGACGCGGTTGGCGCAGTGTTAACCTACTGAGCTGACGGTCTTGGGTTCGAATCGCGGCGGAGGCATATTTTTGTGTGAAGGACTCGAATGTGATGTGATGTGTGTGATGTTTTCTATGTATTTAAGTATGTATATCTTCGTCTAGTGCCCATAACACATAAGCCTGCTAAAGCTTACTGTGGGACTAGATTTGTGAGACTTCTTGCATTATATCCCTCCGGTTTGTATCGTGTGGTATGCAAGAGTACACTTGCATTGTAAGTATTGATGTTCGTTATTAATTATTCTTTTATTAATTAACTAACTAACTAACTGCGCTGGCTCAGCGACCCAAAATGAGTCTTGGCCTCCGACACAAGAGCTCGCCACTTTACCCGATCATGCGCAATCTCTCGCCAGTTTGTGGCTCCGAGCTCACGCAGATCCTTCTCTACCAGATCTATCCAGCGGTACTTTGGCCGACCGACCGGACGACGCCATTTATTAATTAACCATAACCCTTTTACACTCCTTTTGTAATGCTTGTCCATAAGTTAATTTCTGCTTAAGTCTCTAAAGCCACCATGTATAGAATAAACGCGGAACCAGTGAACATTCGATATAGGTAGGTATACGCGGGGCCGAGAGCATTCGCCAATTAATGAGCGCAAACACTGGATAGTTAAAAGATGGTGCAAGTTATAAGCAGTTTGATAATTTTAGGGAAATTTAAATTTTAGATATTAATGGAGACGCCACGACTTTCCGCGACAGCGGCTGCTGCAGCGGTGCGCGGTACGTGTGTCTCGCTCACTCGTACAGACGCCGCGCTCGGATCTCTCGCTCAACCGGTCGCCGCGTCGTTGGTCGCGCGAAGTCCTAGCATCTCCGTAAGGGCCAGAACTAAATTCCAAGTTATGTTGCGGAAAATTACAATTTAATTTTTTAAAAATAACTAATACTTTTTCGGTTTACCTTTGACGGGGGCGAATATTGTGTATAATTATAATTAACACCTACTAGTATTAGGAAAATACAAATGCGCGGATTAATATCCGAATTATCATTCTCTTCATAATTGTTTACGTTGCATGAAGGAGATTTCCAGACAACATTCTACTTCAAGACTCTATTATATTTACTCCATTCTGATTATATTCTACAAAACCCAAATTTTTCATACGCTAGAAAATATAAGTGTGTATTTATTTTGAAACTTTCAGGTACTATGAGCTGCAGAATTGCATGGCCTATTTATGAATGTATTACGGATAGTTCAATCAATGCTCGCTGTCCGCTATCACTTGGAACTCACCCCAGCGACATATCTCTGGCACCTGGAGTTTTAGGTCACCCGGCGGCACCTGTCCCGGCTCTCTTTGTTCTCACTCCAACTCTACCTACCTACCTACCTACCTACCTACCTACCTACCTACCTACCTAACCCTACCCCTACCATACCTACCTAGCGGCGCGGCCACAAACGGCGGACGCGCCAGGCGTTTCACTGAAATGAAAAGTGTGATTCGTGTTTTGTCTTTAGAGTACGTTCCAAAAACATCACAATAAACTAATTTTTTTGTCGTTGAAGGAAGCTAAAAAAGAAAATGTCTTTAAGAAATAGAGGCAATTGAAGTGCAATGTCACATGATGTCAATTTTCGCGAGAATATTCTATCAGAAATTCATGTTTAATTCGAACTTCTCATTCAGATGAACCTTGTATTTTTATAATACTTTATAGTTTAAATATCGTTCGAGATAAGATACTTAATATGAGGAAAGCCTAGATAAGTAGTAGGAGTAAATAATAGGATATTGCTGAAATTTCAATAAATAACGTATATAGAAGTAAGAAATCATGCAAAAATACTATGATGGCATTTTACAAAATAGGAAGAAATAAAAGGAAATATCGGAAGTTGGAGAAAATCACGTAAAATTACGTTTAAACTATGACGAAAGCATACTAAAATATGATGACGGTCATATAAATCCATACTATCCATACTAATATTATAAATGCGAAAGTGTGTCTGTCTGTCTGTTACCTCTTCACGCTTAAACCGCTGAATCGATTCTGATGAAATTTGGCATCGAAATAGTTTAAGATCAGAGGAAGGATAGTTTTCATCCTGGAAATTATCCCTAAAAAGATTGAAAAGTGAGTAAGTAATTCATGATGACATTGATGACCCTGTAGGAAATGTAATTATTAGACCAAAAGCACAATTGCTCTTACATTTGCTTAGGCGCTTTTAATAATCACTTTTATTAATTAAGGTTAGGTTAGGTGGATATGGATATCTATCGTGTTGTACGAGGTCGCTTCCATACTTCCAAGTTCCACGCGGACGTAGTCGCGGGCAAAAGCTAGTAAATAAATAATAAATAAATATCGGACAACCTCACACAAATCGATCTAGTCCCAAATTAAGCTCAAGAAGGCCATATGAGGAATATATGGGGTCGGACGGAATATATCGGGTCATATCACATGGGATCTTCCCACAACATACGATGACTTTCACCATAAACGCTTGTTACAAAGCACGAAATACATGTCTGCTTCCTACTAAAGGCGTGGTGACAGTTCATCATATCATATAATATAACATAGTGTGCAACAGCGGCAGTAGTTTCATCGTATCTTTTGGTGATATAGGTATGCTCCGTACTTGACGTGAATTCATCAAAATTTTAACTGAATTCACTTATTTTTTTACTTTCAGCTCGGGTCACAAACACTTACTATCTGGGATTTTCACAAATTCACCTCCCTAGGTATGTAATGTACTATTATATACACGTATAAAACACCCACGCCGGACCGCCAGATCCCTGCACTACCTGTGTTTTCTGCAAGCTTGCAATTAATTGGACACACTTCCTGATTTTAATTACTCCCTAGGGCGAGAAAGTGGAGAAGTCCGTTTCTGGGGCGGTTTTAAAAACTTTGCTAAAAGGCTAAAGTTGTACTGCGTCAGAATGCGGCGGGTTTGCCAGGTGAGGGCTGAAATAGGTCAGATTCAGAGCCTTTTTGCTTTTATTTATTCGCAAACGTAATATGAGTTTTGGTAGGTCTAACTCGAGAATATATATGTGCCTAAACGAGCTACATCACATAATCTGTCATTTGGTTGTGCAAAAAAACTAAGTAAACACTTGGTTATAATAAAGAATAAATAAATAGTTAATAAACAATAAATAGATATTTATTATTAAACGAGTTGCACCGCGCGGCTTTACCCGCTCATCCCACGGGAACACTACCTTTTTTTGGAATAAAAGTAGCCTATGTGTTAATCCAGGGTGTCAGCTACTCTCATACCAAAATTTATCAAAATTGGTCCAGAAGTTTAAGCGTGAAGAAGTAACAAACATACACACAAACACAATCACGAACTTTCGACTTTTATAATATTATTGTAATATCACGACGTATTTTGAACGAGTAAATGTTAATCTGTAATGAAAACGAATGAAATATATTTACAAGTTGATAAACTTAATGATATAAAGGTTCAAGTTACTTGCGTTCATTGGCGTATATAGGGGGGTGGCCGGGTGGGCCGTGCCCACCCCAGTATGGTCTAGTGCCCACCCCAGGATTTTGGGTAAGCGATAGAAATTCATGGCTTCATCTCATATGCCATGGCCAGGCCCCCCTCCAGGCCCACCCCAGGCCCCCCCTGAAAAATATTGTTAGATACGCCAATGCTTGCGTTATTTAAAATTTCGTAGTAAATATTGGCAAAGTGTAACCAGCAACAGCAGTAACGTACTCGTACAACATCGTAACTCGACAACGCAAGTTCCCCACAAACTACCAATTCTGCAGGAATTGGCCCGAAAGTGAACTTAGTCCACGAGTGCACAATGCACCGCCAACTCGCTGATGTGCAATCTACATCACAAATTGCGACCGGACTATGTTGCCTTTTTGTCAATGCATTTGAATATTTCAACTAGAAAAAGGCAGTGTTGAACTGCATTTTGCAATATATTTCCGTTTGACAACACTGCGTTATTCTGTTAGTAAGGTACTTTAAACGGAAAATGGTATTATAAGCCGCTTCGCGAGAAAACTCTCACTTCCTGACGGGAAGACAATAAAGAGATTTCGTCTCTTTGTAAAAATGAAATTCTCGCTTTTTTAGATATAATTTATTTTAAGGATAGTTCTTTAGCCGCGGATAGTCCACAGTAGAATTTTCTAAATTATTACAGATGCTCGCAAAACATTTTATCTTTATTATAAAGGCGAAAGGTTGTGCGATTTGTTTATGTGTATGTTTGTTACTTCTTCAAGCTCAAACGGCTGGACCAATTTTGATAAATTTTGCTATGAGGTAGCTGACACCCTGGATTAACACATAGGCTACTTTTTATCTCGAAAAAATGTAGTGTTCCCGTGGGATGAGCGGGTAACACAGCGCGGCGCAGCCAGCATGTATAATTTTTTGATTAATAAACTTGAAACAAATAATTAATACTTTAATAAACATCAACACTGATTTTCTTCAAGTTTTTTACAGTTTTCCTGTCAAAGGATTCCAAATATTCTAGGAATGGTAACTTTATAAAGCTTCGAGGCTCCAAAGAGTCCAGAGAGAGTATAATTGAAGTTATTAATAAACCGAATTGCCATTCATCGGCAATCGCATTAAAATGTAATGAACAATTCTAATTTACATTTCGGTGATTGGGACTTAAAAACGACCAGAATTGCCAATTGTTTTTAGTAAGATTTGGAAGGAAGACTATTATGAATCAAAAGCATCTTAATCACGTATCTTTCAAATAGCTTAACAGATAAAATTGGTAATTATAAAAAAAACGGTTTAAACTCACGTAAAAATTGTCAGCAACGGCCCGACATGTTTTTTTATAATTATTAAAGATGTCTCACGATAGTTTTAAAAACATTAGATAAAATTGGCTTAAGTTTTACCCATTCTAAAATCTAAAGATTCTACACTTGATCAAAATCCGTACTGCATAACCGTGATATACCTTTTTTCGACTAACACCGATGTCTGACAAACGGCTATACGTCAATGCCAATTGTGCTTGCTTCAAATACAATTGTAAAACTAAAGTTGTTCATGAAACTGAATTGACTCGACTGCGGTAAAACCTCACCGGGGAGCTCGCATCGGATAACGGGCGAAACTTTGTAAGTGCCAGTTGTGCACTCATTTTTGTGTTGATACACATTTGTTTCGTTTGGGGGAGTTTAATGTGGTCTCTCGAGTCAGTGTTGTGGAATCCAGTTCAAAAGTCATATTTTCTCCTGGGTTTTTATTCCCAATATGCTCTGTCGCCCCTAAGATTTCTGATTTGCACTTACTTCTAGTATCTCTGTTTGGCCCTATGTTTGACGGGTAGCGAATGCCTTTTGGCATTAAGTCTACCATTTGTACTGACTTTGACGTCTCGTACTTTAATAACTCTCTACCTTAAACATGTACTCGATATTAAGAGCCTTAATTGACATGATTGTATAAAAGTAAAATATTATTAAATATGTACCGTGTATTATAAAATTGTTAAATATTTAAAAGAACCATTTTCCATGAAGAACTTCATGATTTTAGAAAAAATCATGTTATGATAAGTTTATATTATTTTGTTTAATGTCATAGAAGGCAAATGAGAAAACGGATCACCTGGTGGAAAGCGATTACCGTCGCCCATAGACACCTGCAACACCAGAGGAGTCACAAGTGCGGTGCCGGCCTTTCAGGTGGGAGTACGTTCTTTTCTAGAAGGTTTGAAGGTCGTATCTGCCCGGGTCAACTCCTCAAATAAATCTTTACTACGCCATTTAAACATACGAAAAGCACGACTAGTGAATATAAAGTTCCAACAAACCATGAAAATTATTCCAAATGTCAAACTTAAATAACCCCAACTATGTCTAACAGCCCGAAGTCTGCACTCAGGAAGTAATATTTAAAAGTTCCATCATAATGCATGGCAACCTTCCAAACGCGCATGGCGGGACTGCACCAGTTTGATAAACCACCCTCTTATATTACCTACATTAACATTCGGCAAGCTATGTTAGAGAGGATTTATTGGGTTCAATATTTTCAGAGCTAAGTGTATGTGGAAAAATGTTAGGGCCATATTTTGTCCAGACGTTTTCCCAGATGCAATTTTTTTCTTAGTTATATTTGAATGAATCTCAAAGATATAGGTATTTAACAAAACAGGATGCGCACACTACTACATGTACATTTTTAGGTTAGAACTTAAAACAAAAAAAAAACTGTTAAGTAAGCCCAGTGGTTCAGTGGTAGACAATGCATTATGGCATTTCAAGAACAATCCTGACCAAAATATAAATGAGAATGTGTTGGGATGTAAAGCCGCATTGCAATTACCACATACTTAGGTAATTTATCTTATTATTTTTCTCTAAAATATGTATTATTGTTAAAAGGTTTCACTTTCATAAGAAAAGAAAACTAGTTCTGTAATAACTTAAACAAGTTACTCAATAAGTAGGTACATTACCTACTTCATCAGTTCGCAGTACGACCTTCTTATAAAAGTACGAAACAAAAAGTACCTAGACTTCGTATAACTGATCCCACCAAAATTATTTCATGTAAAATTATCGCTGTAAAAAAAGTTATCAGATCCCAGGAAAACCCAAGCCCTAACTTTACTAACTCTACACCTTGGTTTCAAAAGTATGATGACAAACTGATCAGGCAAGCCTGCACCCCCATTAATAAAAAAGCACGACTAGTGAATATAAAGTTCCAACAAACCATGAAAATGATTCCAAATGTCAAACTTAAATAACCCGCACTATGTCTGTCTAGGGGTGGGAGGCAGAAAACTACAGATTTATTAATTGTTTTATTCCTTGTTCCTAGGCTACATATCTAATTACAGCTTTCGAGGACATCGATCGCGAATGTCTTATTATAATTATTGGTATGTAAACCCTAGGGCCCATGCCAAATTTCAGCTTTCTAGGTCATCAACATAAATACCCGAGTTTTTGATACGTGAGTGTGTTAGTGAGTGGCAAAATCGGCGTATTTTAGGTACCAATAAAACCTAAAATATAAAAGTGCATTTCATATTATGTTCTCCAACTGCATCTTAACCTGCGAATTTGGGCGAATGTCCTGAACCTGTGAATATAACTGTGTCAACACTACTCGTCACTTTCCTTCTAATACGGTGCGAGCAAGACAGTAAGTCGCGCGACAAGCGTTGTCGCGGCAAGATATGCTATTCCTGCTGGAACGAAGCGAGAAAAGGTAGGGAGTGCCCCGCTTCTTGTTTGTTCTTCTTGGCGGGCGCTACCGTGCCCCCAGATAATATCAATATCATTATAAGTCTCGAAATTGTATTTTCTTTCTTTATCACAAGTTTTTCGCAAGTTAAGCCTAATTGCCGTGGAAGTTCATGACTCAACGGATGGCGTATTGGAAGATTTAGAGGATGAATAATCAACGAACTTCTCATATTAAATACGTTTAGGAAGCTATTAGGGCGCGCCATTTATTTTCATTCGTTATTTAAAATAATAATATGGGATCGTTGTAAACAAACAAAATACTATTAAAATACCTACGAAACTGATTTACGACTACGGCGGCCGCCTCGATTGATCGGCTCTCCTAATAATGAACCGCGAACGACGCGTCCGTCGTCCGACACGTGATTAAACCCGTTTCGTAGGTGTTTTAATGACTGACACTACAAATAAAATACTAATCGATAAAAAGATTCTGTTAAAAACCGGTCAAGAGCATGTCGGGCCACGCTCAGTGTAGGGTTCCGTAGTTTCTCATCCTTCACAATAGACTTAAGTTATGAGAAAGATTTCATGCTCTATAAAAAGGTAGTAAACGCCAAAGTATCTGTAATTACTTATTGCCTTCTGGAAGTCAACTTACGTCCTTTTAAGAAAATTACGAAATTTTGCGATAACTCAAAAACGGCTCGACCGATTTTGTTCAATATAGTTTTCATTGAATAAGGCCTCATTTTCATGAATTTTTCCATATTTTTTTGACCCGTGGTTGAAAAGTTAGAGGGGGGGGACACTTTTTTTTTTTATTTTCGGAGCGAATATTTACAAAACTGCTGACTATATCAAAAAATAATGTTTGAAGACCCCCATTATTTTTGAAAGACCTACTCAACGACACCCCACACACTTGTATTGAAACGAAAAAAAACACACCCCCACTTTAGGTGTTCGAGAGGTACACGAAAAAAGATTTTTTTTAGTTTTTATTTTACCGTTTTGTCGGCGTGATACATACACATACTCATACCAAATTTCAGTTTTCTAGTACTAATGATCACGGAGCTAAGCCGCGGACGGACAGACGGACATGGCGAAACTATAAGGGTTCCTAGTTGACTACGGAACCCTAAAAAGCGTTGCGAAAAGTTCCATCTCTCTCGCGGTCAGTACACATGCTGTAAAGCAAGGGAGACTGGTGATCGTGCGTGTAAACGCACATCCTAGGGTATGGCTAATGCGCATAAGCATTTTAAACACATATATGTCTAATTATTTTAACTGAAAACGCGTTTCAGTTAAGGGTACAACTAATAATAAATAGATTACAAACAATTGTTTAGTTTTTATTAAATAGAAAACGCAACACTTTGCGTCTGGGTTAGAATAAAAGTTAGAGCCGCTACTATTCATTTACATAAATTGTAACAACAAATATAAACCTCTTGGAGAACTTTTATCCGTAAATAAATATATGATCTTCCGCCCTAGAGCGCGAAGCTCAAAGTTACAACGTTATTCTAGTTCGTCGTACAACAAACACGGACAAAACTCTAGAAAATTCGAGAAAATTCTGGAAATTACGTAAATCCAGGACGTCTCAAGGGCCTGCGACCTGCGCCCTAGTTTCGAGATAGGAGCTCACGCTCTCCTGAACTTAGTAAATAATCTCACATTCAAAGAATAAACGGAGGTATATTATTTAAATGAGATGAATGAGATGCTACCTTTACAAACTTTGTTCCAGTGATACATCACCTGAATTGTAATACCCAACAGCCACCTAAGTGGGTTCAACAATGAATAAGCCATTAATAATATTAATTTATGGCATCCATTAACTGTTCAAGTTCAAGGGGATAGAATATAATTCATATTGTAAGAGTAGAAAACCAATATCGTATTTCGTAGATGCTTTTATTCTTAACTAGTCCAAGGGTATGAATAATTAGAAGATTGATTAGCTAAATTACTTAATAGACTTATTAAAACTTTCGTGATTAAAATACTTAAACGGGTTCACTCACGTCGTAGAAGTCGAATAACGCTCGACATGTTTCGAATCGGTACGCGATTCATCATCAGGAGAGACCCTGTGGTTTGTGGTTGTGGAGAGAGTGGTTTCGTGAGAAATATTGAATTATTGTATTAAGCGGTTTACACTCACGTGTAACTGTCAGGAACGGCCCGACATGTTTCGAACTCGTATGGAGATCTTCATCAGGGACTGCTGCCCGTACAGCCGCGCGGTCACTTTGTCACTGATTTTTGATCGACGCTCCGCCCTAATAGCGCGCGCTGACGAGAAACATAGCTAAGAACCATCTCGATAAACAAGGCTTTCGATTCAAAAAACCGCATTCAAATCGGACCATCTGTTTGGGAGCTATGATGCCACAGACAGGCACACAGATACACATGTTGACCTAACAACAATCTTATTGTCGGGGGCTAAAATTTTATATAAACTAGCCCAGACTTTATGAGACAGTGAATCTTGGCCTCCGAGAAGAGATTCTGCCACTTCTGGCGAGCGCTGTCTCCAGCCAGTTTCCACACTCTCTACCTTAACAAATATTGTATAACTGAATGTGTAACCGCGGGATTAAGTCGATCGAATAAAATCGCATTTGCGACGATAAAACCGCGAGTCGACTTAGCTGCTACCGGCTTATGGCGCCGCTCGATTGAACCCATCACATTTACTGCTAAACCGATGTAATGATTCAACGGTACTTGATCACATTAACTACAAACGTGGCGTCAAACAGCAACCGGGGTAGACTTCACTCCCATTTTCTTCGGTAGTAATAGAGAATGGTGGTCAATCGTCTTGAAGTGGACAACCCCGTGGGAATCAGGTTCTATGGACGTCACACCACACCACTGCTATTTCTACTGTTCTTTATTGCTCACATGAGCAAGTTACTTAAACGAAACTATTGTGCTCATTGCGTGCCATACCATAGGTTCAACCTTACCCTTACAATCGTTATGCAGCAAATTTCTAGTTCGTCTTTGAAGTTCATACCTGAAAAGAAAGAAACGATAATTAATAAGGTAAGCCTGATATCGTGTTGGTAGATCGATGCAAGCGCCAGGCAATGCTCGTCGACATCACCATCCCGCATGACAAGAACCTCGTGAAGGCCGAGGACAAACTCGGCAACTACCTTGACTTGGTTAACGATTGTATGTACAATCTAACAAAAAATCTTCTTCGTTCAGTAAACAGAAAAACAATATCGCACTCAAGCCAATAATATTACCGGCGAGCCATTAAAGCGACTCCTTTGCCTACAAAGGCCAGCAAAAAGAAAAAGTCAAAACTCATCTCCAGCAAGAACAGTTTTCCCGGCCGTTCCGTTCCTATTACGCGACAATTAGCGCTTCAGTCCGCGGGCGAAAAACGGAATGGGGAATTAAAGACAGACAGCAGAAACAGTAAGTTTCCCTTATAATTTGTGCGGTGTTTCTGTTAAGCTTCTTCGCTATCAGGGTCTGAAATAAATGTTGATGGAATAAAAGTAGATAACAGGGGATACTTTTACGACGTTGCTTGTCAAGCAAACGATGCATACGCGACACAAACTCTTTTTGTGAGATTGATATTATCAATGATAACCGGGTAGCTTTGGTTCTATATTCGCAAATGAATTATGCCGTTCTTGGACCGTTTGTGTTGTTTCGCAAAATCAGTTCTCGGCAAATACATCTCGTCAAGACTAACAAAAAAGAAGCGGGACACTACCTACCTTTTCTCGAACCGTTTCGTCTTATTTTGAAACCCTCATTATTATTAAAGCTTGCATACTATACACAGCCAGAGTGGTCGCGTAAGAGAAGTTTGATCTTATTTTGCGTTGATGGACCGTGTTCTGTGGGCGTACCTATTTTTTTTTCTTAGGAGAATAATAGGGCGACTTCCTTCGACAACATGTGTCGTGATATCTTTAATGTATAATAAAAAAATAACAAGTTACTGGAATAAGAGAAGTTGGTGCAATATTTCCCTTTAGCATCCTTGAAAAACCTAACTACAACGACCGGGCGAAAACCAGTAACTTCTAATGTAAAAAAATAATAATTAAAGCTTTAAAACATCTCCGAGCTCAAATTGGTGCATCCATTTGGGAGCTATCATGCCACAGACAGACACACATGTTAAACTTACGAGCATAACACCTCTCTTTTTCCGTCGGGGGTTAAAACGAGGTATAGTTTTGGAACTTATCTACATTCGCACAATCGTTCTTGAAAACCTTTCCGGATATTCCCAGGCTCAACTGTAACGAGCTCATATGAACGAGCAGCACAGCCTGACATTAAGATAACGAGCGAGCGAATAATAGCGGAATAACGTTAATCCCGAATTCGATACGAGAGCGAACACCATGAATACAGAACGATATTAATAAATACACTCGCAATTTCAACGCTTTCGTTATTGAAGCCCACGTTTGCATTGCTTACCTCGAATTTGTTGTTTCAGCTGTAGTTTCAGGTTTTTTATGAATGAAAACATTTATTTATTTCAGGCAACTGTGGCCCATAGATACATACCTTAAAACTAACATACATATCAAATACAAAATAATAAAAATATAAGTAACTAAACTAGGTCACATTTTTCAACAGCGGCGTGTTCGAAGTGTCAGGTAGCCGTAGGTAGGGCTTATAATATAGCAGGCAGACGCAAAGGGACTGCGAGGCGCTGGAGGCATTTGAAATGTGGTGCTGGCGAAGGATGGAAAAGATCAGTTGGAAGGACAAAGTTACAAATGAAGAAGAACTTAAGAGTGGACGAAAATTATATAGGATAGGAGAGGGATGTTAGGCCACCTTATACGTCATGTTTTGTCATAGAAGGAAAGGTTAAGGGGAAGCGAGGAAAAGGAAGGCCAAGTATAAGTTATATAAAACATACTAAAAAGAAAGACACAAATAAATTCAAATAAATTGAAAAAAAAAAAAAAAAAAAAAAAAAAAAAAAAAAAAAAAAAAAAAAAAAAAAAAAAAAAAAGACGTCATGTCGTATAGGGAAGTCAAGGAAGTGGCTGATGTGGATAGAGTTAGATGGAGAAAACTACATACTTCATCAGCTTCACCGACAAGAGATTGACTCTTAAATTTTGATGATGATGAGCAGGCAGACGGTTACACATTGAGTGAGTTCTCAGATAGCGATTCAGGGTCGGGTGTAAACTGAGAGGTTCTTATCTGGATCGCTTAAGAGCGAGCGAGACGGGTATAAAACGCGAATGGCATTTTGACAGCCGAGTACTGTTGAGTTTCTTCAAGGGAAATTCGCTACTTACTGAATAAATTATTTCATTTCATTTCATTTAATGTGACTGTACAATTCTCCATTCAAATCCTTTAGGCAGTCGCTAACGAGTAAGGTCAGAGCCTAGCGTATTATTACTTTATTACATCGAGTTGTACAGCTCTATATATTCCACGTGAAATCAAAACAACAATAAAGTACTTTGTTCTAAATTTAAATTCTGATGAACGATTAATCTAATAATTGATGTACATGGAAATTAGCATTCGTTTGTATTCGGAAACGCGATGATTGCCGATGTGCAAACTTTATCGCCGTTTACTGTACAGTCACTGTAAACTGTGGTAAGTGACTGCGTAAACCATTTGTTTGGAGAATTGTAGTTCTACAAAGTAACCGCAGGCGCTGTACTATTACCCCCCATACAAATCGTTTACGCTGTCGCTAGCGAGCACGGTCACGTCAACTCCTGGTAGGGGCTGCCATCTCTAAATTCGCTGAACCCGGACGAAGACTTAAAAAAATTGGGCAAGTGCGAGTCCGACTCGCGCATGAGGGGTTCCGTGCCATAAAACAAGTTTGTTGTATGGGAGCCCCCCTTAAATATTTATTTTATTTTATTTTTAGTATTTGTTGTTATAGCGGCAATAGAAATACATCATATTTACACCGTCATACTATCACCGTTCTTGAGATACAGCCTGGTGACAGACGGACGGACAGCGAAGTCTCAGTAATAGGGTCCCGTTTTTACCCTTTGGGTACGGAACCCTAAAACCAGACATTTGGCGTAAATCGCATTTTTTCCCTGGATTGTTCGAAAATTTAATTAATATAATAAAAAAAAAACAATCGCTTTATTTAATTTATTGTATCAATAGAGCTATGATAAGTTTATGTCAAATTGAATTTACCCGGGTAAACTCAAACCGGTCAATAGCAACAGCTGACATGACGTCCACATTGAATACCGTTTGAAATAGCACTAATTTGTGTTTGCTGATTTATGTTAGCTTTCATAACACGGACGTATTGAAGTTGGCTCGTTGCTGAAACCAATTGAAATTCCAATAATACTCCTGCCCGTCGCAGATGCAGTTTAATGAAGCAAACATGATTAAATCTGATTGTTTACTTAATAACCTCGTCAACAAACACATGTCAGCGTACAAACTCAGTGGCCTTACAAACGGTTACCAATTAAGTCCGAATTTTTGTTACCCAAATAGACCCATTGGGAGGCAAACCGATATAATAACAATAAACCAGGAGACTCGGGCGAGGTGATCGCAGCCGCGGCTGCCGCCAGACAAGACCATGCTCTTGCCCGACATCAACCACAACCCGAAATCCGCGATCCCGAAGGATCAGGTTAGTAGTTTTATTTATTTTTAATTAGGTTACGTTCACTTTCGGCAGTGCAAAGGGTCCCTGCGGGCCAAAAAAAAAAAAAAAAGTTTTATTTACTAAAAGTGAAATGGCAGGTTAATAAAAATTATATTCTTTAATGTGCACCACATGAAAAAAAAATAACAAAGAAATAAAGCAACGTTAAATAGGGTAACAACTAACAACAGGCAGTCTTATCGCTAAAGAGCGATCTCTTCCAGACAACCTTTGGGTAGCAGAAAAAGTCGAAGGATACATTTTAAAAACTGGTTACTATTTTTTATGATTCCTTTCGTCGATAGCATCCTTAAAACTCAATAATAAAAAAAACAAGGACGTTTTATCGTGTCCTATAACATAATAAAGAGGTGAGAGCGGAAGAAAAGATTGGGATCGTGTAAAAACGAGCGAGACAAGAATAAAACTAGAATTCATTCTGATTCCGACAGCTCACGCACTGAATGCATGAGTCTTGTGCTACGAATGAAAGCTTGCATCGTAATTATTTACAGAGGAGCTACGCCGTAGCCGCCCGCATAGTGCTACGGCGTAGCGCGTAGCGCTGTCTACGAGTCTAACCATAAGATTATTCACTAAGAAGATTCTTGTAACTCTGAGCTGTAGACCACGGAAACGTTTTTTTTAATTAGCTAAAGTATGATTTTTTTAAAGCAAATAAAACATATAATTATCGAACCTACTCACATTTTTTTATGAGAATCGGTTGAGAAATGAGACCTCTAGGCGAGAACAGCCGGAAAGCACCTCGACATTTAAACATCCAAACTTACTAACACCCAAGCATACGGACGTACGAAATAATGTTTAGCCTAATAGTTGCAAAGTAGACGCTTTGCTCCCTCGGTCAGAAAACGCGTGGTTTACAAATTTTATAAAGTAGATAAGTTTTTTTAAGTAACTAAAAAGATTTCTTACGACTCCAGCATCTCTAGCATAACTGTGGCAGTGACACCAGATTCCTCGCGCGAGAAATATTACTTATCTCTTTCTTCGCTGTACTGTGAGAGAGTGACGGGCGACGATGCTGCTAGACGAGCTGATCCCTTTTTAATGAGGCGTTATATATTTAAAAATGTATATTTTCATATTATGACAAATATATTGATAATTTCAGTCAACTTTTTAGAGTAAAAAAAAAATTCCCGAGTTCTGCTAGTAACACAGCTATTTCAATGCTTTCATTGCGTACAGTCGAAAATAAGTTGAATTTCCAGTTTTCTGCCTGAATTTTATCAATTTCGAGTAACTTGAAAAAACAATGAACAATTCCAACTGTTGGGTTCAAATACCTATACCAATAAATCGCAATAGCCCTGGTATAACTACTAATATTGATAATATGTCAAGAAACATGTTTGATCATAGAGAAAAATGTCTACAATGACTGAATAATCAAAGTAATATTTATATAGCTCTTAATTAATACTAAATAATTGAATGTAATGTTATAAATAATTTCCGATTGACATATTCATGAATAATTTAATATACTTAATGTGATTAGATAATAAGTAAGACATTTGCATGCCAGATATTTTTGGCGAGATATGTTTACTCTTGTAAAATTTTATACCATCTCATGTCATATCATGTCTCAAGCAAATAAAATTTCATTTCATTTCATTTCATTTCATTTAAAACAATCAGCATTTTTGAACGGAGAAGGAGCCTTAAGCGGTATTATATCTATAGCTAAAAAGTAAAATTACATAAATAAGTACCGAGCCTGCCGGCAGCCATTTCCGTCCGCTTTCAGTCAAGATTAAATAGGTTCCCGATTTAATTAAATTCCCTTTCGAGGGCTATCCGGCATAGATCCCGTGTTTTCTGAGATTAGGCGGCTCAGACAGACTATTGAAATACATTTTGATTACGTTACTCAAAGTTCAGCCGACTAGGTTTTTGACGCCCGGGGCTGACTTAGTGCTAATGACATATTTGTCCGAAATATGACTACAAATCAATTAAATCGTAAGAAAGAACGTACTAAGAAGAATTTAGTTGTACGCAAAATAACATTCACTTATGTAATATGTATGTTGTATGTTATATTATAAACAAAGGTAACTAACTTTCAGTGTGTGGCGTTATGTCAAGAAATTGAATGAAGCAAGCATTAATTAATTGAAGCAATCCCTGTCGCAAAACAGAAATATAACATTGACGACGAGGATGAGATATAATAATATCCACTGATAATTGCTTCAAATAAAATAAAAATACACATACAATAAAACGTTTAACAAGAAAACTATAACCGCTTGTAATACTCCCAAAACGTCAAGTTGTCCAGTCCTACCGTACGACCCTTTTGTCGCATATGGTCCCGTTGGCAATTCGTCCCGTTCGCAATTCGTCCCGTTCGCAATTCGTCCCGATGGCAATTGGTCCCGTTAGCAAATCGTCCCGCAAACGCACCTCGTCCCGTTCGCAATTCATCCCGTTCGCAGTTCGTCCCGTTGGCAAACCGTCCCGTTAGCAAATCGTCCCGCAAACGCACCTCGTCCCGTTCGCAATTCGTCCCGGTCATTGCTTTGCGATCAACACATGAGCAACAGCGAGAACCATATCGAAATCGGGCTACTAGTTTAGAGATTTTCACATTTGTTGATTCATTTACAACCTTTACTTTAGTTCACTGGCCACTTCAATGTAAAGAGGTTTTAAATAGGTGCTCGAAATTATTATGATAAAAAATAGACAGACAGTGTCATTATATAAAATATTCAGAGAACTGAAGGAGAACTGATGCTTTATTTATCGCAATTTCAATATGAGTGATAATTTTCCATTCAAATTCGCGGTGACTCAAAGGGGTAAAAAAACTTTACTTTTACATGGTTACCGCTATAATTTAAATAGAAGTAATGCAAGTGGCTCTACCCAATGGAGGTGCGTGAAACGAGATGCATGTTCTTCATCAATCACCATAAATAAATCAATGACCGAAGTCCTACGACCACCAGACCAGCATAGCTGTGAATTTGATGAAATAGAAAACAAGATTTATATGGCAATGGACCAGGCAAAGAAAGACGTTTGTACTGATTTAGGTCCTATGGAGGAAATATTTGACCGAAATTTTGCACATATTGAAGGGGTTGATATACCTTCGTATATTTCGAAAAAAGATACCCTAGATAGAAGGCGACGACGGTTTTTAAATACAAAGAAGTTAACATTTAATGACACAAATGAAATAACCATTCCTGAATGTTTAGCCAAAGATTTTTACATCTCGCATGACGAAGATGACACCAAAATCTTATTGTTTTGCAGCCGGACGGTAAGGAAAACTTTGAAAAAGTTCAAACAAGCCCAATACTTTGGCGACGGAACTTTTAAAACTGCTCCCAGGCCCTTCTATCAGGTGTATACAGTACATTTAGATGTACATATGTTCAAACTACAAATGCTCCAATGTTGTGCCGGTAATATTTGCGTTACTTCCTGATAAAACAGAAAACACATACACCAAGCTGTTCGAACTAATTAAAAATAAACTCAATGTTACAATAAACCACTTTAAATGCGATTTTGAGGTCGCTCAGATGAATGCAGTCAGTAAGATTTATTCAAACGTAAATTTGACTGGATGCTACAGGCATTTTAATGCCGCCATATGGAAAAAAGCAAACGCTTTAGATATTGCTTCCACAAGGCATGGTAGAAAAATAACAAGATGGTGTGCAAGTTTTGCTCTTGTACCCGCAGAATTTATGGCAGAAGCCTGGAATTTTATCACACTACATGCCCCAGATACGGAAAACATGAGGCAGTTTCAAGCATATTTCCATAATCAATGGTTCCCCAAACTGCACCCCTCGATACTAAGCTGTGCCGGTCAAACACATAGGACAACAAACTCAGTCGAAGGCTGGCACAGCCGATTAAATAAAAAGCTTCCAAAACGTCCAGCTTTTTATTATTTCTTACAAAAATTGAAAAAAGAATCTAAACGATCCGACCAAAAAATAAGAAAAGGCTTAACCTGCCCTCTGAGAAAAAATAGAAGAAACCGAGATATTCTCTTTAACAAAAAATACAACAAAATAGTAAAGAAACTGCGAAGAGGGGAAATGTCTGTGCGTGATTTTATGACTAATCTAAATTTATTGCAACTGACATTAGCGTAGTAAATTTAGTGCTACGTTAGTTTACGTGAAACAGATATGAGTTTCATGAGTTAACCGTTATGCAGAAACAAGGAGAAAAACTATGGGTTGCCGAAACATTTAAGAAAAAGAAGAAGTATTTAAGTATTATTTTGTCCAAGTGTTATGTTTTTTTTTTTTTTAATAAATATGAATACCTAAGTTTCAATGTTTTTTAATCAGATTAAAGTTCTCGCTGTTGCTCATGTGTTGATCGCAAAGCAATGACCGGGACGAATTGCGAACGGGACGAGGTGCGTTTGCGGGACGATTTGCTAACGGGACGATTTGCCAACGGGACGAACTGCGAACGGGATGAATTGCGAACGGGACGAGGTGCGTTTGCGGGACGATTTGCTAACGGGACCAATTGCCATCGGGACGAATTGCGAACGGGACGAATTGCGAACGGGACGAATTGCCAACGGGACCATATGCGACTATCCGACAACGTCGCACACAAAATCCTAACAATTTCCCCTTCCGACCACATTTAGGACACGTCCAAATTGTCCGGCAGATTGGGGCCGGCTTCCAAATTAAAAAAAAAAAAAACAAAACACTGGCTGACAACGCCGCACTTTCGTCCTGCAGCCGCTTTAAAAAGAAACGATAAAAGAGAGGAAACAAAATTGACAGACGCTGGCACGGGTAGCACCAAAAGTAGCTACAATTTTAGAATATATGTAATTGACAACACTTCATATTTCAACAACAACGACAACATAATTTCATATTTCTAGCAGGTGGAAATTAATATAGCGATCGAGATTTTTGAAATATGTGACTTCAAAGGTACGCAAACTAATGATTTCCATTTCAATCCAAAAGAAATTGTGAAATTGATTTCAGAATCCTCATAATTTAACAAAACAATAATTGTATGACAGCCTTAAAAACAATAATTGTATGAACTAAAACGCACTTTTTACGGTGGAAATGGCAAATTACTTATTGTCTCTATACAAATATTGGTACCCAACCCACAGAATGATGTCACAATGTAGGTGGAATTTGTATGGAGCATTTTTAGCGCTCTGTAGGAATGTTGAACTTTGACAGTCATTTCTGACTTTTAGAGCAGTGTAAGTGCAGTTAGTAGTAGTGCAAAAAACCTTCGAGAAATTCATAAATAAATCAGGAGCTCTACGCAAGGCCTATAAAGAACTGAATGTCAAGACAAAGTGGACAGAAAAACTGAAAAATAAACACGGAATTATGAAGTATAGACGTCCGGATATCATAAATGAAGCAACGGAATTCTATACCCAACTATACGATATTGAGAGTAGTGTCAGCATTCCGTCTTCACAGTTATATACAAAATCGCACGAGCAAGATCCAGAGAATATAAACATAGAGATACCAAGCATTCTCAACTCCGAAATCGAACACGCGATAAAATCGCAGAAAAATGACAAGTCCCCAGGTGAAGATAATATTGCCAACGAAGTGATTAAATCGGTATCCCCTTCGCTTCTGAAACCACTACAAGTATTATTTAATAACATACTTAACACAGAAACCACCCCAGAACAATGGTCAAAGTCTACAATTATACTATTGCACAAAAAAGGAGACAGAAGTGACCTAGGAAATTATAGGCCGATTAGCCTCACAACTAATTTGTATAAAATATTTTCAAAAATCATATTAAACCGAATAACTAAAGCTTTAGAGGAAAACCAGCCACGCGAACAAGCAGGATTTCGCAAAGGATTCTCTACTGTAGATCATTTACAAGTAATAACTCAATTAATAGAAAAGACAAAAGAATACAACATTACTTTATATATGTGTTATATAGACTACACGAAAGCTTTTGACTCACTATTTTTTGAAGCCATATGGACATCACTAACACAACAAGGCGTAAACCCGAGGTACATAAATATACTGAATAGTGTTTATTCCAAATGTCATGGCAAAGTACGATTAGAACAAGAAGGTACGGAATTCCCCATAAAAAGAGGCGTGAGACAGGGAGACCCAATCTCTCCAAAAATATTTTCAGCAGTTCTTGAATCTGTTTTCAGATGTTTAGATTGGGAATCGAAAGGTATCAGGGTGAATGGAGAATTACTAAACCACTTGCGTTTTGCGGACGATATAGTGATATTTGCGGAAAGCGCTACCGAACTAGGGATCATGGTCAGCGAACTAGCAAGTGAAAGCCGAAAGGTAGGTTTGTCATTAAACGCAATGAAAACAAAAATAATGACCAACGGCGAACAACAAGACATTATCGTCTCAAACTAAAAAATAGAATATGTACAGGAATATCTTTACTTAGGACAACTGGTATCCTTCAAAAATAATACCGAAAAGGAGATACAGCGCAGGATAACTTTAGCCTGGAGAAAATATTGGAGCTTAAAAGAGATTATGAAAAACAACACAGTTAATTTAAATGTCAAAAAGAAGCTATTTGAAATAATAATATTACCATGCCTTACATTCGGTTGCCAGACGTGGTCACTGAGAAAAGAAGACGAAGAAAAAGTAGCTATTTGCCAACGTAAGATGGAAAGAAGCATGCTGAGAATAAAATTATCAGATAAAATTAGTAATGAAAATATTAGAGACAGAACAAAATTAACAGACGTAAAGAAAAGGATTAGACTACTTAAATGGCACTGGGCAGGTCATGTCTGTCGAATGAACGACAATAGATGGACGAAAAGATTAACGGAATGGGTACCAAGGGATAAAAGAAGGAGGAAAGGCAGACCCAGAAAAAGATGGAGAGACATTTTTAACCATAAATGCGGATTATACTGGATGGAAAGGGCACGGGAAAGAGACACCTGGAAAGGTTTAGGAGAGGCCTACGCCGTAGAGGCGACTACTACGAACATATGGTAACATACATACATATTCATTGATAAAATTACATAGTCATTGGAAATATAATATATAGTTTAAGTTTATCATGTAAAGTCTGATTGTAGTAGAGAAATAAAGGCTATTTTTATTTTATTTTATTTTTTATTAAGTGCAGTTAGTCCTATGTAGACATTTGACCCCAATAAAAAATATAATCGATTGACATCCTCAACAATTGTCTAAACGCCTTTTGTTCGCGGCGGTTGACGAACGCGCTATATTTGGCGCGCGATATTTGACGGGAATTTAATTGCCCAGCCGCCGAAGCGGAATGCAATAAAGGCCCCGTTCAGTGATGTTCGGTTATTCTATCGAGGGTTCCGTAACCAAAGGGTTAAAACGGGACCCTAATACTAAAACTCCACTGTCTGTCACCAGGCTGCAATATGATGTAATGAACCGTGATAGTAAATTTTCACACATGTATTTCTGTTGCCGCTATGCCAAAAAACACTAAAAACAGAATAAAATTAATATTTAAGTGGGGCTCCCATACAACAATCGTAATTTTTTTGCCGTTTTATTTTTTGTTTGAACCCTTCGTGCGCGAGTCTGAATCGAAGCGCTCAGTAGATACTTATACCTACTTAACACTAGGAAATCATGGCTGAATTAGTGTAAATCATAGCTGAAGCATAGTTTAAATTGCGACGCAACGTTTACTGCAGCAGCAGCTGCATTAACGATTCCGAATCAATTTCCGTCTGTCAATCGCCGGCGCGTCAATAAGCAATCATTGGCATTCGCGATAGGCGACAGCGGAGGCGGTAGCGATTGCAACAAGTAATCCCTAGAACTATAAAAATCTCACGCTGAAAAAAGGTCTGAAGTGCTGACGCAATTTGATTTACATGTAATTTTGGACACCCTAATGTCTACGTCAGCCTAATGTTAAATCATTTGTGCACCGATCACCCTGGGGTGTAGTTATTGCACATTACATTAAATTATTTGATAGTTATTGATATTTATTTCCGTAAAAGGAAATTAATCATTTATAAACAATATGTTCCGACTTCATCCTCTTTTCTTTATTACTGATTTAGGATACATTTCTACTGAGGCTCAGAGGACCGGAGACGTACCGAATCGATCAATTATGTGAGTTGCAATCTGGATAATATTATATTTTTTTTACCCCCGACAAAAGAAGAGGGGTGTTACACGTGTATCTGTGTGTCCGTCTGCGGCATCGTAGCTCCCAAACGGATGGCCCGATTTGAATACGGTTTTGTTCATCGAAAGCCTTGTACGTCGAGACAGTTCTTAGCTATGTTTGGTAAAAGTACCTGCAACCATTTCCAAGATATTCAGCATTGTTTGGAACAAGTGACAGGATCTCAGCCAATGTTTAAGTTGAGAATTCCAATTTTTGATGTTACGCTTTAGTTTAGTAGCATGTTTATCCTACTCACTAAATGTAGGCCTCATAATAATCAGCTACTTGTATGGGGGGTTTTATAACTTATTAATTTATAATTATCAACAAGCCAACAAAATTATTTCAACCTAAACAAAAGAAAAACACTGCACTATTCGTATAAAAACGCAATATCTTCAGACTATTATTTATATTCGTGCTTGCATAACGTCTCATTCGACACGCAATTCGCGTCACGGGCATTCAAATAGCAACATTGCGCACTTGATATTTCTGAATTGCGAGAGTTTTCATCAGACCGAGTTTGATGCCAAATATACAAGTTTTATAACCAAACTGCAGTTTGACGCACGAGCGAAAAACTTTGTTCAAATGTTAAACACAAATATGAATGGTCTCTTGTGATATGTTTTATTTATCTTCATCGCAGGATATAACGGTACCCCAAAAGAACCGCCTTTCTTTGGATCTTTGTAAAAACTGCCCCAGGACAGAACTTTATTGGCTGATTCTGTAAAATACGACACCATTGGTCGTTCGCGTCCACAATATCGAAGAACTGGAGGATCTAGTATCTGAGCCGAATTTTATGACATAAAGGGGGCAAGACTCCGGTGGCTAGGGTATCTAGAGACAATGCCGGACGATAGGGCGGCAAAAGGGCGTATTTTGGACAGCCTGTATATCATCGATCGGTTGATCGACCAAGATGCTGATGTATGAAGTGGCCAAGAACCTACGCGCTTTAAATGCAGAAAACTTGGAGGAGATCGCTCAAAACACGGCGTAGGCGCCATCTTGTAATAAAGGCAACGATCCACTTCGGTTCGCTGCCTCAGAGGAGCAGTGACTAGTAGTATGACAGGCTACGGACGTACCGAAGTTGACAAAGGAAGAGAACGAAGACATACACAGTGCGTAGCAAAAAGATACAAATTTATCGTGGAGCGCGGCGCATAAAGAGCCCATCATGCATTTATTATGCAACGCTATAAAACCCAGTTGCTTTTCCAGGGCCGTGACATGCACGATCTTCATAAAACGTATGGAAATTCGATCACCAACTCTTGAACAATAGTGTTTTCAATACACCAGAACTGATCGGTTTTAGACCAAATTTTGTACAGGGAAGCTTGATAATAAGAAGATTATTCACCAAACTTAATTATTCGCAAATACATGCCCGATAACTGACAGTATTATTTAAGAGTAGCTCATTTCTTTCCAGTCCTTTCTTCTTGATGCAAGCTCTGTCACTTCTCGATACAACGCGACGTCTTTCCCTTTAACTGGTCTCAAAGTTAAATACTAAGTAACTCAGGACTTCCTCTTCCTGTCTCCCTCATTTTTTCAGAAACGTAATGTCTTCCAAAGACAAACCTCTCGCTTCTCGCTTACACCGAGTACAGTTGTAAAACGACTGGGATCGATCAGAGGGCGCAATACCATGCCTGTGAGACGCTTATCAATACCGCGTGATGGATGGCGCCACGCGATGAATTATTCATTACCTAGGACATAATTGAAATATACCATTTTGGTAAATTCAATACGGTTTATTACGACGTCCTCTTTTTTATTATCACGATTTTATTAGTATCACTCGTAACTAAGTTTGTTTGCTTACTTGTTTGTTACTAGAAATATAATCAAATTTTGTAAGTCAATTTTAACATACTTCTAACTATCGTATCGAAATGAAACTGCGTGTCTTTTTTTTATGTCATAAAGGGCAAACGAGCAAACGCATCGCCTTATGGAAAGCGGTTGCCGACACCTGCAACACCAGAGGAGTCACAAGTGCGTTGCCGGCCTTTCAGGTGGGAGTACGCTCTTTACTTGGTTGGTGGAGGTTTGAAGGTCATATCGGTCCGGGAATATCGGGTCACAGTCGTATTGTGTCACAATGCAGTCGTGCGAGGCAGGAAATCTCTAGAAAAACATGAGAAAAACGCACAGTGGACTGCCAACTATTTAACTCGTATCGTAGTCGTAGTAATATCGCGTGTATTCTCGTGACATTCTCGCATTCTGGGATACGGCGGCAATATGATAATTGATAACCGTGTAAGATCAAATAAGAAATTCGGTCAAAACAAAACGCAACTTTCAAATAATATACAAACTTCCCACTCTAAGTCTCAAGCTACGAAGAAACTGCGAAATTGAGACAAAATACAGTTGAAGGTGTTCGCATCTCAGAATTGTTTTACAATTGTGTCGGATACGCGTCAGTCCCACTTAGAAGAACAAGGGAATCCCATTTACTGCACTTTTGTGGCAAAACTTGCAAGCGAAGGATTTATTATCTGTGGGATTCTTTATTTTAGGCGGGCTTCATACGGCAGTTTGTGTTTGTACATTTGAAGAGACAGGAAATATTCGCCAGGATTTGGTCAGATACTCGAGGATATGAAATTAGAGATGACATCAGTTCGAAACATCAGCACTTTGTCTCCTTTAGGGTTATACTATATTTACCTTTACTTACTACTTACTTACTGCGCTGACTCAACGACCGAAAGTGGATCTTGGCCTCCGACACCAGAGAACGTCATCTTCTATCTTCAGCTACCTTCCGCCATTCCGGTCGATGAAGTTCAATCAAGTCAATGACTCCACCGATATCGGGGACGTCCGACTGTCCGGTATAAGCTCTCTTCACAGCTCGATCTTCATCCATCATTTCCACGTGGCCAAGCCAGCGCAGTCTAGCCGATTTGGTTTCACCGATAATGTTGGGCTCAGCCGCAAGATCTTCTATTTCAGCATTCTTTCGGCGCCTCCAGATGCCGTTCTCCGAGATCAGCCCCAATATCCTCCGGAAAATCCTCCTCAGTGTTAAAGGTAGATATGGTGACGGGGATATTTACCTTTAAAACACCCTATATAGAGGATATCACTGCTCCTTTTCCTATACTATCAGTTTACCTTAGCTTGCACCTGGTAACTATGGTGTCGCATACAAATGAGGTTCAAACTTAGCCGGGTTCGAGGTTTCGTTTTCGTCTGTTTCGTCTTCCAAAACTTAACCAATATTTACGAAATGTTAGGAACAGAATGGGAAAGAAATGTTCTGTGTCGGGCCGATTTGATTTTTACGCAAATTATTATAGAATTTGTGTACTAGGATAGGTATAGGACAGTCGCATCTTCCAGCGGCTGCTTTTAGAATGCTGTTCGCCTCAGGTAACTTCATGTTGATATTATCCGTTTCCTCTGGATGGCTAATGTCAATAGAATCAGGCCCAACAATCTAACAATGTTCTAGAACTAGATAAACATTGCCGTGGTCCCTACTTTAGTGACAAATATCATGTTCAGAAAAGAAAAGAAAGCCTTCGATTCGGTGGAAACATGGGCGGTGCTCGAGTCACTTCAGCGATGCCATATTGACTATCGGTACATTGAAGTGTTGAAGTGTTTGTATAGTAACGCCACCATGTCGGTCCGAGTTCAGGAGCAGAGCACAAAGGCCATTCCATTGAGAAGAGGCGTAAGACAGGGGGACGTTATATCCCCGAAACTGTTTACGGCCGTTATGGAAGACGCCTTCAAGCTCCTGGAATGGCAAGGACTTGGCATCAACATCAATGGCGAATACATCACTCACCTTCGGTTTGCCGACGACATCGTAGTCATGGCAAAGTCGATGGAGGAACTCAGCGTGATGCTCGATGACCTCAATCGAGTTTCTCAACGGGTGGGCTTAAAAATGAACATGGACAAGACGAAACTCATGTCAAATGCCAAGGTTGTGCCCATCCCAGTCTCTGTTGAAAACTCGGTACTCGAAGTTGTTGACTCATACATCTACCTAGGACAAGTGGTCCAATTAGGTAGGTCCAACTTCGAGAAAGAGGTCAACCGCCGAATCCAACTCGGCTGGGCAGCGTTCGGGAAACTACGCAATGTCTTTTCGTCCGACATACCTCAGTGCCTCAAGACGAAAGTCTTCAACCAATGTGTGTTACCAGTGATGACTTACGGCACCGAAACGTGGTCTTTCACTATCGGCCTCATCTCAAAGCTCAAAGTCGCTCAACGAGCAATGGAGAGGGCTATGCTCGGGGTGTCTCTACGTGATCGAATCAGAAATGAGGAAATCCGTAGACGAACTAAAGTGACCGATATAGCTCACCGGATTAGCAAGTTGAAGTGGCAATGGGCAGGCCACATAACACGCAGAGCAGATGGCCGATGGGGCCGAAAAGTGCTCGAGTGGAGACCTCGGACCAGCAAGCGCAGCGTAGGACGTCCACCTACAAGATGGACAGATGACCTTATAAAGGTCGCCGGAAGGCGCTGGATGCAGGTCGCTTCCAACCGGTATATATGGAAGTCCAAAGGGGAGGCCTATGTTCAGCAGTGGACGTCCTATGGCTGAGATGATGATGATGATGATGATCATGTTCAGGGTGTCTCTGTTTTCAGAGTGCTTGTCGCGTTAAGGTTGAGATCCATTAGACAGATCCAAGCAGACAACTATAGCCGTGTTAGTGCAACCTGCAGTTTGCACCCCTAGCACAACTGTGACACGCGACTTTCTCGCGCGAGAAATATTACCATCTCTTTCCTCGCTGCACTGTGAGATAGTGACAGGCGATGCTATGTCGAGCGATAAGTCACGAAGCGTAGTTGTGCTAGACGGGCTGCTGTGACTTCGCTTGTCGCGTGATATAGTACCTATCGTCTTGTACCCCGGGGTTTGTGGTGCACGAATGATTTAACACTAGGCCTACAGATTGATGTCACGATTGCCTTGACTTGTACAGTCAACCAATTTGATTTATAGGCCACTATAGAACCTTGTCACAATGACAATGATATGAGATTTCAAGCGGCTTTCATATTGACGTTCACTGTGACAAGGTACGAAATGGCCTAGGAATCAAATTGGTTGAGTGTACCAGTACACTCAAAACGAAAACGGCAGTCAAAAAAAAATCATGTTTAAATTTTCATATAAGAACCATATTTCCGAAAATGATTTCGTAATTAACATAGGTCGTAAAAATTGCCATATCCCAATCAGAAAATCATCCCTTTCACTATCACGAAAACCTCGAATTTTCGTAAAATGTAAAAGCTATTATTAATTCTCAGAAACGATACGTTTTAATGAGATAAACCTTTCGGTTTTTATTGCTTCGTGCAAATTAAATTGTTCCAACGCTCTCGCTGAAACATTAATGAGCGAAGGACTAAACTGCAATAAATGTTTAACCTGAACTATCAGTCGTAAAGGTGCGGTTAAAAGGATCTTGAACTTGGATAGCACTGACTCGAAAGTGAAACGTTTTATTGTCAACAAGCTGCACCCCGCGGGAACGCTTTTTCGGGATAAAAAGTAGCCAATGTGTTAACCCAGGGTGTCAGGTACCAAATTTTACCAAAATTGGTTCAGCCGTTTGAGCGTGATGAAGTAACAAACATAAACACTCGCAAACTTTCGCCTTTATAATATTAGTTTGACTAGAGACGTCGTCCGAGTTAACCTTTTTTCCTTTGTCGTAGTCGGTCAAAAGTTACCTATTTATAACTCCTCGCAATCATACGGAATAGTGGAGATGTGGAGGTTCAAAACGTAAAGAATATCAGCAATAAACTTCAGCAATTTCGACGCAGACTCGTGAGGTATACAGGTCACAACGCGACTATAGTATAACTGTATTTAGTTATTAAGCTATTTATTTTGAAGCCAATAGGCGCAGTGAATAGAACGAATTGACAAGGGTTGGCAGAGACAGCTCTGTAAAAAATCATGTCAAATATTCGATATTTTCTAAACACTTAACCACTAAACAGGACATGTTTTCCTCCATCAGACCAGCTAAAGCCTGACCAGCAATATATGAGGATTGTCAAGAGGGCGTTATTTATAAGATTTATATGGTAACAATTTTGCAACCAATCACAACCCAGTATAATGACTTTAGGATAAATACCTGTCAGTTCCAATATGTTAACCTCGTAATATCATTTAATGGAATGCACTCCTTTCCTGACTGTTTTTCGTGTAGTACACGTGTACACTTCATTTATAATCTTACGTTCACGACTGTGAATTGATTTGGCATTTTCTTTGGATAATTTTAAATATTTTTCTTTAAAAGAAACCACAACGAATGACATTGTTGACAAACCATCATAAAATCATTGCCAATGTAAGAAATTAGTTCCAGTGAAATTCCGCAATATGGCACATCCTCATATATTTCTGGTCAGGCTTTAGATGATCCCATTGCACTGTCACCAATAATGTAGATAGACAATTCTCTTGCACAACTGAGCAGATTTATATTTACGGCACAACGGTAACAAATACGCTAAACCGCTAAATCTAAATAAAAACACATTCAGTTGGTTCGTCGATGCCGTGAACGAATCCCGAAACCAAAGTCACGTATCTAATCCCGAAAAATCATCCCGTGTCGCCAAAAACGAGTGTCGGCTCAAGATACGTGGAATTTTAATATTAAATACAAGGAAATTCGCCGACTCACGTCCCCGCCGTAACTCGTTCTCGGCGATTTTTCCGAAATTTTAATATCGCCCGGACTTGTATTTTCCACGCCCATTTACTTGATACATTTGACGCAAATTGCGCATTCATTCGAGACGTTCCCCGTCCTTTCGAGCGCCGTGTTATGTGGAAGGAATTTGGAACGATTTGAAAGAATCAACTCATTTTCCTTTAAAACTTATTTTTCCGACGCCTCAGTACAAAATTTTTTGGAGTAGTAGGGCCTCGTGCAGGGTCCGTCCGGATTGTTACTACCGTCTTGCCTACTAACCCACCGCCAAACAGCAATGTTCGCATTGTTGTGTTCCGGTGTGGGGGTAAGATAGCCGGTGAAATTACTAGCATAGAGGCATTCTATCTTCGTCCTCCGGGTAGGCAAACGCTTGTGCCTCCTCTGGTGTTGCAGGTGTTTATGGGCGACGGTAATCGCTTTCCATCAGGCGATACGTTTGCTCGTTTACCCCCTATGTCCTTTAGATCAGTTATTTATTGCACACATTTTGACCTACGCTGGTTATGATTCCATCTTTTTGTTTGCGTCATTAATCATACCAAATGTTCCCAATGCCGATTTTTAGAACGTCATAAAACTCACGAACTCATTAACAAATCGTCGTTACCTGCAACAAAAACAATCATCATTAATAAATGTCATACAATGCCACAAAATCATATAACATGTTGTTTGTGCAAGTACCTATGTAAAAACCGTGTAAAAAAACATTTCATCCTATTATTTATTCGTTCGTTCAGTAAAAGCGAACCATCTATTTGTACTACTTTTCTATTTCTGTATTACTTTATTTTACTTTTTTGTTTCGTGTCAAGCCATTATTTAGATTTCAGTTTGTACATGTTTTTTAATTCAGTATGTTTGAGTTGTTATTATCTTTAGTTTAATAATTATTTATTTTCTTATGGTTTAGGTGCTGTTTAGTAAGTTCTCAATCAATTTATTATTTCTTACTAAAAACCGTATTTAACAAATCCATTGAATTTTTATCAACAGCGCAAAAGTGTCACGTATCATACAGAACTATGAGCGGATAAAGGGCGAAATCGACTGTAGAGAGGTCTTGAGGAGGGTCGGCTTCTACAGGCGCTGGATTGACGCGTTACATATGCTTGACCCTTCGAGTTATTACAAAAGGATGACACGTCTTATGGGGACTTCATATAATATTTTTGGGCGTTCAGCGGCGAGTGCTGAGGTTAAAGTAGGGATAAATCAGACTGTAAACAATAAAAAGAAATCTCTTTCCTTCGTCGACCATTGTTTCCTTGGATGGATTTGTTCGATAATTTTCACAAAATATTTTTTTCATAAAAGCGAATTTTCACATCGTGTTTTTTCATGATCGCCAATTTTATTATTCGTCTTTCTTCATGTAGCGATTTTCATGAAGCGTTTTATAATGTTCGCGTTAATTTCTTTCGCTTATTTTACCAGTAGATTATTTTATTATAATTTAAATAAATATCGCTACATGTAGAAAGACGAATAATAAAATTGGCGATCATGAAAAAAGGCGATGCAAAAATTCGCTGCTATGAAAAAAAATTTTTGTGAAAATTAGCGATCAAACTAGTTTAGCTACCTACTCAACTCGTAAAATTGTTAATTGTTAAAGATCCACACGTCGTAATCCACGTTAAAAATCTTACTAATTAAGATTTTTTTTATAATGGGTTCTTTTCTATATTGCTGTAAAAAATAATATTTTAAAATGGGAGTATAGGGCTCCCATTCCAAAGAACATTTACAAAACGACCAAGTTCTACATTTCGCCTCAAATTCTTTTATCACTTATTTATAATCGAGAAGTTTCGCTAAAATTCCGCACATAAAAGGTCCTTAAGAAGTTTAACTCAAACGAACGCGGAGTTTTATTTCAGTTGGTCTTGATTCCGTCTTGAAATTATTCAGAAGCGAGCCTACATAAGAAATCTAAAAGAGGGACCATTCATACGAAAAAAGACCTTAAAGCTGAGGCCGCTTACAGCCGGAGACTTAAGTATTTATATCAGGAGACGTGTCAAAATGTCTTAACCACCAACTGCTGTGAGGTCTAGCTTGGTGTGGGACGCGAAAGGGTAACGCTTCGGGAGCACACGGTACAAGGTGAGGTACCTACGCGTTAACTTATTTAATGAAGCTGTAGAATGCAAATTTTCATAGTATATGTATAAACATGTTCTTAAACAAGCCCATAGGTTGTTGATATACCGTCGACTCTCACAAAGCCGTTTGTCTTTACATTCTTCATTAGGACAGTAAAAGAGTGGAACTGTAAACCTTTTACCCAAATGATATAACTTGGATGTCTTATCACGTGAGTCACAAATCGCTAGCATGCTCTGCTGTCGACAACATCGACAATTACTAACTACTGTGATAAGTAAAACCGGCCAAGAGCATGTCGGGCCACGCTCAGTGTAGGGTTCCGTAGTTGCTCATCCTTCACAATAAACTGCTGTTTTAAGCCCGAGGTTTAAGTTAAGACAGATTTTAAGCTCTATAAAAAGGTCGTAAACGCCCTAGAAACTGTAATCACTTATTACCTTCTGGAAGTCAACTTACGACCTTTTAAAGAAAAAATATGAAATTTGGCGATAACTCAAAAACGGCTTGACCGATTTTGTTCAATATAGTTTTCATTGAAAGTACTTATAAGGCCGCATTAACATGAATTTTTCCATATTTTTTTGACTTGTGGTTCAAAAGTTAGAGGGGGGGGGACACAATTTTTTTTATTTTCGGAGCGAATATTTACAAAACTACTGACTTTATCAAAAAGTAATGTTTGAAAACCCCTATTATTTTCAAGAGACCTATTCAACGACACCCCACACACTAGGGTTGAAACGAAAAAAAAAAATCACCCCCACTTTAGGTGTTCGAGAGGTACCCGAAAAAAAATTTTTTTTTTAGTTTTTATTTTACCGTTTTGTCGGCGTGATACATACACATACTCATACCAAATTTCAGCTTTCTAGTACTAATGATCACGGAGCTAAGCCGCGGACGGACGGACAGACGGACAGACGGACAGACGGACAGACGGACATGGCGAAACTATAAGGGTTCCTAGTTGACTACGGAACCCTAAAAATGCAAAACCTATTGAAAAAGTGACCCTCATCTCCTACGGAACATAAGGCGTTTGTCACACTGCTCCGCACATCGGAGCGGCGTCCAGTGCTGCGGTTTTTTACTTTTAAATAAATATAAATATCGGACAACCTCACACAAATCGATCTAGTCCCAAATTAAGCTCAAGAAGGCTTGTGTTATGGGCACTGACGACGATATACATACTTATATAGATAAATATATACTTAAATACATAGAACAACCATGACCCAAGTACAAATATTCGAGTTCATCACACAAATATTTGCCCTGGCCGGGATTCGAACCCGGGACCGCCGCTCAGTAGGCAGGTGTCTACAAACCGAGCCAAACGTGTCGTCGACGTGACTTTTGTACTGTAGAATCTTGATTTGTATACAAAAACTGCAGGGTGTAGCACACTGACACCGCTCAAACTAAAAATCCGCAGCACCGCTCGTCCGTCCGGATTCCGTCGCAGTGTGACAACCGCCTTAGTCGTTAAGTTTTGTTAAGTAGAAGTCAAGTAATTAAATAATTAATTTTAATCTAGTAAGCTTTTATCTGTATTCTTCTTCAAGTGCAGGTGGAAGGTGGGCAGTCAGCTTCTTAAATTTTTCTTTGTCTAGCGCCAATCTGAACAGTTGGCCGACGGTATTACAGTTGCTCTAGATCTGTCTCTCGATCTATCTGTCACTTGAATAAAATTAAAGTGAGAGTTTGCTCTGGCTTCCAAAAGGTGGTCAGAAAAATGTTCTGATTGTACTTAGATTAGCAATATCAAACGTAAGTCACTATCATATTTAAAGTTAAAGCAAGCAAAACACTTAAAGACACCGGTTTATTCATAAAACACTGAACACTAAGATGCTTAACAAGTCTCATTCATAAACTAGTTCTTTACGAACGCTCCCGTTCACACAAAAGGGCGTAAGTTAGCAATAAGTCCCGTCGGTTACGCCCTTTTGTGATACGGCAGTAACGACCCCGTTCCCTTTGTGAAGACGCACAAAGAAGTACTTGAACTTATCCTTGTCAGAGCATGGACAAGTATCAGGAAATGTGTGCGTCCTATCCGACGTAAAAGGGTAATATAGTTATCATTTTTAGCGTCTGTTTTCGGTCTTCATGTAATAGAGTGGTGCCGTTGTTTAGACATTTTTGAAAATGATACGATTCTAACGGCCCGGCCACGAATTCGGTCTTAGAGGCGAGAATGTGGTGGTGAGCGGGGCGTTGAGCGGGGCGGAGAGCGGGACGGTGAGCGGAGCCGTGAGCGGTACGGAAAGCGGCGCGGCGTGGGAACAAATAGATCGGCAATTGCGCGCGGCGGCTCGTGGCGTGCTTCATATATCGCTATGGTTATGTTTCTACCGCTCACTGCTGCCGATATGCCGTGTAGTCTTGGCTGAGCCGTAACCTCAACCGGCAGTAGCGGCTAACTCCTATGCGGATGGCAACTTCGAATCTCATTTTTAGGGTTCCGTACTCAAAGGGTAAAAACGGGACCCAGGTGCAAATGAAATGAAAATAAATGAATTTATTTGCTGATTATGGGTATAAGTAGGTACATAGTTGGTATAGTAAATATAGGTCAACCATAACCTGCTTAAATTAGCACGCAAATATCACATCACTTTCGAGAACATACCAAAAAATGAGATGTGGGCAGACTTAACCCGGCCAGTTATTTTATTGATGGTACGGAATCCTTGGTGCGCGAGTCCCATTCGCACTTGGCCGGTTTTTTGCCACACACGAAAACCATTGATTTAGACATAATTTTGAGTTTAATTTAACAATTCAAAGTGAAGAGGAGACGCAACACAATCACACTAAATGATCTTGGCCTCCAACAGAAGCTAAGGTAAGTCCATCAACGGCCTCACAGTCGTAATGAACCGCACATGCGCCCTAATCATGTGTCCTTAATGAACTTGGCTAAAGCTTAGAGATAATGTTGCCTTTAACAGAGACAAGTTTTGTTTTATTAGTCAGACATTTCCTTTTAAGGGGTCATTAGAAAACTGACAAGGTCGCAAAGTTATGATTTAAAAAATGCATCGTTTAAGCGCTGCATCGCACGTTAGTAATAGAATGGAGCATATCGCTAAAGTGGACATAGTTCAGACAGGCGTCATAATCGAATTGACCCTTTATTCTGATTCCAACTTAAACATTATTTTTAGTTCCTAATATAGAAGCATTCGACGAGGTTAGCTGTTGACGAGGGCAAATCTCAATTGACTTTTCTTGTCCGACGCGCACTCAACCTTTCCGAAATACCTACTGAATTTACTACAGAGTGACTTCGGAGATGTGTTCATCAATGGAGTACAAAATTTTATTCTATTTTCGATTTACCTTTCTTTATAGATAAAACGTTTCATATAATGTTTCATTTCATGGAAGTATAATTAAATCGATTTTTTTTTCTCTTCTCAAACCTCACCTGACCTAATCTATGTAGATTTCATGGGAAAAATCGATGAGCGTTTGTCTATAAAAGGTGGGTATCACATATTTTCCATTAACTAGTTGGAACAACTTGGCTAACAGTCGATGATGTTATGTTTTTGTGATGTAAAACGACTTGTTTAAGTTTTTTTTTATGCGCTTACATTATGGCAGTCCATTAGAAAGGGTAAAGAGCTTCAAATATCTAGGCCATATTGTTACGTCTGATCTGAAGGACAATATGGACATAGAACGGGAACGGAGGGCCCTGTCGGTCAGGGCTAACATGATTGCCCGTAAGTTCTCTCGTTGTACTAGGGAAGTTAAAGTGACTCTGTTCCAAGCATACTGTACTTCCCTATACACGTGTAGTTTGTGGAGGTATTTTACGCAACGGACCTACGGGGCTCTCCGGGTCCAATATAATAACGCGTTCCGGGTGCTGGTAGGGCTGCCCCGCTTCTGTAGCGCATCAGGGATGTTTGCGGAAGCAGGCATCGACTGTTTCTATGCGACCATGCGCAAACGCTGCACATCCCTGGTGCGCAGGGTGCGGGCTAGCCCCAACCCCATCCTACGCTCGATTGGGGATAGGTTTGACTGCCCTTACATAAGACACTGCTGTGAGCAGCATGTGTCAAAAAGCGCTTATGCTGTGTAATTTTATGTAATGTTTTTACTAACACTTTAGATATAGATGTGTACTAACCAATAATATGAGTCACCCTGTTACTCGAATTAAATGATTTCATTTCATTGATTTCATTTCATTATTAAAACGGAGAAAACCGAACGTATGATAGCTGCTTTAATCGCCATCGCCAGTCTCATTTCGACCGCAAATGCTAGACAGACAGCATTTAACCATGACTAACGCGATGATCCCACGTCTTACAAGTCACCCTGTACTTCATACATAGTTACCGTTTTTCTTCGCTGTCTTCCCTAAATGAAATTTACGAGCGGCGTTAAGCCCGCGATGATATATCCCGACGAAGTTGTGTGTGTGGAAGTTTCACAAGCAATACCAAGTTTAGGAGTTCAGGTTACTGAGTGAGCGCTTGTTCTTAATTAGAATGATTGGCGCGATTATTAAATGTGAAGTTGGTAAACAATTTTCGATCCTGGCGATTTATGTCCATTGTATGTTAAGTTTGGGCTGAATTTGACGTATCTGATCATATCTGTTAAAAAACCCCTGGGATAGATGCTTTGATCACGCGATAAATAAGTGACTAAGTATACGGCACGTTTTGACAAAATGCTATGACAGATGCTTTTTAGGGTTCCGTACCCAAAGGGTAAAAACGGGACTCTATTACTGAGACTTCGCTGTCCGTCCGTCCGTCTATCACCAGGCTGTATCTCAAGAACGGTGATAGCTAGACAGTTGAAATTTTCACAGATGATGTATTTCTATTGCCGCTATAACAACAAATACTAAAAATAAAATAAATATTTAAGGGGGCTCCCATACAACAAACTTGTTATAAATTATGGTACGGAAGCCTTCATGCGCGAGTCGGACTCGCCCAAATTTGTTTTACTTATTTATCACGTGATTAACGCAACCATCATAGGCCCCCAAGCAGGGCTAGCATAATATATCTTGTCGCGACTTCGTTTGACGCGCGACTTAGCGTCACCCGTCTTGCTCGCACGGTATTGAAAGGAAAGTGACAGGTAGTATTTCTCGGACGACAAAGTCGCGTGTCACAGTTATGCTAGACGTACCGGTGTTGGTAAAATTTATTAAAGTTAGTAAAATATTATTATTATTTTTAGTTAAAGATAAATTGATATTTTATCATCAAAATGCACTTTACCGTAATTATATGACGTAATAAACGTATCTTTGTTTAAAGTTGGTTTTATATTAACTTAATTTTGATAACTTCCCATCGCATATGATTTTTAGCTTGATCCCCAGAACATTACGAGATAGTAAATATACCCAAAAACCATAAAAGGGATTCACAAGTTAATGCAGACCGATACAAAGAACTAGTGAAGGGCGAAGTTACCCTATAAAGAAGGACTGTTTCCTATTCTTAACAAAAAGTTTTGGGGAATAATCAAAAGCTATTTTAGAAAACTTCGTAATAAGTTTGCGGATTGTGTTTCGGACTTGAAGATAAGATAACACGCTGTGGGTAAGTCTCAGGCTTAAGAGATTAGTTTAAAATCGACCTGTTTCTTAATTGCTTGAAGTTAAATTCAATTTAAGTTTCTGTAAATTGCTTCTAGGGTTAGAAGAGGCTTGACTAACGTTGTGGCTCTTGCTAGATGGGTGGGTCAGGGTAAAGGGATGCATCGTCAGGAAGTTCCTCCCTAAGGGTCAAACCAGCCCTCGATCTCTTTATCAGACAAGCCCCAAGCAAGGTAGTTTTCAAGCCGAATAGTCCATCCATCGTCCCATGTTGTAGACATCTGTGTAAATATATGTATGTATCTTTGTATATACAGTAATCGTCTATATATATATTTTTAAGTATTTACTCGTATCCTCGATGCTCCCTGTACAATAAGATTTCTGATTTGCACCAACTTCTAGTATCTCTGTTTGGCTCTATGGTTGACTGGTAGCGAATGCCATTTAGCATAAAGTCAGCCATTTGTACTGAATTTTGTTCTGTGCAATAAAATTTAATAAATAAACCAGGAGAGCGTAGTTTTTCGAGTACACTCGTCCGGTTCGATTCTTAGACCCAACTTGATTGGTATGTTGAGCCCTACATTTCTACCGACAAAACCCTAGGGTAAGTTCTTAAACGTGTTTATTTCCATGTTCATTACTTTTTATGTGTTGTAAAGGAGCTTAAAATAACGATCACAATGGAAAATACTAAGCTTTCCTAGAAAAACAAACTTTTCGGAAAATTTACTGTGTGAGGTGGTTTTAATTATGTTTGGCGCCAGGTTTACTAATGTTTCGCAGATTTTTTTTTACCGAACGTTATCTACAGAGACCATCGACTTCTCTGAAAAGTTATAAAATAAACCGAACCTAACCTACCCTAATCTACTAGGATACACTTAACCATGTTTTAATAATTATATATATTTCCCGTTTCAGCTAAATAAAGTTTCTGCCAAATAATTTCATACAAACTAGAGCATGCTCCCGGTTCTGATTTTGTATGGCGAGAACCGGGAATTCCCGGTTCCGGTAATGGATTTGTATAGAAAATAAGTACCGGGAGCAATTTGAACTCGCTGATTTATTTATTTCAATGGGAATCTTATCACTAATGAAGAAGCTAATATAGTATCTAGCGATAGCTTACCAACATTATTCCCACTTTAACAGCGAATTCATGTTTGCACGTTATCGCAACCCCGGGACATAAAGGATCCAGCCGTTACCTGCGCAATGACGCCCTAGATTACGTTCGGGCCCTTAAATGATGTATCGCCTCGTTTGGTGGCCCCTTTCTCAAACTGATCTGTTCAAGGTATTCTAAAAAATGTGGGGTAATTCTAAATGCGGTTTGCTATCCATTTCATACAAATACCAGCAACTTCGACAACTACTTGCCGATTGATTTCTGCTATGGAAGTCCCATCGCTTATAAAGTAGGTACAGATTTATATTTGTTGCAAAATATACCTCGTCAAACTTTTCAAGTTTTCACAGCGTAGACATGTTTGCGCCACAGACCTATATCTATTTAAGATATAGTTTGCACGGTTATCGCAATCCCGGTACATAAAGGATCCGGGATCCAGCCGTTTCTCGCGCGATGACAGCCTAGATTACGTTCGCACCCTTAAACGATGTATGGCCTCGTTTCGTAGCCCCTTTAGGTATTCCAATAAATAGGTAGGTTGTGCTGATATCGACGTTTTTATTGAGTCCTGACTAGCGCTTGGAATGAATACGCCTAGAACGGTTTATCATACACGTGATCTGCGAAAGATGAAGCCGCTTGTTGTATGTGTACGTGACATTGACGTTGTAATAGATGCACCAACGAACGATACTTAGCCCGTGGCTAACCAAAACTGGTTTCACTTTCAAGCGGTAAGTAAGTTTCTAAGCGTATTAAGGGCTAGGCTAGCGTAACTAGCTTGACATATGACATAATTGTCCCCCATCCCTTTGACACTGTACAGAACAGTAAAGGAACAATTAAGTTGAAATAAATCTTGTGGCAGTACGTACGTTCATAAATTCAACATGTAATTCGATATCTGCGATCAACAGCTATATCAACTAGCAACTTTTACGTTTATGATTTGGGCACAGTTTTAACAAGTCTGAGGATCTAGCAAAATTGTATAAGACGTCTTTACATATTATATATTAAAATATCTCACATAAAGCCCATGGTAACGCATCAACATTTTTGATCCATTACCTACAATCCACAGGTCGAATACAAGAATAAACAAGTTTCCCCTTGACACTGAAACCCGACTATCAAACGAAAGTAACAAATTATGAAACACATTTGGAAAATGTAAAAATCTTCTCGTCCCTTGCGGATTTAATAGAACCAACATTCGGTCCTCTTTACACAGGCTTGAAGAGACATGGCTGGGCTATTTTATTACAAGCTTTTATTGGATGTACACTTGTACAGTTATTTTTTAGATTTTGGATATTAAGGTGTTGGTGGACAGAAAAAGTCACAAAAAAGAAGTACTTTAAAGCCAACTTAATCATAAGATGTACATGTGGCTTATAAAATAAGTAAGATTAAAAAAAGAAGCACTTAAAAAAGTGACAGATAAAAAGGAATTTGTTGAACACCATAGTGAAGAGGAGAGGGAAGATGTTACGATATGACGCTTTTCTTTATAAGCAACATCATCGAAGGAAAAGTTGATGGAAAGCTAGGCAGGGGAAGACCAAGAATAAGCTACATAAAACAAATAAAAGAGAAGGTAAACCTCATGTCGTATAGGTAAAACAAGGAGTTGGCTATGGATAGGGATAGATGGAGACAGCTAGCTACATAATACATCAGCTTAATCGATAAGATTTTTAACTCTCAAAATGCGCGGAATCTAAGATTCAAGGCACTTTGCAGTTAAATGTATGATATTAATGTTTAACAAATAAATACCTTTGCTAATAAAATTAAGTGTAGGATGGAATAAGTCCACAATAAGTCTATGAAATATTACCTAATGTTATCTTAGGACTAACAAGTAAAAAATGGTGAATTCACCTAAATAAATAACGTACATTGTGAATAAATATGGCAAAAAATATGAACAGTCTAGAGGTTTATGTAGTTAAGGATCAACACACACAGATGATGAAGGATTCCATTTTGCATAATAATATACGTAATAATCTGAATTGAATTTATTTTCTAAAAGCTGCCGGCACAAGTAGCTGATCGAAAAGTACCCTCTATTAATGAGTGGCATTGAAAATTCTACTAAACCTGAACATAAAAACACAATTTGGTATTACCTACGGGCCGTAATGCTGTCACTAGGGCAACGGTGGCTAATAATAATAAAAATACGACATGTCATACATACTTAGAAACGGTAGAGATAAATATATACTTAAATATACAGAAAATATTCATGATCGTTACCTAGGGAAAATATTCAAATTCATCACACAAATATTTGCCCTTACCGCGACTCAAACCCCGGACCGCCGGCTCAGCAGGCAGCTGCGCCAACGTTCGTCAACTCTAAATATTTCTAGATCCTTCCATCATAATTCACGAAGCAAAAATAAGTTTAAGACATTTGAGCAACAAAGTAAGGTGGAAGTGGAAGTTAATTAAGAAAGTTTCAAGAACAGTGCCAAAGCAATACCGGTAACGTTGGCAAATTCGCCAATATATTAACTAAATTTGAAAAAGTTCTGAACAAAACACATGTACACGAGTACATAGTACTGTAATACTGTTACAGTGGCAGTGTGTGTACATTGAACTTTAATAGTGATATAGTAGTACTGTTGGCCAAAGACCGAACACCTTATAGTTTGAATTTTTTGAGCTGTCCCAATTCCCTTGAGAGCTTATTTTGTAAACATGACCACACAAACCCATTGTTTTACACCTGTATAGAAGCTCACTTCTTTGGGACAAATGGAAGCAGGTAAAAAAAAACGCAAACAAATATCTTCTTATTTCATATGACTTTTCTAAGTCACAAGTTTGAAATTGAAATATCCTTACTCTTTGGAATAAGATATTTTGACACCAAAGCCATAAGGGTCGAAAATATGCCTTCGTTCCGCTTCCCATGAGCTATGCTATATTCCAATTTCAACCTTGTGACAGAAAAGATTATATAAATTTGTTTGTGTTTTTTGCTTCCATTTGTCTGCGGACAATGGCTTTCTGGGGTCACGTTTACAAGATAAACTCTTTATGATCATTCTGACGTCTTTAAAAATTCAACTACACCTACCTTACAATGCAATATTTGATAACAGATCACAACACAACGCTACTATCTATAAGCATTAAGCATGTGTGGAGAGCCATTGTTACGTTTTGCAGATGTCTAGGATTTTGATTTAGTTGTTTTATTATTTATTAGAAAGGTAGCTTGATCGAGTGTAACTACGAACCAAGAAATTGGTTCTACATTTATTTTCCCCGTTTTCATCTTCTATTACTTTGACGCGCGAGAAATACTACCTGTCAGTTTCTTTTCTATACCGTGCGAGTGAGACAAGAGAAGCCGACGCGCGACAAGCCAAGTCGCGGCAAGATAAGCTAGTCCTGCTGACGAACATGAAACTATAGTCATGATAAAGCCAATTGCAAAATTGACTAGCCGAGATAACTAGAGAGAGAGTTATTGAGAATATAGCAATGCTTCATCGCAGCACAAAGTAGTAGAAATTAAAAAGTGGCAATAATGTAATGTCGTCCCTTTCTAATCAATCTAAGAAAAAAGGGACGACACTACAGTATTGCCACTTTTTAATTTCTTTTGTGTCGTACTGTACGAGCCTGCATCAAATGCGTCGCGTAGTGCGCCTGGCAACACTGCAGTACGCGAGTGTGGGAGGAGCGTGGGAACAAGAAAGTTAGAAAGCGCATAGACAACGGCGCGCAAATTTGAGTAATCCGCCGGGATTTATTGTCGGCCAGGGCAAATATTTGTGTGATGAACTCGAATATTTGTGCTTGGATCATGGTTGTTCTATGTATTTAAGTATATATTTATCTATATAACTACCTATGTATATCGTCGTCAAGTACCCATAACACAAGCCTTCTTGAGCTTAATTTGGGACTAGATCGATTTGTGTGAGGTTGTCTGATATTTATTTATATCTATTCATTACAACATTTTTAAAATTCACTATATATAACTTTACAAAAACTAAAATTATTGAATTATTGGGTCGCTCAATAAAAACTTATATTTTATGGCTGAACTTATTTCTAATTGTTTTCTTACACAGATAGCCAGTTATTAAGGGATGGTTATTATTATCACATAAACCGAGAGGAAATCGTCTGTTGACTTGACAACCAAAACTCAATAATTGTAGCAAATACCTACTTAAAACAAAGCTCGTATCTCAATTCTGTTGACTACCTACCTAACCTGTACAAACACAGAGCGAAATTTTTAGCAAGATCCCCATTATAGTTATTATCCCCTGTCACGTTTGCCACCTATTGTATAAGTACCTACTTTCGGCCCTAGCGCAGAACACGTACTATTATTGCACCCTTTGAGCAGTCCCGACGCGGAGGAATTTTTAATAACACACCAAGGTACCAAACAATGCCTAAACCTTGACAAAACACCCTCCAGCTATTCCTAACCTCAAAATTATACACAATAAGGTTCAAGTTCTGAAGGCGAGTCTCGTGGAGATACGTAATTATAAAATGGTGTTTCTGTGATGTGAAATGCCGGTGTATTTTATGTTTATTTGCACATTGTTGCTGAATAAACATGACTTTTGAAATGTTTACACGAAATCTCGGCCGGAATTGTGATGGTTCTATTTCTCTTTCGCAGGTCAAATAATGTTAGAAATTCCCGGCTTAGTTTACTTTCGCAATTTATTGTTAAGCTGGCCCTTTCTCGTTCGCCCTTACATTAATGCAAAATGTTTATTTATATCAAAATTTAGGTACAAGTGTACACTCATATTTGGCTGCCGAAAATAGTAACTTCTTTGTCATACATGTTCCAATGACACCTACTCCTCCACCTACAATGCATACTTTCTTGTCTGAACTTAAAACAACAACAACAACAACAACTTTTTTCGTTAACGTTGTCGGGTAAAAATTATCCTATAATAATTTATCTCCATACAAAAATTGGTAATATCTGTCCAGCCGTTTCGGCGTGATGTGCGGATAAAGAAATGTACATCAACAGATAGCACTGTATAGTACTATTATCTCACGAGCGCGGGTGAGCCATGTTTGTGTGAGTAGATGTACATGCACATTGGCTCTGCGTGGGTGAGCTCGGCAGCGAACAGTTCCGGCTCACCCACACAGAGCCAATGTGCATGTACATTACTCACACAAACATGGCTCACCCGCGCTCGTGAGATAAAAGTACTGTACCCATACAAATCATGCAATACGCCGTTAAGATTTTTCCTAAATGAATGACTGACCTCTCTCCATAGAAAACTAATTTTCAATACAATTTTTGAATTAGAAATCTTGTGATAAACCTAACAATATCTTTATTGTTTGTTTTAAAGATGCCTCACTGACATGAATTTAACATTCAAAATAATTATTTAGAATTTTTATGAATGATCCTAATTTTCTCGCTCGGCTAAGTCAACGGAATACCAACACAATACAAATAAAATGAAATTATCATTCGCACCCCCATTATTCTTCCTACAAAGCTGAAAGGGCGGGAATATTTTTCCCTACACAAAGCGATAAATAAGATTAAAATTACAAGCGAAGCGAGCCAGTGTAAAGGCTTGTACACACTGAATGCACGGCCGGCGCGGGCTCGCTCAATATGCGGGCTTCGCGGTTGGCCAGACAGCCTGGCGCCTTTACAAACGGGGCATGCGATGATCCTATATACGTGACGAGCACAACGAGTTTCGTATTTGGGTTTCAAAATAGACACGTTCACGATTTTAGCTTACAGCATTTGTTCAATTCTGTTTTTGGTTAAAGAATTACTGTTAAATACTTAAGAATCCGCGCTTTTCTAGATTAAAATCGCTTAACCGATTGCATTCCCCAATATGCTATACCCGTTGCTTCACAGACATGTTTTATGAAACACAATTATTTTGCAAGCTTTTATTTAACTTGCATTGTATGTATGTATGTATGTATGTATGTATGTATGTATGTATTTAAGTATGTTTGTTCGGGTGGAATCTTGCAATCCAATTTTGAAGCAGATATCGTCAACCGATTGAGCTGAAATTTTGCATGCTTACTTAACTTTGATCACAATATAATAATATGGTACCATGGGACTGATCTGATGATGGAGCCGGAAGGTGGTCATAGGAACTCTACAATAGAAAAAGCAATCCTACCGAGTTTGGGCTCTTTAGAATCGTCTCAGTTAGCATTTGATGGATATCCAAAGAAAAGTACAGTCGGCTATAAAAGCCTGTCACTAAAATGATTTTTTTGACAGAAACTTATTCTACATTACTTTCTAACACGTGATCGTCCTTACTTTATCCAGATCGAAAATACAAACCATTTTCATATATTCAATAAACAACGTCGATATGTATATCGGCACCTACTGAAGTCTACTTTGTCATAATTAAAGTAACAATACAAACCCGTACTCGTATACCCTAATGTTGCTTCCTTATGTACTGCGTCCATACCCCGAGGTTTGCGGTGCACAAATGATTCAACACTAGGCCTACAGTAGGCCTATTCGTATTCTTGCATCGAAAACCCCGGGTATCATAACCGGGTTTAGTGTGTCTGAGCCTTAAAACGCTTCAAGAATAGTTTATGCAATATACAACGCTTCAGGTTCAGAACGATACAAATTTAAGACGCCGGCAACTCGAACCTTTCACCAGCTCTCGCTTTGTATATTTTATGAGAATACGAGTGATCTATTGGACTTTGTTGCAGATAAATCAGCTGTGTCAGGCATTAGTAGGGATTCCAAAATATCAGAACTAAGTGATAAATAATTCAAATCGAAGAACTAGGCTACTTTCTATCATCGCACTGCTCGCCATCGGCAGGGTGTTCATCCTCACACACTGAACCCTAAATGGTCAAGAACTGTGCGGTTCCAGAGGAATTCCTCGAACGGTCCGCATGTGGAATAAGCTCTCTACCGAGGTTCTCCCCGGGGGCTACAGTATACGGTTCTTCAAGAGGGGAGTAAATAGGTTATTAAAGTGTGGGCAACGCGCGTGTGATGCCCCTGGCATCGCTAGCTCCCATAAGCGGCGGTAACTGCTTAACATCAGGCGGGCCGCATGCTTGTTTGCCACCGTCTTAGTATAAAAAAAGGTTATGGTTTGTGAAATCGCCAAAACCAAGAGAATATTGCAGAACCAGTCTAAGTGGAAATCCTTAGGAGATGATCATAGCAAATTTATATCTTAAGGCCATCATCATACCTTACCAGGTATGATGATGGTGAAATGATAACGAATAACAATTTTCCCGACATTTATATCTGTTTAGATGTAAAACTCGGCATGCTTCGAGGTTGCCAAGATATCGATACAGGGTATTATGTTTGCAGACAAATATTGGCAGTATTAAGTGAAGTTTATGCTCCACAAATAAAATAGGTATAACGATGCCAGACAACGCGTCTTAGTATTTATAAAACGACCATTTTACATAGTATAAAAATATCTTAATTCCATATTTTATCTCGTATATACATCTATGATTTTATTTATCAGGTATTTCTATAGATGTCTAGTACCCATAACAAAAGCTTACGGAAGCTGGGACTAGGTCGATTTGTGTGAGGTTGTATTATATATTTTTTACTATACATATATCGATCATAGCCTCTAATAATTAAATTTCATTGTTTCGCTGTTATGTAAAAAAACTAGTAAACCAACAAACGAAGACGAAGAAGATTCAAAACTTAAGGCGATTCCCAATTCACTTATTGATTGTTTTGCTGCTGATTGAAATTATCAATGTGACCTTCAGCCATCAATTGACAAGTTCTAGAATATTAAAAATAGTCTAAATCGATCGCACAAATAACCTACTCTAAATTTATCACTGCTTTGTTTCCCTTGTATTGACTTTATTAATCATTCAACACTAAGTCTACCCGATACGTCATGCTGTCGTGATCGTGATTATCTAACTTCTAACATTTATTTTGAACAAATTGTTTCCTAAATCAATAAATGGGTTGGGATTATTACGACTAATCGTCAAAACGACCAAATGACGCTTTTGATACCTAGGGGCAACTTTATTGCGCAGTGTGACCGAACATTCGAAACCAAATTTGGCTTTGCAAGAACTATATCTGACACAAAACGACCAAATCAAATCTCAAAAGGACCTTCTCTGAAGAAAGCCCATATCTCCGAATGACTAGGCATCAAAACAACTGTTTCTTGAAAACACATCGTTAATAGACCACATCTCAATAATCGTATTAAAATTACTAGACAGATGTTGGAAAATCACGGAAAAAGTGAGGCAGGTGGACCACTGAACTGCCAAACTTGAGCGAACTGCCAAAATCGCAGATAGATGAGTTTTTCAAACCAAATCGGCAAAACCGACATGTATAATGAGCGGTCGAAAACAAATGAGCCAACCATTCATTTGTTTCCAATACTTAAAAGCTATTCGTTAATGAGTTTAACGCCTCTACATATACCGGGTGTGGCCTGTAAAAGGAGCAAAACATTAAAACACAGTTAGGCTTGGATCTCGTTTAACCGAGAGGGAATAGGCATTTTCTAAGCAAGGGGAAAGCAAGCTCCATCATAGACCTTATTGTCACTTAGCATCAGGTGCAAACGGGCCAAACGCTTATGGCTTAAAAATAAAATACTTATAATAATATACTTATATTCTATGCTCTAAACTAAACAACATTTGATTGACATCTTTAAAAAAATACTTGTTTAATAATGTTTATTCAAAGAAGTAAAGTCATTGATAAATATTTGATATTCAGAAGTGACAGCCGAGTCCTTCTGAAGCAATTTCAATGTTGACGGCGAACATTGAAAACACTAATTAATTTGTTAAAAATAATGAGTGTTTGAACAAAAATTAAGTTGCTAAACAAATTTTGTTCAGTTTGAAGAATAAAATTTATGTTTCCATTTCTTGATCCTATTACAGGCCGCACCCGGTATACTATTGGTAACTTTACATATTCCAAAACCCAAACACAACTTTCGTAGCGCACTCGTAAATGGTAACAAATAGCGATATATTCCAACTAGTTGAACTATCGACGGATGCAACCGGTAGACATTCTGTTTAAGAGGCCTTATCCTTTCAAAAATGCTGATTGTTTTAGACATTTTTCTCTATGATCAAACATGTTTTATAACATATTATCAATGTTACTACTTAGAACAGGACTATTGAGATTTATTGGTATATATATATATATATATATATATATATATGAAACCTACAGTTTGAATTTTTCATTGATAATTTTTGTTCAAAAAACTACTCGAAATTTACAAAATTCACGCGGAAAATTTGTTTTTGCAACTTATACGAAAGTATGAAATAGCTATGTTCTAACATCTCTCTCTCTCTCTTTCTCGGGGAAAAGGTATTATTCACTTCAAAAAGGTGGTTAAAATTATGTTTTTTTTTTAAAGGAATAAGGCCTCTTAACGCATGTTTCGTGTTTCTAATATTAGAACCGTGTCACGATAAGAATGTTAAAAAAGACTTTCGCATTGTGTATATTGAGTAGAATGAGCCCTACGATATTAACCAGCACTATTCGGCCGTCAACTTTAGTATGAATGAAAATCAAATATTGAATGTGGAGACGCGTTACTGTACGATAACATATCGACCGATGGATATCGGTGGCACGGATCTTGTACCAATCACAGGCTTCTGTTTCAGACAATGGAGTAGACCAGGGCAGTGACATAGCCAGTAACATGCGTTGTGAATATACATTATGTTATGTACCTACTAGCGACCCGCCCCGGCTTCGCACGGGAGCAATGCTATGTTATACATGTATATTATACACATAAACCTTTCTCTTGAATTACTCTATCTATTAAAAAAGCCGTATCAAAATCCGTAGAGTAGTTTTAATGATCTAAGCATACATAGGGACAGACAGACTTTGTTTTATACTATGTAGCGATAGTGATACGTAGATCGCCTTCCCTAGCCATACTATAAAGTCGAATATAGTACTATTAAAATATCGAAAAGTACTGATTTCATAACAACTAACGCTATCTTGCAACCGTGCAACTAACTTAGTTCTATAGTTTTAGGATGCACTGCAACTTTCTATTCGTGGAAGAAAAAGCCTTAACCCTCCGTTTTGATTCTCCGTAGTCGGATATTATGTGGATGCTTAGCAACCAGTGTACCAAAAAAATTAAACCGTTTACCCTTCTAAAATGCTGTTTAGACATGATAAAGCCACATGATTTGGGCACACATGGTTATCGATACCTTTTAGCCAACTATGAGGAAGCAGAAAAAGGGGTTATGCTTTTTTTCCCTCGAGAAAGATATTGCGGGGGCCTTCTAGTCATCAACCTAGATAGACAGATGCATTCACCCAACGGTCTACATTCATCTCTGCCCTCGGAATAAGCAGAGTTTACGATCAGCAAATTGGCACGGACCCCGGACGCCGTTTCGGCTGCTAACGCTACCTTGAAACTATAAAGCCGTAACATCCAACAACTTTTATATAACATGTACAGTTCTGGGCCTAGAACACTGCCCTGAGCTACTGAAACCGTACTCAAAACGAAAACGGCTTAAGGTCATACAACCTTTATGCGTCTTATAGCTTTCTGGTTAGCAGTAAGAGGCGGCTTACTATTTTCCTGTTTTGAAGCAACGCTAAGGAATTGGGTTATTGACATTTAAAGGCTTTTGGTTTGGGGTTATTTATTGAGAATTGGATGTTCTGGTTGGAACTGCTTTATGCGAAGTACTCACGATATTGACGGTACTCACGATAGTAAATTTAATAATAATGGACTCAAATACAATTATCCATGCTACGAGTACCTTCCCTTAATTCATTTGTTATTAGAAATATAAGTAGTTGCGTTAGTAAATACAGTCCGGATCCAACTTTCCGTACAACAAATTGAAACAGAATAGTAATTAATGTGATGAACAAAGGCTTTACTATCCCTACATACCCTAACCTAAAGTAAAAATGTCAAAACGTCACATATCAGTCAGGGCTACTTCACAAAATTAATTTCATAATGTGAAGCGCATTGAAGATGCGTTTGAAAAACGACAAATTTAGATTCGAGTCATTTAGGAAACAAACAGCCTATTTTAAAGTTGTGTATGAAGAGCGACTTGTTGAAATAGTCGATGACCCGATTTCGATCGCACAACTGCATAATATAACATTACGAGAATAAAAAGGTCGTTACCACACAATTGGTCGATCGTCATTTGATGGTAGAATGAATCGAAAGCTAATCAAAGCTCCTACAGTCAATAGGTCGTAGATTGATTGATAAGATATTCCAATGGTTTGCATTGTTATGTTTGCCAGTCGTACGTACTGATTCAGATGGCGTAAAACCGATTTGTGTATATAAGATAAACCCTTAGTGGTCACAATGCTAAACTTCTACGGATACGATGACGAAAAAATTTCCTAAACTGAATAAATGTGGTACTGACCTGTCTGTCCGTACGCGAATATGCATGCGTTGTACCCGTCGAACGCATTGTCGAGGATGTCTCTGCCCAGGCACTCGAACACTGTCTTCTGCGACGCGAAGTTGGGAAGCGTGGAGTCGAGCGAGAAGAAACAGTGGTCGAAGGCAAACGTCTTTGGCTGTTTTCTGGAACAAACGAGAGAAAAACCGTTTGAAAACCTGCATTTTTAGAGTACTTCTACAAGTTTCTCTAGTACATTTACTCATGAGAACCACTTGTTATTCTTAGCCAACGTAATATTGGTTCGATTGAAGGTACACCTTCCTTTCGGTTTTGTAGAACCAAAGGTCTGAGCTTTGATGAGATATTCGGACAGGAGTCCTCTACAAATTCCAATATGTATAGAAGATTTTGAAACCCCACTGTTACTCAAAAATCTCCTTTAGTCAATGCAACCATATTAAATGTATGATCCCTCCCAAAACAAAACATGTCTTTATTTTGAGAACAGAGTTATTACTTAGTCCGTATGACCATTACATTACCATTCCGTCCTTATCTCTTTAATGTAGTGTGAAAGAGACCTCTAGATTAAATTATAATGGCACTGCACTTGAAGCTCTTGCCAATTTGCCCCGGCTTCTGACAACTTGTTGCCGCGGAAGATAAAGGACAGCTATTTGTAAAACTGGAGTGTAGAGGGTTTCTTGACGATTTTTAAACTGAAATCTGCTTGATGACTGCAAGCTCAATGAAAGTTTTCATAATTTTTCAGCTGTTATGTATGTTGTAGACTTAAATAATGCTAATGTCTCAAATGGCACATGAATGTTTTAATATTTAGGAAACTTATTTTTTATTGAGGTGTCAGACACAGGTCAATGTTCTCTATTTAAGCAATGCAATGCAATCGCATTCAATGGTTCAAATACAGCAGGAAATAATTACAAAACGTCGAACAGAATTTCATATTCATACCTAACTGTTATAAATATTAACTACCACAATGATCAAATATCCTCCAAGCATTAGTGTAACGATGATAAAAATAAAATTAGAGTCTCAATAATCCCGTTCGATTTTGTAATTTACAGCCGAATCAACAGGAAATAAGTACCTATGACGTATTATTTCAACAACATAAATACGTATCCATTTCGAACTCGGATCAGATCAGTGAACCAATAAATCCAAACTACACTTGTTTTGCTGTTTTGTAGTTTTTGTTGCATTCGCTTTCGACACGTGAGTGCGCATTCAAATCGCAGTCGATTCGTTAAAATGTTATGCATGAGCGAGTTAGGGACTAATCGCTTATCCGGAGAGATTCGGGATAGTGATACACAGATAAGCTAACTGGAGGAAATCCTTTATTGCGATTTTTTCTTCTTTATTTATTTAATCTTTATTGTACGAAAGAAAACCTATCGTACAAAAGATGGACTGAATGCCATGGGGCCTTTGTACATAACTATTGTTTTTTCGTATTTTTTTATGTACAATAAAGTACAACAAACGTACTTCGCCCTCACGTAACTATCTGATAAATTTATATATACCTCTCTCGTGAAAAGTTTTTTGCAGCCCCAAATCGAATATGCTAAATTAATGCCTTTTTGAACTCAACAACAACAATATTTACGGTTCTTAAGGAACCCCGGAGCTGAGAGTATCCTGGAAAACCATTCATCTCTCCAATTATATTAGAAGTTGCGTAAAAGTTAGCACTGTTCGTTATATTCCACATAAAGATTGATATGAACGCTGTCTTGTTTTTCTTGAGGTGGAAACAATTACCAACAGTAGACTAAAAATTTTTTTTTTTGATCTAGTCCATAAAATGAAAGTAACTATAATTGAATGAGATGACTGAGAAAATTAACCTGAGGTAATTGCGTTTATAGAGGCAAATGCGTCCTTGAACATATCAAACAAATGCATGCCTTAATGCCTAAAACAATTCTGGTTATAAAGTGTTGCGTTTCTATGCTATCATCAAAAGTCGTATTTGCTTCTATAGACGCAATAACCTCGCGACCTTAATAACACAAGAAAACAAAACGAAACGTCATGAAATAAACTTCAATGACATCCCTAGAACATCGCAACTTCGTCAATCCGGTCGCGCTTAATTTGCGTTTCCTTTGTGTGTGACGGCATAAATAACAGGCGCATACTTTAACTTGACCGTGTAGTGCGTGAAATTAGTCAGTTACATTTCGTTCAAAACAGAAATTCTTATGAATGAATAGCATTTTTGAAAATCATTATCGCTTTCGTATTTCCAAAATTGAGATGAGATATGTCACTTGAAGCTCATCGCATTTTAATGACAGTTCAATGGCGATATCACTGTTATCTAATAGAGTGTTGACGTTTTGCGATCTCTCAAACGGCATTCTTGAATTAGGTCCCAGTTTTTGTATCTGCCAAGTAAGGTAAGGTAACGACAGCCAAGAAGAAACAATGAGTAGCAATTCACGCATACACAAACATAAATTAAGCGTGACATTCAAAGCGTTAATAATTTGGTAGTTATGTAGATTCTATAGCCGTGTGTGATGGCCAAGACATTACATTTATTATAAAGACAAAGATGTAGAATATTAATGCGGGCACTAGCAATTTTTTACATCAAGATCTTGGTGGGTAAAAACTATAGGTAATTTAGTATATTGCTTGTTATATTGTTGCAGAACAAAAAGGAATAAGCATATTTTCGAAATTCATACCTACAAAGACACTAAGAGTGGATGAACGTTGATAAGGTCAGGTGGGGTAAGTGAAACATATGGAGGAAGTCGAACAATATGGAATATATTCTACATACATAATAGCTTTAATAAACATAAAACGATCAACTTCGGCATTTAACTATTTATGTTTTACCCATAACTATTCGACAAATGAGATTCACGAACACATTCTCTAATTCGAGCTTTTACCTTACCCACACGGATTTCCTTGACTCTACGGAAATTAATTCATATCCCTCCTCCTACATATATCCTCACGTTAATAATCGCCGATTAAACTATAACTTGTAATATTGTATTGCTTACTCAAACTGTCCCAACCCCCGCGGGTAACCCAGTTTCATTAAACTATATTAAATTAACGCAACTTTTAACGAGCGGTTTGTCGCCAAATTTTATCACGTACATTGTATTGTGGTGGCGAATTATTCTGACTAATTATTCATACTTACTCTCAACTCGTCTACCAACCACACTTGACTGCCAACAACTCACAGCAAATTGTAGCGCCACCCGCATAGTAAATAACACCGGAAAATGCATGAGAAAATTTGCTTCTAGTCGAGGATCCACAGTGCAGATTTTTGGTAGTGCAAGAGTGGTATTTTTACTCTTAGTGCTTCGATGGCTCAGGAGTTAGAGTGTGATTGTTTAAACACGATCAAGCCTCTGTTCCGTTGAACCACAAAGTAATATTTTTCCCTGTTTAACGTTATGCCTTAGAATAAATACGCCTAAAAACCTAGTCAGCAGTTGAGAGTGAAGCAAGTTTTGGTTAACCACGGGCTAAGTTTCGTCCGTATGCGCATCTGTCACAACACCAATGTCGCGACGAACGCGATCCTCAACAAAACAGCAGGTGAGTGTAATTTTGTAAACAATCTTAATTAATTATACTGGCAACACAGACAGAGAATTTAAATGAAAAACGAATCCCTTTTGACAGTTAAAAGGAGAAGTTTTAGGAATGATCCTGACGGAACAATGTTCGCGTGGCGGGAATAGCGGAGAATTGAAGTCAGTTAAGTTATACTCATTAGAAAGGAAGATCGGCAGATAAAACTGGTAAGCGTTAGAAATGTAGTTTACCATTGTCTATACTAGAGAGATGAAGAGATAACTAGAATATGAGATGACAGTTAGAATAGAAAACAACCAAGAAGTTGTCAAATGGTTGTGTGTGGACAGGGTCGGGCTATAAGGGGAGTTGTGGAGGCCCGCGGCGGAGAAAGAATCTCCGCCAAACAATCAGAATATAATAAGAATAAGAGTAGAATCCAGAACAGAATATAATTGTAGAAATCACTTCATCTCTCACTTTATTGTACAACCATCTTGTCGTTATGTCTTCAATGTCTTATTTAAACTCAGGCAATGTTTGGGTTTAGAATTTTATGGAACATCATTATACAGATTTCCCTTGTAGAATGTATAGACGTCACGACAAAATGGTGGAGGTGACTGAGCGAATACCTCAAGAATATGTAAGCGAAGCGTGCTCAACAACAAGCATCTTTTCGTTTGCTCGGGAGGCTCCGTAGTAGAACGGGAAGGTGAAGGTAGAACGGTGGAGACCAAGAAACTCACAGAACGGTGGAGACCAAGAAACTCACAGAACGGTGGAGACCTAGAAACTCGCAGAACGGTGGAGACCTAGAAACTCACAGAACGGTGGAGACCCAGAAACTCGCAGAACGGTGGAGACCTAGAAACTCGCAGAACGGTGGAGACCTAGAAACTCGTAGAACGGTGAAGACCTAGAAACTTACACACATTTAAGAAGTTGAATGCGTGTTCATACGTTTTGTTAGAAATAATATAAAACGAGTCCATAGCCTAGGAATCCTAGTTTGGTCTCATTAAAATAGAACGTTACATCATTCTTCATACCCTGTGCTAGGAATCCTAGCTCGGGCTTATAAATTTAATATAGTATATAAGATAAATAATTAAAAATCATACAGTATAAATAAATATGTTTCATTTAGTATTATACTCGTTTTATGTGACTATTTACATTTAAAATTATACAGGTAAACTAGCAGGTCGCTGAGATTGGAGAGTGTGATATCGCTTTAAAACTTCAAGAGTTAAAGGCAGAAAACCTTAGAGTATGGAATAGTGAAAAACGTCTTATACTTGTTATGTTGGCAGCATTGTGGTTGTTTGTTCTTGTTACGATTATTTATCGTAGCTACAACGAAAGCGATTCTTATTGGTCAATATGGGAATTTCATCGGTTCTTATTGGTCAATAGTTGTAATAAGGAATATAAATAAGCGGTTGTAAGAGAAAACGTACGTGTTGTATTTGGCGCTCTTTTGAATCTGAAGATAACTTCGGGCGAGTATTTTATAAGACGATAATTGGTGTGAAGTTAGGAACTAATGTAACGAAAATATCCACTATATCTAGAAGAAAAAATATTTTCTTTGCTGATGAAGTTATTATGGTTGTTGTTTTGATGTGTTTTAACCATTTCAAGTTAAATTATTGCTTCGAAAAGCCTATGTAAGTCCAAAATGGAGAACCCAATGCTCGTACGTTTGGACCTCATTCATGAGCGTCTTCAAAGTCTACTAATAAAAGGAGGAACTTTTACCGAAGATGAAATGTTGAAGCACATACAATTGTTGGATGAGTGCAACTCTAAATTAACATCGGAGATACACTTTTACTTAGAAAAAAGCAGGTGAGTAACTTAGATAAGGATTTAGAAAAATGCCAATTAAAGTGTTGTGCGTATAATAATGATTCTTATAACTTTAATTACAGTGAAATTTCAAAAGAAAACTTAAGGTTATATACTAAAACGCAACTTGATGCGGAGAAATGGAAAATTGAGATGAAAACCCTGATAAAGACACAAGATCAAGCTTCCTCAGCCCCAAAGAATACGGCAAAATTACCCAAACTGACACTACCAACATTTGAAGGTCAAACTCTACGTTGGGCCGAGTTCTGGGACCGTTTCAAGACTAATGTACACGAAAAGCCGCTACCTGATGCCGAAAAAATGGCCTACCTTATTGGGTGCCTCAATGGGGAGGCACTTGAAGCCGTCGAAGGCCTAAATATAACGGAACTAAATTATGAAGTCACATTAGAAATACTGAAGCAAAGGTTCGGAAACCCCCAGAAGGTCATTGATGCCCATTACGAGGCCATAAATCGCCTGCAAAGGGCAACTGACAGTGTAGAGGACTGTAGGTCTAATTTCAACACTATAGAGAAACATCTAAGGATATTAAAGAGCCTAGGCGAGGTAGTCACTAGTAACCATCTTAGATCCACAATCCTTGCGAAGTTCCCAGAGAAGGTGATATATGAACTACATCTACTAGCACTGGCAGATAATATAGATAATATTAGAGAAGGTCTCCAGAAAATTATTACTGCTCAAGAAAGTGCTAGTATAAGGCCAACCTTAGAGCCAGCGACACCGAAGGCTAGTGAGATTACAACAGGAGCGCTACACACTCACACTACACATCAGAAGAGAGAAAATAAAAATAAAATCTTTAAGAAAGGGTTTCTTAAAAGAAAAATTCCTGAGAATAGAGAAGAAAAGTCAAAGAATAAAAAACCTAAAATGGCATGCATCTTCTGCCAAGGTGCGCACTATAATGCTGACTGCACAGTTGTGAAGGATATTATAAACAGGAAAAAGAAATTAGGTCAGAGATGTTACCTCTGCTTCAAGGAGGGGCATAAAACATCGACATGCAATAGTAAGAAGTCCTGCTATTTCTGTAAAGAAAAACATAATCAGGCCTTATGTCCCCGGAAGCCAGGTAGCAGCATAGAATTGTCAATGGCATGTATGTCTCTGTCTAAAACCAACAATATCAGTATTAAATATGACAATTGTTCTTATCTTCAGACGGCAGTCGTGGAGGTGGGGCAGAAGAACTCAAAGACAACTAAGAAACACAGACTTGTTCTTGACAATGGCAGCGGTCGCAGCTATATAACAAAGAAACTGGCAAAAGAACTCAACTTAACAGCAGACCGGGAAGATGAATTGATGATCTTTGTGTTCGGAGCCGACAACCCAGTAAAAATTTCCAGCCAGTCAGCTGACATTCAGATTTTAACAAAGAGAGGCATCAAAAGGGATATTCGGGTGAACATTGTCCCACATATAACAAATTATGTCGGACCTCCTATGGAAATAGATGGAGTGGATGTTATAGCTGACGATGGGTCTGTTAGCGAAGAAATACAACTTTTGATCGGTGGTGATTATTATTATTCATTTCTTAAGAATGAAATGGAATTGTTGAAGGACCACTTATATCTGATTAATACTGATTTCGGATGGACGGTGGCCGGCAAGATCCAAAAGGAAGAGAAATATAATACACTATCCGTCATCATGTATTGCCAGTGTCAAGAACCAGAAGCACCCTATTTTGTAACACCAGACTTACCCTTCCGGGAACCGGACATCAGGTTTTTATGGGCTTTAGAAAGTATTGGCATCGTAGACTCTCCCAAAATAACCAGAGAGGAAGAGGCGATCAAGCACTTTAATAAGACAGTCAAATACGAAGGTATGAGATATCAGGTTAAATGGCCCTGGATAACGTACCCACCTGACTTACCCACTAACTATGGTCTTGCCTATGGGAGACTTTCAAGCTTAATCCGAAGATTAGAACAGGATGCAATGGATGAGTATGACAGCATTCTGAAAGATCAACTGGCTACGGGAGTTATAGAAATTATAGATCCCTCGGAAATTAACTCTAATACACACCCAGTTCACTATCTAGCACATCACATTGTTATGCAGAAAGGCAAGAAAGGGCGTGTGGTGTATGATGGTTCGGCTAAACTTAAGGACAGTAAAAGCCTCAATGAGTGCATGTACAGAGGTCCTTCTATGCTAGAGGATTTAACGGCACTTCTTTTGAGATTCAGAGTCAACAAGATTGGAATTACAGCAGATGTAGAAAAGGCCTTTTTACAGGTTGGACTACAACATGAGGATAGAGATGTAACCAGATTCTTATGGCTGAAAGACCCTAAACAAGGAGTGACTGAGGAGAACCTACTTCATCTGCGCTTCTGCCGTGTCCCGTTTGGGGTCATTTCTAGTCCATTTTTGTTGACTGCTACGATTCGATATCACTTGTCAAAGAGTGACCAGAACCTTATGTCAAAGATAGCAGAAAGAACCTATGTGGACAATTTGGTCACAGGAACAGACACATTAGAAGAAGCTCGCGACCTCGTAAATAACACTAGGGCTGTGTTCACAGAATTGTCAATGAATATAAGAGAATGGACATCTAACAGCAAGCACCTGTTGAAAAGTATTCCAAAACAGTTTCGTTCGAAGGACACTGAATCGACGAAGGTATTAGGGCTTACCTGGCACATGGAAAAGGATAGTCTGAAGCTTAGATTGTGTGATATACTCTCTGACCCAAAGCGAGAACAGACCAAAACCAAACGGGGTATATTACAAACTCTCGCTTCAGTATACGATCCTTGTGGATTCGCAGCACCATTAATCTTGCCTGCAAAACTTCTGCTTCAGGAGCTATGGAGAAGAAAGGAAAAATGGGACTCTCCATTGCCAGAAGATTTAATAGACCAATGGGTGGATGCAATGACTGCGTTGAAAACTGCTGCTGAAATAGAAGTTCCTCGGCATGTGGGTTTTATACCAAATAAAGACATAGAATGCGAACTGCATTGCTTTACTGACGCGTCTAAAAGAGCCTTCTCGGCTGTAGCATATCTTAGGATATTAGATAAGAAAGAGAAGAACGCTAAAGTAATGTTCATAATGGCGAAATCACGGGTTACTCCTATAAATCACAAAGCAGACCTCAAAATACCGAAATTAGAATTGCTTGGATTTGTCATTGGAAAGCGGCTTCTAACTTATGTAAAGAATACCCTTGGAATTGAATTGAAACGATTGTGCCTGTGGACCGATAGTGAAATTGTTTTATACTGGATGAGCTCAGAAAAGCTATTGCCTCCATTTGTCTGCAGAAGAATAAATGAAATTAAACAAAATAAAGAAATAGAACCTCGGTACGTCAATACAGAACTGAACCCTGCAGACCTAGCGACCCGACCGGAACAATGGCACACGAAGAAGGAATTGTGGTTCAATGGACCCCAATTTCTTTCGTTGAGTGAGGAGGGCTGGCCAAAATTGCAAGAACATAGCCAAGCAAATCTCTTTACAGGAGATGACTCAGTGATGGATACCTTAGACATGTCACATCCAGTAGAGGAATCGACCAGGGAAACCATAGAACAAGAAAACACAGAAATGGAAATAGACAATATAGAGGATGTTGGCCAGACCACTGCGGTTGACAGGACCTGCACAGAAATAAGGAATTTACAAAAGCTACACTTTCCACAAGAGGTAGCAGGCAAGACCACTAGCCTATCAAGGAATTTGGGACTATTCATGGATATGGATGGATTGTTACGATGTAAAGGTCGGCTTATGAACACAATTTGTTCATAAGATACTAAATATCCGATCCTAATACCTAAGAACTCAGAATTTACAGACAGACTGATTCAGCAAACTCATCATAGATACTACCATGTAGGAGCCCCGCATACACTAAGCATTATTCGCCAGAAATATTGGATCCCTCAAGGGAGAGCGAAGGTTCAGCGAATAATAAGAAAATGCCAGCAGTGTATTAAACATGGAGGTGGTCCATACAAACTTCCCCCCACACCAGCACTACCCGCAGAACGTGCAAACTATAGTGCTCCATTTACATACACCGGGATCGACTATTTCGGGCCAATTTTCATCACCGAGGACAGACAGATGAAGAAGAGATGGGTTTGCCTATATACCTGCCTGGCTGTACGTGCCATCCATATGGAAGTTGTGAAGGATTTAACTGCTGAGGAATGTTTACTGGCAATGAGAAGATTCGTATCTACACGAGGGAGACCAGAACTCGTAGTCTCAGATAACGCATTGCAGTTTAAACTAACAGCAGAATTATTGTCCAACACATACTTTCTGGATAATAAGATAAGGTGGAAGTTTATCCCTCAACTCAGTCCATGGCATGGAGGATTTTATGAAAGGCTAGTCGGCATAGTGAAGAACTGCATGAAGAGAACACTGGAAAAGAGACCTCTGAATGACACACAGCTGAATACAGTTATCAAAGAAATCGAAGCCGTGGCGAATTCACGTCCACTTACTTGTGTTGGTTCCGACGTAGAATATGTGTTGAGACCAGCAGACTTTCTAACCTACGGAAGATGCATAGAGGTTGAGCCATCAATATAAAACTCATATCCAGGTGGTTCAGTCACAAAGGAGAATCTTATAGAAGGATGGAAGAAGGGTAGACTGATACTAGAAGAATTTAAAAGGATGTTTTTGGGACAATATCTCTGCAGTCTGCGGGAAAGATACCAACATTCACACAAGGAACCGCGAGTTAGGACTAACCTGAGTCCTCGGGTGGGTGACATAGTCCAAATTAAAGAAGACTCAAAGAACAGAGAGAACTGGAAAGTAGGAACGATCAGCAGTCTGGAACGAGGAGCTGACGGAGAATGCAGAGTTGCTAAGGTCAATGTCAAAGGAAAGGAGTTTATACGCTCAATAGGTCACCTATATCCTCTGGAGGTAGAAGATGATACATCAGAAAGTTCGAGAGTAGAAGCAGAAATACAGTTAAATCCAAAAGAACGAGAAACTGAAGAATTGCCTCGACAAAATACTACAGAAATATCTGAAAGGGAAACTAGGTGCCCTGACAACGAACCATTAGAACAACCGTCACAGGAAATAGCGGTTCACCCAGACATTGATGTTAGGTTGGAAGCTAGTGATTTGGACGAGTTACTTGTGCCAGTAGAAGAGATAAGTAACGGTGTCAGTGAAGGAAGCAGAGTAGAGGTTTCGAATGAAGAAAGGGTAGAAGGAGTAGACACCGTGTTTCATGAACCTTGTGATGGAAGAATTAGAAGGACAGCTGCTGTCCGGGCTAGAGAAAAGATTGCCCAATGGACAAGCCAGCTGATAGCCATGTTTTAGAATATCTCGGCCGTTGGGAGTGTCGCGACGAACGCGATCCTCAACAAAACAGCAGGTGAGTGTAATTTTGTAAACAATCTTAATTAATTATACTGGCAACACAGACAGAGAATTTAAATGAAAAACGAATCCCTTTTGACAGTTAAAAGGAGAAGTTTTAGGAATGATCCTGACGGAACAATGTTCGCGTGGCGGGAATAGCGGAGAATTGAAGTCAGTTAAGTTATACTCATTAGAAAGGAAGATCGGCAGATAAAACTGGTAAGCGTTAGAAATGTAGTTTACCATTGTCTATACTAGAGAGATGAAGAGATAACTAGAATATGAGATGACAGTTAGAATAGAAAACAACCAAGAAGTTGTCAAATGGTTGTGTGTGGACAGGGTCGGGCTATAAGGGGAGTTGTGGAGGCCCGCGGCGGAGAAAGAATCTCCGCCAAACAATCAGAATATAATAAGAATAAGAGTAGAATCCAGAACAGAATATAATTGTAGAAATCACTTCATCTCTCACTTTATTGTACAACCATCTTGTCGTTATGTCTTCAATGTCTTATTTAAACTCAGGCAATGTTTGGGTTTAGAATTTTATGGAACATCATTATACAGATTTCCCTTGTAGAATGTATAGACGTCACGACAACCAATGTGTATTGGTTCGTAGAGACCAAAAGCGGCTTCGTCTTTCGCAAATCTGCTGTATGAAGACTCACGTCCTGGGCGAATTTATTCTAAGCGTTCTGCTTATTTCCCGGTCGATTTGCGGCACTTACACCCCAACCAGTCTGAGATTAAAAACCGAGGTGCTTTGTTGTCGCACGACAGCCAACGACAATGCAGCGACCGGCAGTAGATTAAATTCAATTTAAAGTTCAAGTTTGCGTTCACCCTCTTCATAACTTTATCGCTTCTAGCGGCACTGCAATCCGGCGTCGACAACTCATAGTGGTACTTCTCATAATACCGTGGGTAAATACCCTAGACGAGGCCTGTCTGATACAGTCCTTAGTTATATCCCCAATTTAGCAATGCACCGGCTGTTATATGACGAAAGAAATCTCAATAAGATCCACGTAATCCCTCATGTTAGCAGCTTTTACCACTCCTGCCTGCAACTCGGACTACGACCCTTATTTTAAAGTTGGCTGCCATTACCCAATACCAAATTCCAATGACCCCAGTGCAAATGATTGGCTTTAGTGTCCAGGTCCTCCTTCTTATAACTTGGGACCCTTCAAACGAAGCGTGAAGAAGCATCTCTCGGGCCAGCATGGCAGTGTCAACTGACTTGGCACCGTTGGTTTCTCGTCAGTTGCCATTGCGACTTGGGCTCCCCTTTTTGCTTACCATCAAGCGAAGTGGAGCCACTATGTTGTGCCGTTATCAAAAAAAAAGGTCGTTGCCCCCGGAGGCGTTGACTCCCAGCTCTAGGCTTCCTTGCCAAATGTAATTCCCTTGGCTAGGAAACTTTTGATGTGCCATCCCGTACTTTTAGAATAGGTTTATTGGATTGTTGTTCGCATTCAGTAGTGATTACCTGCTATGGAGGGTGTTTCAGGAAGGTTAAGCGAAAGTTCAAAGGCAGAGCATCTCATGGGATATTATTGTTTTGATTCCAAAAGCTTTCATACTGCAATAATGTTCATGTCATATAAAATGTCAGCAGCGGTATGCCATCAACTATCGGTTACCGTAATGCCTATCAATTCGTCTTTATTCGTCTAAAAGAAATATTGAGTTGTATCGAAAAAACTTGACTTTCATCACTGTGGATAGGTTTGGCTTTATTATGCGAAAATCACTCGACGTTGCGGAATATTTGGTCATCTTTCCTCTTTGATTACATCAGTCAGAACAACTAAAAATCCGCAATATAGCGTGAGCTGAAAAGCAACTTGTATATATCTAGTTATACAAACAACCCGTCGCTTCCTAAACAAAGTCCAACAAACACGTTCAATTTGAATGTATAATATGAATAAGGATATAACACGATTTCCCTCCAAAAGTTAAAACGTAGAGGTGAATATTAAACTCAGTTATCTCTTAAACGGCACTTTAATCTCGCTGAGCGAGTTCATTCAATAACTCGCGCCTTATCGCCGGCCTCGGGACACATATTACACCCCTTTAAATCCCTGTATATACCTACTCGTAAACTCGTAATACTTGATAATGATAACCAGAACCTACCAGAATGGGTTGCCCGTGACTGGGTAACCCAACCTGGGTTATCCAGTCACGGGGTTATAAAGATCAATCATCCTCCTAGCCTTTGTCCCATATTGTAGAGAATGAATTCTCAATCGGGGTCGGCTACCTAAATCCCAAGATGTGGCGTAGGCACTAGTTTTTACGCAAGCGACTGCCATCTGACCTTCCAACCCAGAGGGGAAACTAGGCCTTATTGGGCTTAGGGGGTTTCCTCACGATGTTTTCCTTCACCGAAAAGCGAGTGGTATAAATATCAAATGACATTCCGTACATAAGTTCCGAAAAACTCATTGGTACGGGCCGGGTTCGAACCCGCGACCTCTGGATTGAAAGTCGGATGCCCTAACCACTAGGCTACCACCGCTTTTTTTATGGGGTTATAAAGATCAATATGATACCTAATAGATAACCGTATCTGGAAAATGTGGGATCACGGTAGCGCAAATTGGTTCGATATGCGCTTTTGACCATGATCCCAACGTTGAATTTAGTATGTCATATTATTTATTTACTCCTGATAAAAAGAGGGGTGTTATAAGTTTAACATCTGTATCTGTGTTTGATTGGCTATAACTTTAAATTACGTTTACTGGAAACACACCGCACTCCAGAATTTACCATCGCTTTTAATTAAAGTTAAGTGAACGGGCACTTTATTTGTCGCGTAGCAGGTAGCTGTAATTATCACATTGTCGGTTTACAAATTCATTGCATTTTTTATTAGCCTCAGAAGGTGCTTTACCGCTGGGAAAAGTACTCTCCTCTTTTCCGCCACTCATTCGGTTGATCAAACGAACACCATTTGGAGCTGCCTCAACAGTCGTATCGAGTTAAAGTCAGTCTACAGATCTATAGCAACCACAAAACTCCAAGTTAGAACAAAAAAGAACAGTATACGGTGTGCTGGTTGAACATTGAACATCAAACGACAAGTTTCCAAAAAGGCTACTAACTTGCGGCGAAGTCTAGTCTCAAACGACAAAATACTACAAATGAGAAGCTACTTTTGACAAGATCTTACTTCTCTCCTACAGTTTCTTTGAAACTAGATCTTAAACGTAAAATTTAAGGTCGATTTTCGAAGCGTCATCCGTGGAAGTTTTAAGTCTTTTTGGTGGTAAAAAAGTGCAGTTTGTTGAAAAATTGGTTTTGTCACGGAGCCAGGAGAGACCAATGGACATAAATCACCGATACACATTCCAGATAGTGGAATCGCTTCTTACGTTGGCGAGGAGGCCATTTTGTCTGCGCAGAGTAATAAGCTGAAATAGGTATTGCAAATTGGGGTGAATGACCATTAGAGCCGTAGGTATGCAATGGAATTAAACTGAATGAAAAAAACTGATGTTTAAGAGGTCCACCTTGGACCTCTAAAACAAAGAAATTTTAAAAAAAATCTACCAAAGTAAAATTACGATTTTTTTGCATCATGGTCAGCAGATCTTTGGGATAATTTTCATATAATACACAAAACGAATATATTTATTTTTAAATTATGTTCGAAATAAGCCATTTCATAACATTTATACAAAACCCACCAAACCTAGGGTAAGTATACCGTATAAAAATATATAAATAAAATACATATACGATTTCAACAAGAATTCGTTTATGGCGCATGCAATCATAGATTACATAACTTTTTCGCCACTTTACTTTTCTGCCTGATCTTCATTCAAAACCGCCTTAGGTACAGTCAACCAATCTGATTTCTAGGCCACTATAGAACCTTGTCACAATGACAATGATATGAGATTTTAAGCAGCTTTCATATTGACGTTCACTGTGACTAGGTACGAAATGGCCTAGGAATCAAATTGGTTGACTGTACGGTCTCTATCGAGCTATGGTTAATCTAATCTATTACCTTTTCTTCTTACTCTGAAAGCCATGTAGGCCAATTTTGCTCAACTACATCAGCGGGCCTATGATGGTTGATTTTATCACGCGTTAAATAAAATAAGTGACAAAGCATCCGTCACGTTTTGAGAAAATGCGAGTGTGCGTGCTATTGCTAGTGTGAGTGTACAAAGCATCTGTATGCTTTGTCACATATTTATCACTAGCCCCCCAGCATACAGATGCGTAAACAAAATCAGTTCTACTAGATCAGTTCGCTTCTCATGTGAACGGAAAACAGTATATCTGAGTCAAACAAGTTGCAAACTTTAATAAAACATTGGTCCAAAAGAACAACGGATTCAATTTCCTTCCTGTGAACGAACGCTGAATGCGCTAGTGCACGAATGAAGAACAGTATGACAACTTTACATAACGCGATTTTGGTTTTTAAAATATAGAGCAGCACAGCTTTGCAGGACTTTCAATTCATAATTGCTTATTCAATTTAAGCCAAAACCATCTTATCTGTTAAACTTCAGAAAATGGCAACAGACTATGAGCACAATTTTTAACCCGACCCGATGACTTTAACATAAGCTCTGTACTGTTCCACTGTTGCTTAGTGATGATAACAAAGCAGTCCATCCAGCAGGAAACATCAGAATATCTCGATAATCCAATATTACAAGTATCCTCGATTATCCAATATTACAATACCACGATTATCCAATTAAAGTATGTGTAAGAACTATGTGTTTTTATTGTGTTTAAGAACATTATATGTTTTATAGCAATTACCGCGGTTATCTTTGTCTATCGAAAATCACGTATCTTATATTTTAATCCGTGTGTCCGGTTCTTTGTTGATTCTCTCGATGGTTTCTATATAAGTACCTTACAAACATCCATCCGTCTGTTATTTAATTAGAATATTAAATAGTAGAATTTTAGTCCCGTTTTCTTACTGTCATTGAACCATACACTGCCACAAAGTGGAAATAGTTCCAAATCAGATGGACGTGCTAACCCATACGGATGCAGTGGCCCGTAAAGTTTTAATCAGGTTTGGCGAACGCTGCCCTCCCTTTAGAGAAACTAAGAATATTTCTACTGAAACTGAAATATAAGTAAAAGGCAACCTTTTTGTGATAAGGAATATGCTTTACAAATAATAACATTCGTTAGACTTTTGTATGAACCGCATAAAGCTATGGTTCTGCTCTGAATAAAAACATCCGGCCAAGTTCGAGTCTGACTCGCTCACCGAGGTTTCCGCACTCATCCTATCTTAACTGGCCGGGTTAAGTTTGCATTCGGTATTCAAACCAAATGTGGTGCAAAGTTAACGCAACCGATCACGTTTAATGTATGGGAGCCCCCTTAAATATTTAATTTATTCTGTTTTTTAGTATTTGTTGTTATAGGGGTAACAAACATACATCGTCTGTGAAAATTTCAACTGTGTAACTATCACGTTTCATGAAATATAACCTGGTGACAGACGGAAAGACAGACAGACAGACAGACGCAGGTTGGTGCTAAGTGTTATTTTTATACTACAACGATGACAAACAGGCATGCGGCCTGTCTGATGTAAAGGAGTTACCGCCGCCGATGGCCTCTCGTTCCGTATTTTTACTGTGGCTGTTTAGCTAATCTGTGGCGCTTTCAGTACAGAACCTAATTCACCATTCCCAGTCCATTACCGAATCCCCAAGCGCAAGTAGCTAGACATTCCCGCACGCGAGCACTCCCATTACTGCCGGTGTCGCCCGTCTGATGACTCACCGACCACTAACTTTTATGATTTTTTTAAACACATGACTTGAACTGTATCAGGACTAAGGAATAGGTAAGGATTTCTTACCATGGTTTTTCCGTAGACTGAAGGAATATTTGCATTCAAAAACTGAAATGTCATGATGTCACTTGTCAATGACAAACCGTTGAAATTTTGACACACGTCAGTGACAAACCGTTGAAATTTTGACAGTGACAGGTGTCAACTATCGACTAGTATTTTTTTTATTAAGATTGAATCGAAGGCAATTATTCTTTCAGCCACTATTACTGAGAATTATCATATTTCGGTGAAACCATGGTAAAGAAAAATTTATGATCTGCAGCTTGTAGATCCTTATGGAAAAGACTATTAAAAAAGTTTAAAGGTCTTCGAAAAATTGTACTACGTACCTACCTACTGAAAGTGAAACATCCGGGAATGGACTGGAGTCAGAAGTGCAGCGGAGCTTGCCAAAGACCGAGATAAATATACGTAACTACTTTTCTCTAGACGGAGACACTATAAGAAAGAGTGAGAAAGAAAACATCAATCTCGCTGGTGGTCCCGGCCTAGAAAGCTTAACTAAGAACTGCATTAATGACAAAGTTAGTTAGAGCGTAGACTTAAGAAAAATCTTTTTGATATAACGGTGTGGCCTTTTAGCCACGGCGGGAATTTAATGAAACCGACTTTGAGGTGGAATCTCGGCTTTAATTGAAACTTTTTAATGTAACTACATAGTTCCTTTAAGCTTAAAGTTGTTTGCTTGATATCATATAATGTAGCAAGTTTTTAGTTTTGTGGTTTGGCAAAAGAAAGAGAGGCAGACTCCAAAACAGATGGGACGATGAGATTAAAGGTAGCCGGGCACAATGTCTTGATTCATATGTCATATAAATCAAAGTTGCACAGGGTTACACGGAGTGGAGGAGACTAGAGATCGACAAATCATCATGGCAGCGTAGTCGTGGTTACGGCAATGGTGTTCACATTTGAGTTTTCGTCCTCGTCCTTCCTCTGGCAGTCAGCAGCTTTCGTGATGATCTCCATCTCACCCGGTTGTCTGCGGAGCACCACTGCACCATGGTGCTCCGTGTGGTCTTTTTAATAAGGTCGGTCCAGCGAGTCGGTGACCGACTTCGTCTTCTCTTCTCTTGCCTTCTTTCTGACCCTGGACTACCAATCATTCCATGGAGTTCTTATTTTGGGAGACGTAGCCAAAGAACGTCAAGCTCAGAGTTGCAAAATCGACGAGAGTCTATTCTGGGTCTGCAATTGTTTGAGGACAGAATTGTTGGCGGATCTAGAACGGCAAATAGACGGAACAAAAGTTAGTTGCACCGCCCACAATTTATCTGCTTAGCCCAATGGTTGACTGGTAGAGAATGCCCTATGGCATTAAGTCCGCCTTTTGTATGATAAGTTCTTTCTTATGTGCAATAAAGATTAAATAAATAAAAGTTAAAAGATGGGAAATATTGGATCTGTAATTGTAAATGCGATAGTTATGCTTCAAAATAACAGTTTATTGTGATTATATTATTCGATGCGTCTGCGCCTGTGTTTCAGCTTCGCCATTTTTTTATTTTATTTCAGAACTTCGTATTTCCGGTTGTTATCACCTAGGCCACATTTCTCAACGGATTCTCGTGAAATTTTGTGAGTAGTAGTATAGTTCAGTATATGTTTTTATTGCCACGCGAAACGTTTCGATTTCAAACTTGACTCTAATGACGTAACAGTATAGTAAAATAAAATGGCGGAGTATTGCGGTTTTGTGGCGATAAAAGAACAAGGATATTGACTTAACTACCGCATATTTTTAAAGAATAGCTGCGTCGAAGGCAGAAGTCCCATGGCGTCACATTATGTATAAACGGCTGGCTCGAAGCCAAACTACTGCCGTACACTGTGCAGAGCCTTCCGGACAAGGATGAAGGAAATCATGGAGATGACTTTGCAAAGGAATATACTGTACAACTAAAGATCACAGATACGAGTATTTCTAACGGGATAGCATAGCCGTGACTTAACGCGAAATAATGTGCATCTAAGACTCCCAGCCCATCTAGCACAACTACGCCTCGCGACTCCTGTCCTGCGACCCGCGACATTGCGTTGCCCGTCACTCTCTCACGGTACAGCGACGAAAGAGATAGGTAATACTTCTCGCGCGAAACAGACTCTGTCACAGTTGTGCTTGAGGTGCGGCCTGCACATTACGTATAAGCGGCTGACTACTGCTGTTCCATACAGAGCAGAGCCTTCCGGGACAGTATATCTGTATTTTTTTTCAGCAATTTATACAATTAAGTGAGAGATCAGTCAAATCATTGCTCTATCACAACTATGCTTCCGCGTCTATTTGAATTGAATTGTAGAGCGAGGAAGATTACTTTTCTCATTCTATCCAGTATAATGTAAAAACAGTCGTGATACAGATCACGTGCTAAACAGACTGGCGTCCAATCATACATAACTGACTGCTCTGAGTTTGACTGTAGGTTAAATATTAAAATATTTATCCCATTTTTTCACTCAGTATTTTACGGGGAACCATGAGCAATGGTATAATAAAATGTGTTATTCTCTTTATTTCGATATTCGTCTTTACTTAACTCATTGTAAAAATCACATCACAAATTAGAATAGAATAGAATAGAATAGAACATTTATTGCATATCACATTACAGACATAGGTGGATTTATAAATAAGTCAAGGGATACATGTGACGCCCTGCAAGGGCACAAGCAACATCAGTAGGCTAATTTTAATAAAGCTACAATAATTACTTAAGATTAACATACTCAGCTGAATACACATTAATTCAACAAGACCAATAAATTTATATTATATACTTTCGTTGTCCTTAAAGAACTCGTCTAAACTGTAAAAGCATCTCGTAATTAAGAACGATTTTAACTGTTTGTTAAACAATCTTGGGTTATCTATGTTTTTCAAGGAGTTTGGGATATGATTATAAATTTTAATGGTCATGTAATGGGGGCTGCGTGTGACGAGTTTTAATTTTGAGAAGGGCATTTTAAGTTGGTTGAGATGGCGATCATTTCTTTTAGGTTTAGTCGTTGTTTTAAATTAAAAACCCTTTATATACTATTTTTGTTTTTTACATGGTTACCGTAAAATTAAAGGTAACTAAAGCATAACTAAAGCCACGGCTGACACGGATTCAGATAAAATTAATCTAATATTGTCATCTCCGCTAATGTATTTGCTCCTTGGCAGACCAGCCTTCCGGCCTTCTGTCACCCGTTTGTATAATATTAGTCTGCATTTTCCATAGTTCCGTCTTACTGTTAAAAGATCGTAACATCACAGAGTTCCCAAAGAAACAAACATTTTATTTATAGGCGCGGCAGTCATATCTGTATTCGGTAAAGACTGTCCTTGGCACGGTTCTTCAATTACTGTTTCCTGCTCGTGTTTGGACAGGACGAGAGGTTGGAGATGTGTATCTAATTCTTCTTAGGAGATTATTGGACAACTTGAATATTGTATTTGTACATTTGTACATAGGTGCCCGTAAGTTAGTTCGCAGAGGAAGTAAAATAAATAAATATCGGACAACCTCACACAAATAGATCTATAGCTCTTATAGGCTTGTGTTATGGGCACTAGACGACGATACGGTTGACGGCGCGGTTGGCTCAGCTTGTAAGCACTAAGCCTACTGAGCCGGCGGTCCCGGGTTCGAATCCCGGCCAGGGCAAATATTTGTGTGATGAACTCGAATATTTTTGCTTAGGTCATGGATGTTATCTATGGTGTACTTCCTTTTCGCCGAATTATGTTTCGCAAACGTTTCATTTCGCAAAAGTTTCATTTCGCTAAAAGCATTTTTCACTGAAACTGTAAACTATTTATTTAAAGGCAGAGAACCGTTATCTAGTTATGTATTTATGTATATCGTCGTCTAGTACCCATAGTACAAGCTTTGTTTAGTTTGGGACTAGGCCGATTTGTGTAAGATTGTCCCTTAAAAAAAATACACCTACATATAATGAGACAATAACAGCTATGACCCAAGTACAAATATTCCAGTTCATCACACAAATATTTGCCCTGGCCGGAGTTCGAATTCAGGACCGCTAGCCCAGTAGGCTGCTTTACCACTGCGCCGTATTTTCTGAGGCTAACAAAAAAGGTTAGGAATTGGTAAACCGACAATATTACGGTAACGTTAAGCAAACCTAAGCAAACTATACGATAATTACAGCTACGCGACAAATAAAGTGCCCGTTCACTTAACTTAACTTTAATTAAAAGCGATGGAAAATTCTGGAGCGCGGTGTGTTTCCCGTAAACGTAATTTAAAGTTATGGCCGCCGCACGTCACTTGGCCAATTTGGAGTCGCTCAGTTTCGCTTGGAAAACAAACACTACCTATTTATACAGGGTGGAAAGAATATGGGTCCTGAATAGCTGCACCTCTAGCACAACTGTGACAAGAGACTCATTCTCGCGCGAGACAATTACCTGTCTCTTTCTTCGCTGTACTGTGAGAGAGTGACGGGCGAAGCTATGTCGCGCGACAGGAGTCGCGAAGCGTAGTTGTGTTAAACGGGCTGCAGGGCTAGCATATCTTTCCGCGACTTCGCATGTCGCGCGACTCGGCATCATCTGTCCTGCTCGCACGGCATTGAAAGGAAAGTGACAGGAACTGTAAGTCACACGACAAAGAGTCGCGAGTCATGGTTATGCTGGAGCCCGCCTTGTACTCCTAAGACAGCAATTTTTTTTAAAGAGAAATATTGCACCCTGTATCATACAAATGTTTGTGTTTAGTCCTGTGGTTTACTGGTAGAGAATGCCTTTTTTTTTTTTTTTTATTCAAAATAGCCATGCATTTAACCTCGATTGCACCTGATGTTAAGTGACAATAAGGCCTAAGATGGAGCATGCTTGGCTAGAAGATGCCTATTCACTCTCGACTTGAAGAGATCCAAGTTATATTTTTCAGGAAACATGTGCGCAGGAAGAGAGTTCCATTCCTTAGCTGTCCTCATAAGGAAAGTAGACGCAAAGAGTTTCGTACGAATCCTTGCCTTGCGGCAATAAGTTCGTCATTTGTACTTGTACTTTTGTATCCTTTATTAGTCTTAAAAAAAATATATCTTGTGTAAGACTAATAAAAGATTTTGTGTCCCTTTTAGACCAATGGTACCGGACTGCGTTTCATTAGATTTTGACAAACACATGATTATTATAGATTTTGTTACCGGATGTCTTCCGATCCCGTTCAGTTTTCAAAAATTAATACCTGAAACAAGACAACTCGATCAATATACATTCACACACTCCAAGTATGCAACTTATGATGTTTCCATACAAAATTAACGTAAAGCAATTTGGCCGTTCAGAATAAGATGATTTCATCACTGTTGGATTTTTCGTCTAAACATTTTATGACTAAATTAGTGTGATATGTAATTTGTAGTAATGTGGAAACATTACAATTTATTATTGAACCATCAAAGCATAAGGGAAAATTCGCAAGGCCTCCTGGCGTTAAGGTAGTGAAATGGTTGACACGTTGGACCGGTAATTTAGAGGCACCGGGTTCGATTCCCGGTTTCTTCCGGCAGGTTGCGCTTTTAGTTTTTCTTTGTGCTTTGATCTGTTCATCAATGGGTCAAAAGTAAAAAAATTCGCGAACTCTTTAGAATCGGAATCAGTCACATTTCAAGCTATTATTTACGAGCATAATTCAGGCTTTTAGCCCAACAATGAACCTTATTATTTACGAGCATAATTCAGGCTTTTAGCCCAACAATGAACCTAACATATTGCGTTAATAGTCGCATACATTATTAACAACACGACTACGTGAAACACTGAAAGGTTTTACAATATTAATTTTAATTACGAGTAATAATTACGGTATTTATTTAGTATGGTTTGTACGTTGCTCACTTCTAAATATAATTTTAGGACTAATGATTCCCATTCTGCTTTTCACGAATATTAATTTAGACTCGTACATAAGCGAAAAATTTACTAGATTTTTTAATGGAACCTGCCTACTGAGCCGGCGGTCCTAGATTCGAATTCCGGCCAGGGTATATATATTTGTCTGATGAACTCGAATATTTATTCCTGTGTCATGGATGTTATCTATTTATGTATTCATATAATATGTATATCGTCGTCTAGTACCCATACTACAAGCTTTTCTTAGTTTGGAACTAGGTCGATTTGTGTAAGACTGTCCCCTATCCTCTTAATATTGTAAACCAACTTGTTGTTGTAAACCACCTCCACTACCCAAAGGTTGTCTGGACGAGATCGCTCTTTAGCGATAAGACCGCCTTTTGTCTACCGTTATTAAAATTATTGTTTCTGTTTAATTTGTAAAATGTATTGAGAAATTCTGAGAAAAGTTAAGCATGCAATGCAATACTAGTGGATCTGTGAGCTGTAGACCTTGCGAGTTTGTTTCAAAATGGCAGAACGTAAAAAAAAATGGAAAAATCTCCGTAAACAACGTTTCGTATGTATTTTATTATGTCTGACCCTCTACACTACTCGCGAACTTGGCTGAAGTATGTTTTCGCAGCGAAGAAAAACACACTACCACATTCGCCAAACCTCGGCTAATTTCGCGAGTAGTGTGGAGCCGCAATGCCTCACGGGAGTTTTCTACCAGTATAACACCCGTTACTACCCACTAAGTATGTATAGGCCGACTACAGAAGCCCCAGATAAAGCCGCCCTAGTTCTGCAACAAAACATTCATAACTCAAGCCGTGCCGTCAGGTATATGCCATCTGTATTTGTCACGCAAACAACTTAGTGAGACGAAGTGATACCGCTCGCTCCGTTACCATGAGTTTACAGTGACAGTACTCGCGAAACAGATCTGGATAATTTTAGTTCTACAATGAAACCGCTATGGGCTCTCTTCAAACTGAAAAATAAAACTTGCACCAATGAGGGATGAGCTGAAAGCCCGACCTCCTGCGGTAATCAGCTACCTATACAATTATGTACGTGGGGTGCTCACGTGCCCGTTGTGCGCGCGAGTCTAAATAAGATAGACTACGTCAGCCGCCAGCAAGGGAGTTGAATTGAAGCAGTCGTTGTGACCGAATAAATAGATTTACCTTTCTTAAAGATAGGTACGACTCTACCGGTTTTCAGTATTTCTGGGAAAGTCCCTTCCTCTATGCAGCTATTTAAGACAATCAGCAGTAATTCCATGATATTATCATTATATCTTATGATCTTCAATATTCTGGTATAAATAATATATACATACAGGAGATATATATAAGTATATAGCGTTCTCTATAGGTACGAATTGTTTACGCTGTCGCTAGCGAGTACTGTCACTAACTCATGGTAAGGTTACAGTACTCGCTAGCGATTCCGTAAACTATTTGAATGGAGAATTGTAGTTCTACAAAGTAGGGGAGCTGTATCATTATCCATACGAATCGTTTACGCTGTCGCTAGCGAGTACACGACGACGTACGCGAGGTCACGTTAACTCATGGTAACGGTACAGGTGGGAGATAAAACTATATCTCGAAATAGGAAGCCGCTCGCTAGTACTAGGAATAGGAAGTCTGGTAAAACAAACACAAAAGAGATAAAGAAGTTTATCGACTGATAATGATTATATAAATAAACATGAAACCCATCGCAAAGTAAGCAATTTTTGATAAAAATATATTTTTAAATGTAACAAGTATTAAACAACCAAGTGGGTTTCCGAAAGCACAAACACTGTTTGGACTACACCCTAAAAGCCTTCCCGTCTTTAAAAAAATAATAGGTTCAGTGCCCTTAAAATGGCGTACCTTGGTGTCGGAGGCCAAGATCCACTTCGGGTCGCTAGGTCAGCGTATTGGGTCAGTAATGCCCTTAAAATTTAAGGCTTAAATTAAGCGTCAGGTTGCGAAATGTCATAATCGATACTTTTATAAAATTCTAGAATTATATTGTACATAAATCCTATTTCTATGCAGAGGGGTCATGATTTCATGATGAAACGGCTGGACAAATTGTGACCAATTTCGGTACAGTCATAGTTGGACATCCAAAGATGGTTATGGGATACTTTTTACCCGAATACGGTAAGTAAGTATAAAAAAATACGCGTACGAAGATGCGGACACTCTTGTAAATAATACGATGATACATATTCAGATGGTGAGTTTGAGTTTCTAGTGAAAGGCCCGATTCTCTCGACTGTTGGAGGCAATCATGAAAGGGCGACTTCAATGTTCATGCAATATCCCCCTCTACAAAGAAACAAGTGAGCGTCAAATATGTAAAATTGACCAATAACATTCCTCAGATTAAAATGCACTTCTTTTACACTGCACAAACACGCAGCCTGGTTGGTCTATTGTCTCCGCTCCGCTTCAATGGACCTAAGTCTTCAACTCAACAATCCTCACGATCACGTTTACGATTACCGTATAAGCAGCATTGTCACGTGATTGTTACAAACGCAAACGAATTTTGTTTGCGCGCTAAGTATAATCTAACACTAGAGCCTATTTGTCACTGTGAAACGCTGGACATGTGTCACTTAATTACGAGGATCTGAGGACCAAGGTTATAGATATAGCTCAGAGAGTCGCCAAACATAAGTGGCAGTGGGCGTGGCACATTTCAGTTGGGGCAGAATGGTACGTGAGTGGCGACCGCGGACCGAAAGGCGCAGCGTTAGGTTCGCCAGCAGAAATTGGATGAAGGCGGAGCAAGACCGATCGTTGTTGAGAACTTAACGGCTGATATGATGATGATGATGATTATGATGATGATGATGATGAATCAGAGGAAGTAGAAGTTGGAGGTAGATTACTTGGCCCCCAACCGAGCACCATTTCACTTTCTTCACTTCCACTTCCACATTTCTCAATCTTGGGCCATGTTCTTCCAGATGACATCAATCCGAAGTAGACGCGCGTTAACTGTTTATTTTTAATGACGCACCAAAAAAAGAGAAGATTTTTATAAAAACTATACACAAAATAGTTAGCTTTACATTTTTTACTTAATTAAAAGCCTTTCAAACAAATACTCAATCATCGAACACAAACATCGAATGTTTGTAGAGCGAATTTTACATCCACAGCTTGAATATAGAAATAAATAAAAGAGGAACTTAATTTAATTACAGCAATTATTCAAACTGATATAAAATTTGCAAGGGGCTTGGAATGGCGGAGCGAAACAACAATTTGTCATTATTATAGACTTCTACTTTATGTCAAGTAGTATTTAACGTGCTATAGAATAAATACATTGTACACAATACAACATTAATTAATACATCTTAACCCTTAAATGCATACAATTACACTAATTTTATTTCTGAAAAGACGATTTCGGGACGATCTTGACAAAGTCTTTATTGACAGTTGGGTTTTGACTTGTATCATTTCAGTAACGTGTAAATATGTCTCCATCATCGTGCATTTAAGGGTTAAGGGGCCATCCGGGCTGCCCGGCAAATTTCACTATTTTCAAAGTGTGTTTCCAAGTGGTTCCACTTCATGCAATTTCCGTGAAAATTCAATGCGATATAGCTTGGTATTTGGTTTTTATTTCTGTCTAATAGAACTTCTAAATACCTCATATAATAGGAAATACATTGCCACTCAATATAAGTACAATACGTATGATTTTAAATAAAAATAGCATCATTTTAATCCGCAACCCTTCCTGGGAGGTAATGAAAGGTCCCTGAAAGGCATATTGACGTCGCCAGACACGATAATCCCGCAATATTGCGGGAATCGCGGGATTGTGGGCTCGCATAACCCACAACGGCACCATAATACGGGATTCCGCTGAGTTGGGTAAAAAGGGCGTATGTGCCTTTCAGCTTTTAATATTGTCCTCATTTCTATTTGAGAAGAACCTTGTGCCTGTAGTCTAAAGTGTTTTATTACGATCAAGTTTATTAGTAGAAAGACGATAAAAGGCAAATTTAGGACGACAGTGTAATTAATTCTTAAATGAAACATAAGGTAAGTCCTTGACAATCTCCGAATAACTAGTTCATTAATTTAAAGCGATGAAGTTGAACAATAGGGTATCAATTATTGGAATTCAGGTGTCAAGCATTAGGTAAACATCTAACCTATTATTTTTTAGCCTCTCGACGAAAAAAGAGGGGTGTTATAAGTTTAACATGTGTAGCTGTGTATTTGTGTATCTGTCTGTGGCATCGTAGCTCCCAAACGGATAGACCAATTTGAGTATGAAATTCCAAAATAATACATATAAGATATAATTACATAGTATATCATACGATCATGATATAATCGCACAGGGAATCATTATGAAATGTAAGTGATTTGACATTGCAAGCGATCGGTTGCAGTAAGGCCCTAACAAAACAAATGATAAACTGATAGATCGTATATAGATGCTCATTAAAATATATGGCTCATCAAGTGTTGCCCGCGTTAAATTGGAAGACGCTGTATAGCAGCGTAAACGTTATATCCAGTTCATTTGAGCCATTAAACTTCAGTAGCCGTAATGTAAGCAAACTGTAGTGGGCGCTTGAATTAACGAGCGCCGTGCTTCGTGGCTTTTAGTAGGTAGTATACACGGCTAGATTTCTTAAGGTTTCTTAACCGTTCAAAATAGCTTTTTGTTTTTGACATTTTTCTCTATGATCAAATATGTTTCTTAACATATTATCAATATAACTACTCAGAACAGGGCTATTGCGATTTATCCATACTTAATATTATAAATGCGAAAGTGTGTCTGTCTGTCTGTTACCTCTTCTGATGAATCGATTTTGATGAAATTTGGCATAGAGATAGTTTAAGATCCGAGGAAGGACATAGGATAGTTTTCATCCTGGAAATTATACCTAACAAGATTGAAAAGTGAGTGAACATTTTTGTTGGGGTGCGGTGACCCTGTAGGAAATGTAATTATTAGACCAAACGCACAATTGCTCTTACATTTGCTTAGGCGCTTTTAATAATCCCTTTTATCAAGTTCCACGCGTACGTAGTCGCGGGCAAAAGCTAGTTGGTATAAATTTGAAACCTACAGTTTGAATTTTTCATTGATAATTTTTGTTTCAGAAACTACTTACTCGAAATTGACAAAATACACGCAGAAAGCCGTTTTTTTTTTTTACTTATTTTCGACTGCACGCAATGAAAGCATGAAATAGCTATGTTGCTATCGAGAATTCAAGGAAAAGTATTATTCTCTTCAAAATGTTGGTTGAAATTAACAATATATTTGCCATAATAATATGAAGAAAAAAAAATCTTCGGTTTCCGCGACTGTCACACATTTAAATAAAACAATTTAAACGGATTATATCGCGTATATTAATTATTCGAGCCTCCCTGACGTTTCGGTAGCTTTACACATACTTTTGTCCAAGTTTGACGTCAAAAATATGAAAAAATAAATTTTAAAAAGAATAAGGCCTTTTAATTATTGGAATATACTGTGTGTTACGACCTAGGTAAGGTAGCTGACACCCAGGATTAACACGTGCCTATGCGCCTACACTTTTTATCCCGAAAAATGTAGTGTTCCCGCGGGATGAGCGGGCAACACCGAGCGGCGCAGCTATTAGTATTTAATAAATAAGGTTAGACGTGAGGTCGTCATTATTAGCATTCAGACCGTATCCCACAACCCACAATAGTACAGAACCTACAACTGGAGCACGAACTTAACCTCCAACGAAAGTGTTCCACACGCCGGGCACTTAGGTGTTGTTTACACTGTTGGAATTGGTTTCTAAATAAATAATAAAAATAAAAATCATTTATTTCAGAGCTTGGCTCCATATAATGTGTTAGTAACATAGAACTTACTAACTTACTTAATAAAATATACAAAAACTAAAAATAAAATAAATCAAACAAAAGACAAAAGACAGAGTGGGAGCGTGGCTCACAAGTCAGTCGTCCCACGCACATGGAGTTGCATCCAATGTGCCTGTATGGGACAGTCGCATCATTGAGGCTACTCGCTTGCGTAAAATAGCATGAAAACCATCAACGCGCGCCTCGGCGAACATTCCCGATGCGCTGCAGTAACGCGGTAACGCCTGTTCTAACCAGTGGTTTGTATTCTACTATAAAAACCGAAAGTGGCGGAAAAATATATACGACGCCATCCTAACTTCGTTATGGAAATACTAGCTGTGCCCGCGGCTCCGCACGCGTGGATATAGGTCTGTGTCAGTTTTGCTTTACTTTATCACAGTTTATCGATACCCCGCAGACAGGACTCCAAATCTATTGGGATCTTGAAATTTGTGCGAGTCGTTTTTCCCACGAGGCAGCAACGTATCAGCGATTATTCAATTAAATTTGTTGATATACCCCCTTTTCTAAACTTAGAATTGATATGGAAAAATCCTTTCTCTGCGGCTTACTCATTTAATTTCAGCGCCATTTGTTTTTTTTTCTGTTATTTTATCAGTGTAGTCGTAGCACATATTTGAAAAAAGTTTGCACCTCATTTCTAAGTAGCGCCATAAAATTCAGGTGCAAACTTAACTCAATCGAATGTAGTGGCTACCCCCCCTTTATTGTTAAACTTTTACAGTCTAATATGGCCGGGGATTTCTTCGACAGATTAATGAAGTTTTCATCGAAATCCGTTCAGCCGTTTTCACGTGATGCGCGATCAAATAAACAGACAAACAGACAAAAAATCTAAAACTGTTGGAACGTGTTCTGTTATCGATTCTAAGTATCCCCCGCCAACTATTTTTCGAATATCTTCCATGTACAGACTTTCGAACCTCTTCAGCTTTATTACTGAATCTCCAAAAATTACAAAAAAGCTTTGGTCAGTCAGCGTTTTAATAAAGTAAAGTAAAGATTATGTTTAGCTAATGATGCTCATACTCATACCCCGCGATTTGACCCCGTTGCACGGATGATTTGACCCCTACTACGACGGCCTAGCCTAGAGTTAATCATTAATGGACCAAAAACCTCGGGGTGTGAATATAAATTACTAAAATTGTAGGTATGTAGTGGGATCTAGCGCTTGCAGTATGGGAGCACCGGGAATTCCCGGTACTACTATACAAAAATGTCCCGGTACTACAAGACAGAGGGATCATAATTTCCGAAAAATTCGAATCAGCGCGAAGCAGGATTTGTTTGGGTGCGCGACGGGAGACGTGACAGTACATCTGTAAAAAAATATCAAAATGACAGAACGGATTATAACCAATTATGCTACAGTCGCCATCAGATATATCGAAGCATATAAGGCGTTCATAAATATCTGAACACGACTCGTATTGACTGGGCGTACAGTACATGTTCAGATATTTATGAACGCCTTATATGCTGCGATATATCTGATGGCGACTGTACAGGGATACGGACATCCGTAGATGGTTGTGGGATATTTTTTTACCCAACTACGCAGGCAAAGTTAAGAAATACACATTTTTGGCCAATTTCAGAGAATATGGAGGTAATAAAATGAGATTGTTTAAGAAAGAAATGTGCTTTTGGAAAAGCGATCAATAAATGTCTGACACAAACTGGTTGCTTGGTAGAGAATGCCTCATGGTATTAAGTCCGCGTTTTGTACGTTAAGTTTTTCTTTTGTGCAATAAAGTTTATATAAATAAATAAATGTCTTCCTGTGATCAAAAAATTCATTGGAAAAACGGTCACTACAATTCTACATTCCTTGTATTCATTCTACATTGTAGGTACTGAAAAACCGTGTACCATATAAATAAATGGGTCATACAGTTCGACTCAAACACCATTACTAAAGTGATGGTGTTTGAGTCAAACTTTTTCACATGTTTTGGGTCAATCAGTTTGACCGAAAACATTGTTAAAGAGTGAGATTTCCACGAAGTCACTTTCTTAGCCCGATCGGCCGATCATTAGTTTTGTCTCCGTGTGAAGTGCCCCTAAAGACGGTGACGAAACGGTCGTTACGGTGCGCCTGCGCAAACAATCGGGGGACATTAGAAAGTTACTTCAGTTACGCGGTTAGTCATTTTGGTTTTTATTAGCTTTAAACCGAAAATGTGGTCTTACTTATCTAAATAAATATTACATACTCAAGACACGTATGTGAGAGTTACGAGAAAATTGACGAGCCTTATTTACCGGCTTTAGACCACGAACGACACGCCCTGTAGGACGGCCTCCCGCCAGGTGGACCGACGACCTGAAAAGAGTGGCGGGAAGCGGTTGAAAGCTGAGGATCGGGTATGGTGGCGCGAACTGGGAAGGCCTATGTCCAGCAGTGGACGACTCCGGGCTCATGATGATGATGATGATTTACCGGCTGAGGGGATATAGAAATATCCATGACCCAGGAGTGAATAAATAATATTCGAGCTCATCACAATTGTCAGGAACGGCCCGATACGTTTGCCAGACAGTGACGAAGTTGCCGCGGCGGTGTACGGGCAGCCGTCCCTGATGAAGGGCTCCATACGAGTTCGAAACATGTCGGGCCGTTCCTGACAATTTCACGTGAGTGTAAACCAGTGATACAATATGTAATTAAATATGTCTCACGAAAGTTAACAAGTCACTAGGTATAGATATCTATAGGTCTTTAGGACTGTCACCGATAGCGAAGACGGTATTAATGAAGTGAGCAAAATCCGGGTCCATTCGACGTGCCCCAACATGACAATATTGATATCTTCCATCTCACTCCAACACCTAACCACGTGTAGGATAGAGTAAGCCAGCAAATATGACTTTGAGCTTGAAAAGGACCCTGAAGTTGTAATGAGATAAGTTTTCGGCGGCGGCTTGCATACGAATGGTACAAATATATGAACCCAGGAATATCCCTAATAGCGCAACACAAAAGGGACCTAATTTAATACAAATAGCCAAGCGGTTAAGCCTTTTCGGCTTTGCAAAAGTAGTAGGATCCTTCCTTAATGTTGTGCCCCTGGAATCAGGAATGGGTGCAAAGAGATTGTAGACTTTATTGTCAGTGATGTAAGAACTATAGCGGCTGTAGTATGGTGGTATAAACTTGTTAGATCCAACAGGTAAGGTTAATGTATAAATATATTAATACGAGTATAAACACGTCTCGTACATGTATTGTAAGGGTGTTAAGAGGCCTTATTCCTTTTAAAATGCTGTTTGTTTTAGTCATTTTTCTCTATGATCAAACATGTTTCTTAACATATTATTGATGTTACTACCTAGAACAGGGCTATTGGGATCTATTGGTGTATATTTGAAACCTACAGTTTAACTTTTTCATTGATAATTTTTGTTTCAAAAACTACACGAAATTGACAAAATTCACGCGGAAAGTTAGTTTTTTGAACTTATTTTCGACAGCACGCAATGAAAACATGAAATAGCTATGTTACTACCTAGAACTCGGGGAAAAGTATAATTCACTTCAAAAAGTTGGTTAAAATTATCACTATATTTGTCATAATATGAAAAAAATAATTTTTAAAAGGAATAAGGCCTCATAATATTTTCATCAGGTTTTTTGGTAACATACGAAATGTTTCTCATACTCGTACTATTTTTGGAACGTTCCTCTGATTTGGTTTAGAAGGAGGTAAGTATTTCTTTCAAAATTCAAAATCCGTCCGAAACGTCGAGGTAATTACAAAAAACCTTTTTGAAAGCGATTAAGTCCCGTTTTGTTGTAATACATTACTTCAGTTCCATTATTTTTAATAAGCTTCAATTGATATTATAGAAACATTTAAGAATACCCAATAATAAAAGAAAAAGTACCCAATGACCGGTTTTGATATGCATAACTTTTAGAAATAATCGTCTGACAAGTTTAACATAACCAATAAAATTATAATCCTAAACGTAATATGTAGATAATTTAATGACCGCGAGCAGACCGAGTTTTATGAAACCAGTCTCTCCAACTACGATAAAAGTCATGCACATTTTTACGACAGTTGCTACTTTTCATGTGTACGAAAAGTATATGGACCACAGATGAATAATATGTAGTAGCTAGCTAATATGGACCATATAATATAATTAAGTCTATAAATGCCACTAGTTCTTGTATGTAGTTTTGTTTCCATGGGAATTCTAAAAAAATATGTGGTTCCCTTTTATAGCGGTCAAGACACTATCATTAATAATGACATTACTATTGACAATTGTGATTGAGGACTGATTATTAATGTCATTTTGATAGGGTCTAATGAGAATATGAACTTCTTGGATATTATTATATGTAAGTCCATTTAACCCTTTCTTTGCCGTAGTCGGGAAAAAAGTATCCTACGACGACGCGTTTGGCTCGGTTGGTAGACACCTGCCTACTGAGTCGGCGGTCCCGGGTTCGAATCCCGGCCGGGGCAAATATTTGTGCAAAATATTTGTTCTTGGGTCATGGATGTTATCTATATATGTATTTATATATTATGTATATCGTCGTCTAGTACCCATAGTACAAGCTTTGCTTAGTTTGGGACTAGGTCGATTTGTGTATGATTGTCCCTTAATATTTATTTTATTATTTATTTATTTATGACCATGTCCAGAAATCAAAATAAATGTATCCAGCCGTTTTGGCGTGATGAACACTAAGATAGCTGCGATATTTCAAGCGCTTGACGGCGCAGTATAACCGGTTCTCAATGTCGATACGAAACACTAAACGCCCTATATAGCGCTGATAAACCCGCGGGTCATACGTATTATGAGTTGCTCAACATCCAAGAAGTCGTGGAAATACCCAAGTCAATGAAAAGAATATTGTAGGCGAGCAATCGCAACAGTTAGCAAATTTAAAGCTAGAACCATCCTCAGTCTCGTCTATCCAGATAAAACCTAGATTTACTGTTCGTCACGCCGTGACGTCAGCGCGCGCCCTGCAAAACGTAAACAAGGTAAACAGAAGGGTTGTTTACCTTCATCAGGGGGTAAACACGGCGCTGGCGGCACGGATCACCCCGCTTCGGTAGACTTCAACCGAAGCGGGGACGATGTGACGATTTACACGATTTGAATTTATGACAGTAGGTAACAAAAACAGGTAAAGCCTGACCAGAAATATATGAGGATGCGCCATATTGCGGAATTTCACTGGAACTAATTTCTTACACTGGCAATGATTTTATGATGGTTTGTCAACAATGTCAACGTCATTCGTGGTGGTTTCTTTAAACAAATATTTAAAAATATCCAAAGAAAACGCCGAAAACCATCCACAATCGTGAACGTAATATTATAAATAAAATGTACACATATTTACTACATGAAAAACAGCCAGGAAAAGAGTGCATTCCATTAAATGACGAGGTTACCTACCATAGGAACTGACATGTATTTAAACTAATGTCATTATAGGATGGTTGCGATAGGTTGCAAAATTGTTGCCATATAAATCTTATAAATAGCGCCCTCTTGACAATCCTCATATATTTCTCGTCAGGCTTTACCTACGTGAAAATCACTTATTTATATAGTCCTTCGGTTGACATTATGTACGATCTTATTAAAGAAAACAGTACTATTGTGGTTTCGTACCTCATTATCGTCCGTCATAAAAGAGAGGCGTGCTTTATAGATGTAATTTTGGTGGACTCTTAAGAGTTAAAATTGCTTTAATAGAGATCCTCAGGAAGAGAACCTCAGGTAGTCAGGTAAACGCAATTACTATACTATACCAACTGAAGGATTATACTATGGGCTGCACAAATGCAATTCTGCAGGTCAGTACATAATAACCTGTGATATAATAAGGTAAAGCCTGACCAGAAATATATGGGGATGCGCCATATTGCGGAATTTCACTGGAACTAATTTCTTACACTGGCAATGATTTTGTGTTGGTTTGTCAACAATGTCAATGTCATTCGGTGTGGTTTCTTTAAAAGACAAATATTTAAAAACATCTAAGACAATGCCTAAAACCATTCACAGTCGTGAATAGATAGGTACATAGAGTGTACGCGTGTTTGCTACACGAAAAACAGTCAGGTAAAGAGAGCATTCCATTTAATGATATTACGAAGTTACCATAGGAACTGACAGGTATATAAACTAATGTCACCATAGTGCGGTTGCGATAGGTTGCAAAATTGTTGCCATATAAATCTTATAAATAGCGCCCTCTTGACAATCCTCATATATTTCTCAGGTCAGGCTTTAAATGCGCAGAATAGTAATTAGCGCGTCAAACTACTACGCCAAATCGTTTTCTCGTTAATCTCACCTGTTGTAGCTGTTTCCAGTGTATCTAATCAGCCGCCGATAAGGCTTCAGTATGGCCGTCATGATAGGAATTTATCAGCGTCATACGTAATGTGTACGAACTATGTTTTTCCGTGGAAAATATGTGGAGAATATATATTCAATATAATAACATACAAAAGGGTAGGTTTAACTTTGAGCTGAAACTATATAAATCTATGAAAATTCAAATCCTCCGTAACTTTGAAGGATAATCATGATGAAACTTATTTATAAAACTAGGCAAAAATAATACCATCGTTGTGACAACTTCATTGATTCTGTAAGTCAATGTAAGTCAACATTGTTTTGATTTTGATTGATTTGATTTTGTAGAATATTGTATTGTTTTAGGCGCATTCATTCATGTGCATCTTGTGTGATCTTCGATATCAACTGCTACAAGTCAAAGGGACAACACTGTCAAGCAAATGACACTCCTAGTTCCCAGCACAAACAAAGTAAAGCAGCTAAAGGGTGAAGCAGCTGCCTACTGAGCCGGCGGTCCTGGGTTCGAATCCCGGCAAGGGCCAATATTTGTGTGATGAACACGAATATTTATTCCTGGGTCATGGATGTTCTGTGTATCTAAGTATTTATTTATCTATATAAGTATGTATCATCCTCCTAGCCTTTGTCCCTTTTTGTAGAGAATGAATTCTCAATCGGGGTCGGCTACCTAAATCCCAAGATTTGGCGTAGGCACTAGTTTTTACGCAAGCGACTGCCATCTGACCTTCCAACCCAGAGGGGAAAATATAAGTATGTATATTGTCGCCTTTTACCCATAACCCAAGCCTTCTTGAGCTTAATTTGGGACAAGATTGATTTGTGTGCGGTTGTCTGAAATAATGACCTTTATTCTGCAAGTAGGCCAAAAGGGCAAAAAGAAACGACAAAGATTAAGCTTTCTTATAGGTAAGCCGGTAGGAATCGGATTGTATGAACGCCACGCCACTGCTGTACACCGTTGTAAAGCCTCCTCGTGTATTAAGTGAGTGTTCTTTTGTGTTAGCGAGGCCTCCTAATGCCAGTCATTTATTAGTGTCAAATGTAATACGTACAAAGTAGGCTTTTCCGCGTGAACAATACTGTCCTTCGTACCTTCATAAACGATATTACCTAAAGACCCTGTGATCTATTATCATCTTGTGTTGTGGCACCTTTCTGTCACACTTATACCCGGTCGGCGAATGATCCCTGTCCCTGGGACACTTCATGTCATTTCAAAACTAATCTTGTAATGGTGTTGATGTCACATTATCATTTTTGTATGCCTGATAAGAATATATAACATTTTGTCATTTAAAAAGAGTCTAGCAGGCTAAGCTAACGAGAGTGGCCCCCGACGAGAGTTATAGTCGCCTAAAACAATCTAGATTTAAGTTTTTTTTTTTAAGTAATTTTGTTGTTTACAGTGCCATGGTTTAATTACTGTAATGGTGTGTAAGTAATTTGAATAAATAAATAAATAAACAAATAGTGACAAATCCGAATATTTGTTCCTGGGTCATGACTGTTATCTTTATTGGAGGAGCGAGCGAAGCTCCCATGGATCGACTCGAATGGACTTTGTAACAATGCGCAGATCTCAGCGAGTTCTCAACCGATTTTAGAAATTTTTGTTTTAAAATGCACAAATTAAATTTCGCTCGCTAGGTCGTGACGAAGAGAAAATTACGAAAAAAAAAAACCGCTCCTATCTATGGTGCAAGCTTAGCCGGTGGCTGACTCTGCATCGACCTAGTATCATGTATATCGTCGTCTACATAGTACACATTGTACAAGCATTGCTTACTTTGGGACTAGGTAGACGTGTGTAAGGCCGTCCCTTAATATTGAATTGTTTATTTGTACTGAATATATAATTCACTAGTATTTATATCTTACTTTGTAGCAATCTGAGGTAAACCTTTTGGGTCATTGTCAGTTCAAAAGCAAAATTTGTCCCTTAGGTGGTCAAAAGTTAAGAGCTTGTATGAATCTAGGTTATGTTGCTATTACATCGGATAGTAGAAGAGGGAACGTTCTTTATTCTCACAGGCATTTAATCAGAAAATTAGGCCCTGGAATCCTTAATTTCGCAAATGTCCACGGGAAAGACGCGCACCTAAATCTGACAATGACCCTTTTATGACGAGAGGTCATCCACAGACCGCGGTATATAGGCCAAGCATTACTTGCTAAAATTAAAATTCAGACCTTTCTAAAAGATTAGACTTTTGGGTAAGTCTTGATTGAATTAACATATTAATTTGTGTGCAAATTACTTTGACATAAAGGCATGCATTTATTAACACTCAAAAAATATTTTTTGTCTACAGTAGCCCAAATGTTCGCTGCTAGTTACGTAAATCGGAAGACTGTCAAACTGAGGGCTACTAGTAACCAAAACAAGTTGTGTAAAATTAGCAGAATTTTGGTTACTACCAAGCACAATTTAAAGTTGAGCTATTTTTTTTTTACGGTATACTTTTTTATATTATTAAAATCGGGAATGGCTCAAGTTATCGACGCTTAGATCCGCAAAGAACCTGGATATCACCAGGCGGGGTGCACTCCGCGATTAACATTTCCCGCTACAAGTACATGCCGGTCGCCGCATGCATGCGGACTATTCAGTGGCTGACACGCTCTGTCTCGGAACGCACGTACCTACACGATTTTCGCGCGCGTCTCGCTCACGATTTACGTCGCAAGTGAACGTTCCGCATTCAACTGTTGATACCAGTGTTATATTATAATAGTGTTTAAATGAGTAAAAAGACAGCGAAAAGATATTGTATCGCAGCGGGTTGTAGGAACAATGATCGAAATTGGAATCACGCGTTTTTCGCTCTCCCAACATGTCCGAAGGATGCCGAAAGGTAAGAAAATTAACATAATATGTAATAATTAGTTACTGAATAATAATAAAAAACATATTGCAGGTGTATCTACTTCTATATTTAACACTGGTAATACTCAGAATAATTTTAATTGTCAAGTACTTATGTAATTTTGAATTGATTATTTGTCAATTTAAATTCTAGTAAAATAACTAATGATAACTAATAATCTACTACTAAATCAACAATCATAAAGGTCTTTATAATAATATTTGATATCACGTTTGTAAAATTACTAGTAATGAATAAACGATTGAGTGATAGTTTGATAGGTAAGTATATAAAATATATAAATAATGAGTTAAAAGAAATGTATTGGAAGGGATGCTTAATAGGGATAAATTCGCCTTTGTACATGTTTTATTTGTTACTAGCGACCCGCCCCGGCTTCCACGGTGCGTCCGTGCGTATTTTTAAAGATCTAAGCATACATAGGGGCAGACAGACAGACAGGCAGGAAACGACTTTGTTTTATACTAGGTATGTAGTAATGAACATATATATATGAATAAATAAATGAATATCGGACAACTAAGCAAAAACCAAATGAAGCTCAAGAATTTAATTGCATGTTAAGGTAACGCATTCGTTACATTATTTTATTATATTATACGTATAAAAATGTTTAAAAGTAAAGCTAAAATGTTTTGCGGCCTGATGGTGGATTCAATTCGTCCAAATTCTGAGATTGTTAATTTTATAGTTAAATAATGAAATTTTAAATATAAAGTATGAAGAATATAAATATATTGCTCTCTATATTGAATGCAAGAAATAAATGGGAAATACATTTTTATTTTTAGTCGTTGACAGCCCTCGCTCTCGGCGACGCGGCAAGCGAGCCAATTCATTTTTACCGTTGGTACGCAGCTTTAACGTTCCGTTTGGCTTGCGCTGGGGACGACGACTTTAGAAGGGCCATAAATCATATTTTTTCGGCTAAAAAAAGCGGCTTTTGTAAAGATCAAAGTAGTGTGCCTTCTGTACTTGTACTATTATCTATTCTGTGATATCACCCCAACCCGCCGGTGGAGACACACCTTAAATCTACGTAATTATAAAATTGTCTAGAAAATCAGTTTTCTATGGAAATGGGGTCATTACAATACAATACAATACAATACATAGCTGGGTCCTTATTTCAGAATAAATCTTAAAATCAGCGCGATGCGGGGTTGGGCAATTTTGCCATAATTAAATAAATAAATAAATATCGGACAACCTCACACAAATCGATCTAGTCCCAAATTAAGCTCATGAAGGCTTGTGTTATGGGTACTAGACGACGATATACGTACTTATATAGATAAATATATACTTAAATACATAGAACAACCATGACCCAAGCACAAATATTCGAGTTCATCACACAAATATTTGCCCCGGCCGGGATTCGAACCCGGGACCGCCGGCTCAGTAGACAGGTGTCTACAAACCGAGCCAAACGCGTCGTAAAATTATAACAATTGGTGGTAAAATTTCGTCATCCTCTCATCACGCCGAAACGGCTGAACGGATTTTAACTAACATTGGTTCAGGGATAGCAGGACATCCAAAGATGGGTACGTGATACTTTTTACCCGACTACAATAGAGAAAAAAGGTTTTAAAACGATGCGAACACCTCTATGTAAAAGTTTATATAAACTTGTAAAAATCTACAGCGTAAGCGAAATTATTCTCCAGCAAGTATTGTTAATAAAGACGTATTATTCCCAGAGGAATATTTTCCAATAAGTTTCAGTTACTCTTCTATTTACGTTAGTAGACGGTATATGAACGTGAAAACAATACAATACAACCTAAACCTTAGTTAAACCGAAATAAAACAGACGAACACTACTATAGCGTACGCGAGTACTTTCTGTCATGTATACAATCAGCACGTCTAGCACAAATATGCTCTGCGACTCTTGTCGCGCGACATAGCGATTCCTGTCCCTCTCTCATGAATGCACAGAAAGAGACGGGCAATTATCTCGCGTGAAATAGTCGCGTATGACAGTTATGCTGGAGGTGCAGAACTACTTACGTGCCGAGATAAAACGCTTTGCTTCATCTCCTCTCTCTACTAGGAAAGAGGAGCACTAGTAATTCTGAACCGTGAACATAAAATACCGAGGGCGCTGCAACAATCGGAATAAGAGGGCATGATTTCATTCGACACAGCGGTGAAACAGCGAGTTGTTACTGGAGCTGTCGGCCAAATGTAGTACTACCCGACACAAATGTAGTGCTTGGCCGACAGCTCCAGTAACAATAACAACTCGCTGTTTCACCAGTACATCTGAGACCACGGCGTGTGCAACCCCGCCGAAACGTTAGACTATTTATTTATTTATTTAAACTTTATTGCACAAAAGAAAAACTTAACGTACAAAAGGCGAAATTAATGCCATGCGGCATTCTCTACCAGTCAACCTTAGGGCAAAGCAGAGAAATTGTAGACTATGAAGGTAAATAAGAAATATCGCGTTAGACCCGTTATAATTTGTGTTAATTATGTGTAAAAACCGCGAGAGTATAAAGTGTCATATGATTTCATTCGATCTGCATAGCGGTCCTGTAGTTCAGTTGGAAGAGCACTGTTCCGGTTAAACAGAGGTCGTGTGTTCGAGCCACACTGGGCCTGCAGTGGGTCTCATGAAATATTGGCTTCTTATTTATCCTTTGTGTCTGTATACAAAATAAGAAATGTGTTATCACCACAAAAACAGGATCAACTTTGATTATGTTCAATACTCTTATCGTTACTATAAAATATAATACTATCTCGGCGTCTAACGTAAATGCTGCCGTGTTAGGGTAAAATGTCGAATCTTTATACGGATGCCATAGTAAGATACGTCTTTTTACCGCAGCATGGCAGATTATAAGAGAACGGCAGCGCAGCAACAAAACCGTCGGCAACCAATGAGTGGCGAACTAAGCCGATTCCGCTTCATAAATAATAAACACAAGAGCTGTTTGAAAACTCCATACTGCTCAATAACTACTCCAAGCGATGAGGCGATTTATTCGTAAACAAATTGAAATCAAACTAACATAGAGTGGCCCAAAGTGAAATTAAAAATGTATGTAGTCGGGGATTGATGGGTGGCAGGGGCGGTTTGTGGGGGGTTGTGGACGAGAAGATAGTTCGAGTAAGATGAAACACTTCAGACTCAATCAACTTGAGTTATTCCTTAAACAACGAAACATAAAATAACTTGATTTCTATGTATTTAATCATAATTTTTTCTGCAGTGAGTAAATATATCGTCGTTTAGTGCCCATAACCATTGGCGTATCTAACATTATTTTTCAGAGGGGGCCTGGGGGGGCCTGGGGGTGGGCCTGGCAATGGCCTATGAGATGAAACCATGAATTTCTATCGGTAACCCAAAATTCTGGGGTGGGCACTAGACCATACTGGGGTTGGCACGGCCCACCCGGCCACCCCCCTATATACGCCCATGCCCATAACACGAGCCTAAGCTTACTGTAGGACTAGATTGATTTGTGCGTGACCTAAAAAAACTTCATTGATTGGACTAAACAACCGCCGCAATAATTGGATCGAAAACTTCTCGCAGAATGAAGTGGATTCATCGACTCGTATCATATCTATTTTCAGGCTATCGCATATCGCCCTAGGGTATCAGTTTCGAGAATTAACTCATATAATATAGAGTTTAGTGCTAATTTATCTAGGACCACAGAATAAAATACAGAAAGTTCTTTTCGCAATAGCTGCATGCCTGAGAACCATACCGGTGATAGCTCGGGGCACGCTCTAGGGATAGGATATCGATAATAAAGATGCTGATTATATATTAATAGATGTCTGATTGAAAGTTCACGATTACTATAAAACGGTGCGATATCATGTCTGATGAAGTGGATATTTTCATCTAGACGACAGTCTTTAATACCGACGAATGTGAAAAAAATATTGATTGTATAGGTACTTACTATGAAAATTATTTAAAAAAAACAAATAAATACACGTATTAATTTTTTTCTTGTTTTCATTCTGAAATGGAGAGATTTTTATTTATTTATTTATGTTGATTAACATTTAGATGTTGACAGTAACATCGAATAAATATAGGTACCATATTGTAGTATCAGTGCCCCGAGTTAGCACAGGTATGCTCAGAAATATAATTTATAGGTTGTGTGTATAAAATTCGATTCAATTGGGTGGGGGCGTGAGCTGTTAGAATGCGATTTGCTTTTAATACTTGGCCTATAAGCATTTTTTCATACCATCCTTCTCGATCTCCCGTTATTTGAGTGAGCAGGACGGCACGATCCGGTTTTGCCTCTCCTGGCTGCGTGCTCTGGCCTTAAAAGCGACTGTTTAGGTTTTATCATAATAGCTAAAACCTTGCACTTTTCCACATACGCGAGGCCACAGGAATTAATTAATTTCAACGTGTGCAAGAATGCCGGCAGCCGACATGACATTATAATGTAATTTGCGCCAAAAGGTTTCATTTCTCGATTTTTTACTTCAACACAAAAATACTTTCCGCCCTCGAGCGGAAAGGCTGGCAACATTCTAGTATATTCGGTGAGTGAGGTGAGCGCCATTTTCGGTTAATAACATTACAATTTAGTAGGTCATAAATACGGGATTCAGTATTTTACTTCAGTGCTGTTTTCGTATTAAGCCTCAAGAGTTTTCCGAAAGCCCTTCAAGGGAGCCTCGAGTGAAGGTTTATGTATTTATTCATATGCATAAACGGGCATGAGCAGATATATAAAGGTTTGGAGTATTTGAAGGATTTCCTTGGTGGATTCGGAGCGAAGTTTAGTCATTCGCGAAAAGCGTTCGCGCGAGAGCTTATTTTTATTTATTTATGTACCAATGTAGTTAAGGTATGTACCTTTAAATAGGTACCTACAAAATATATAGACACTTTGACATAATTTTATGATAATTGAGTGTGCAATTCCGTTTATTCAGATACTTAAAGAAGTATATATTCCGTGTAATTTCGCTAATATGAATGAATTAAATACTTAAAATGTATGATTTCTTGCACTAACGCAACTTAACCTGCTTTTACGGGTGTGTCTCAACTGAAGCCTGTTTGTTTATGATGCCTGTATGTTCCCCCACTGAATAGGATTCTCTTCCGACCACGTTGTCTCCATTTACTTGCTGCGCCAGCTTCGAGAACTGTGTCCCGCAGAAAATCCCCTCTTGTACGACCCTTGCACCTTATAAACTCGCTCTTTGAATCGGCACCAAACTGTGACGTGTTTGCAGGTGGATGGTTGGACGTGTGCGATGAATGTTTGAGGTTCTGTGAGATGATGGATGAACGGCCTTCGTCAGTATATTTCTAATTGCTAATTGTTGTTATGTTTGTATAAAATCTGTGTGTGTTTAGTCTTAATTTCAGTGATTTGGTTCTACTGTTATGCTGTGAAATATAAGGAATTAAATGAATAAATAAATGATTGGTCGATTCCGCAAGTGTCCGCTCCGCTTTAGTAAAGACGTACCCTAAAGCTCTGGTTTCCTAAGATAGCGGTGGCGGCAGCGGCGACCGGCGGCCATAGGTAGGAGCGGAAGACCCGAGCACGGTGTCTCACTTACTCCTCGCCACCACCAAGGAAACCAGGGCTTTAGAAGCAACAAAGCTGATGTCATATATTCTGACCAGATTGCGATTCGGGTTTGGGTACAAACTGAGTGGTTCTTATCTGGATCGCTTGAGCGAGCGAGACAGGTATAAAACGGGACATGACACAGATTATCACAACACAACTGTCAGAGTTTACCATGTCTGCTAACTTGGTGCCGGCGGTGCCAGTCGCTCAGACCTTCGCGTGTTGTGGCCACACTATTGTTATCGCTTAGCAAACTCAAATTAATGCCGTTACAATTTCCGAACGAAATTAGAGCAAGTTTTCGATTTGCTTGCCGCGTTCCGGTGACATTGAAGTGGTGTATTATTATGTATTATTATTGTGTATTACTGTTATTATTGGTTACTTAAGTATGATAGATCGGAAAGCTTTTATAATTTTAAGTTCTTTCGGTCTAATGTGTAGGTCACAAAAATACATTTTTTTAAATACTTAAATATACTACGACGGTGATAAACAAGCATGCGGCCCACCTGATGTTAAGAAGTTGCCGCTGTCTACGGACGCTTGCGACGCCAGGAGCATCACACGCGCATTGCCGACCCAATAAGAACCTACTTACTCCCCTCTTGAAGAGTCCCATATAGCCCCGGGGAAAACCTCGGCAGGAGCTCATTCCATATGCGCATTTATGGATTTGACAAATAAAAGTTATTTATTAACTTGTTAACTAAGCAAATCACAAGTCAACTGATAAAATCACAAACTCGCGCCATAGCGCGCGGAACTTTTTATGAACCTTACAAAATAGCCCCTAATGATTCCACTTCTTATGCAAATTCCGAGGACTCACGGGCAAATTGCCTTTGATAGGATCGTTCCAATGAATTCTAAAAATAGTAACAGAATTAGGGCCCACGCTCGCCCGATCCTGCAAAGTTGACTCGTAAATATGCGGAGAGTGGTGCAGGCTTAAGGAGGCTTGGGGAGTATTTTCTTTCCGATACAAGCATACAGTAACGACAACCAATCTTCCGTAGGCTTCATCTTGTCAGAAATTACTGTAAGAATGGACCACACCCTGTATACCCACGCACTGTTGAGTTTCATCCGATGTTTCTTCTCAACAGTGGTCTCCTCTTGTGAAAAGGTAAATTTGGACATGTATCTGCCCTTGTGGCCTACTTGCAGAATTAAGTTCATTATTTCATTTCATTACGATCTTGTAAAACGGTAAGTATATAGAGTTTATCCTCGGGGACATGTCGGGGACAGTTAACCGTAGTCTCGTGGCGACATGTCAATGTCAGTCTATGACGTATGACGGCTAAACGGATAAAGTTTCGTATTTGTGTGATTAAAATACAAACTTCGCACTCGTAGAAAACTACCGATACCTACTTGTATCGTCAAACAACCAGGCGATCGTGGATATGTGTACCTGTAACAAGAAACGACATTGGTTAGTGGCCTGCCATATAGGTGATGTGTGATGTCACTTATGTTTGTTCTACGAATTAAATATGCCATTTCACACCTTAGCGTAGTCACCGAGCAGATAAAGACTTAATACGAATAACCGCATTAGGTTTGGATGGAATAGTATTTATTTGACCTTATCCTTATATTATTTTGGCTCTATCCTTGACGCCTCGCTAGTTTGTTATTAAACAAAAAAAATACCGAAAACCCCACATATCTACGACATTTTGATAAATTCCGAATTAAGTAATGTATGTCATGTTGTTCTTTATTTTATTTGATGTCTGAGGTGTGCAATAAAGGGTTTGTATTTGTACTACGATGTAGAATAATAACACTAAGCTTAAAAAAATACATCTGAAGCAGAAATAAAACCCCAACATAAATAGAATAAGTCCAATAATGTAACCCGAAAGGCGAATGTGAACATGTTTTGTGTTTTCACAGCGGATATTTTAAGTAGAATTAGACTTTAAAAGCAATTAAGACAACTCAGAGCTAACCCTCCCTAAACCAGCATGATTAACATGTAATTAAATTAAAATAAAGCCATCAACATAAATAAAAACCACACTTTTTTAAATATTCATATTAGAAATATATATTTTCGGTTTAACGCAGTCACTGCTAGCGACGCATATATATGTTCACCGTCATCGTCATACAAGTTTGTTCCTAGGTCACGCCGCCCCCTGGCAGTGTGTCTTCGATCTAGCTAACCCACTTTTTATCAATATAAATACATAGGTATGTATACCGCGTGATTGATTCAAATGGGTCAGTAGGGAGAAATCAGAAACTAGAAGAGATGGGGAAATCTGTTCTTAGGAACCATGGCGTCGCTTTTAGGTTTAATGGAAATGGTTTTTTTTTTTTTTATTTGTTTTATTTCGTTGTCAAATTTTGTCAAAATCTCTGTAAATACGACAACGATCACTCGCAGAATTTTGACTATAGATTCGATCCCCGCATAAATATGAGTAAAAATAATACTGCAATTCTGATTCAATCTAAAATCGACGCCATGCTTCCTAAGATATATATATATTACTTAAAGCAACGATGCATTAGATAAGAACCAATTATCACGTTAAGTGACTGTAGATTAATAGAATGAATTGAAGAAAGATCGCTCTATGTTGACAAAATAAAAAAAGGAGTTAGTTTCTAAATATATTTCACCTCTATTGGTTGCAAAAGCATTGAAGGTATTTTTTTATTGAGTTTCATAATACTTCGAATAGTTTCCCGTATTAATCAATATCGCTGAGTATATTTAAAAAAATCTAGGCCTCTTCAAAGACAAGTAAACAACATAGCTGTTAACAGTTACGTAAAGAAAACAACAAAGTTTCACTGTACAATCTATTTCTATAATTGTATCGAATGGTAATCGAATCGGTAACCGTAGAGACGGGGCGGCGCAAACAATACTGACAACTTCCGAGTGCTCATAGCACGTTTTCACGTTTCAGGAACTTTCAGCTCTGGTTCCATGGAGCTAGGTCGTATTTGCGAAGTTTATTCTGGGTGAGATAGGAGTATTTCACAGTTGTGCCGGTTTTGTAGTATCGATTCAAGGCGCAGCGCCCTCGAAGACGTCATTGTGACCGATTTGCATTGTTCATAGGTTTGGGAACTTGTTGCTTCATTTCTATATCTATATCAGCCACAGGCCTCCCTCATGACTCGCCACAAAGTGCGATCCCGTACAGACCGCATCCATTGATTCCCCGCTACCCTCACGAGGTCATCCGTCCATCTAGTCGAGGGCCGACCCACGCTGCGCATTTCTATACGTGGTCGCCACTCTGGGACTTGCTGCCCCAACGGCCATCCATTATTCTGATTCTATCGCGCAAAGAAACTGAGCATAGCCCTTTCTCCCTTTGACTCTCAGCCACCTTATGAGTCCCATTGTGAACGACCATGTATCAATTCCGTTAGTCATAGAGGTATTTAAAGTTTTTTCGGTGCACAGTGTGTTTAATTTTATCGGCAATTCATTATAACTGGCGTAATCTGTCAACTTTACTTCAAGTTCCGCCTCCAGAAGAGACGGAGACAAATTAGGAGCGAATTAGAAGCTTACTGACACAGACCGAATTCCGAGCGAGCGGAGCCGCGAGCACAGCTAGTTAATTATAATTTTATCGAACAAATATGTGCATTAGAACTACATAAATAATAATTCTGTTTCTGGGCATATCGGTCATATAAATTATGTTCATTGTCAGCATAGATCATGTAGAATTTACCTAAAAATCAGAAGCAGCCGCATGCCGTGCTTCCCTAATCTTTTCAGTTAAAGTGAGCGTGGGATCTAAGTGTGTAAAAGAAATATCAACAACAACAAAGAGTGTAGTAATGTACCTAATTATTATTTACTTAAGTTTAACAGCAAACCTCAACTAAAAACCGGTCATCAAAGATATACAACTGCGTTCAAACAAACACGCGCTAACTTAAAAGTTTATAATGACAGCATTTCTCTTTAAAATCCAGGCATTTAAACCTACTCATTTATATTCCATGAACATACTTAATCTCCTGTACACGCGCCAAAATGGTTGCCATATGAGTCCCAAACATGTTCAACCCTACATAAAGCGCGTTTTCAGTATGAAATTATCTTGAGTTAAGTCAGTCTGACGACGAGTTGAGCTAGGGTTGCTAATTCTACATTAAACATGTATAAAGAACTTAAAACTTCCAGCAGTAGGCTAGAGATTTACATATTCGTAATATTTCCACTTTAAAACGGGCTGGGAATGGTTTTAAATGTTTAAAGATTGAGTTGGAGCGACTGAATAAAAGATGATCGTGGACTCGGGTCCAATTACCCATTGAATTTTACATTTCATGTTGTTTCATTAATGGAGTCGTTTGCGTCGCCTGATTTCCTGAAGATATGGCAGCGACGTATACATACAGCCTTACAAAAATATAATGATACCCTTGTTCGTAATCTTGGCGGAGAAAGAATGCCGAAATAGAAGATCTTGTGTCTGAGCCCAAGATTATCGGTGAAGCCAAATTAGCCTGACTGCGCTGGCTTGGTCACGTGGAGAGGATGGGTGAGGATCGAGCTGTTAAAAGAGCGTATACCGGACAGCCACACGGGAAACGTTCAGTCGGACGGCCCCGATACCGGTGGAGTGACCAAGTCATCAAACACTTGATTGAATTTTCTCGACTCGACTGGAATGGCGGGGGGTAGCTGTAGATAAGAGTAGATGGCGTTCCTAGTGTGGGAGGCTAAGATCCACTTTGGATCGTGAGTCAGCGCAATAAGTAAGTTAGTTGTTCCTATATAATGTTCCTATATAATGTTCCTATCAATACACATAAGACAGACGGATTAACATAGAACTTTACGGTAGATGGCAAAGCTCCGATGACTCGAGCATAATAGCTTCGATAGATTGGTCACGGCACTCGTGTTGTCTGGAATTCCGTTGAAAACATGTATTATGAATCCTTTACGTGTTAAAATCTTCGCTTCAGCAGAATGTAGAGAAAGTTGGGAGGCAGATTCTAGTTTCTTAGTTATTCTCGTCTACGAGCCAAACGCGTAGGCTGTTCCGTTCCGCTACATTTACTACTACGGGGCTTGAACGGCTGAGGCCCCAGAAGCTAATACAGAGTATTTTTACTTATTATTTTTCCAAATCGAGGAAAACAAATATCCCGCGGGGTTCGGTAGCGGCTTGGAGGATTTTTACAGTTTATCCATCTCGGATTTTCTCAGTTTTTACATCGCTCGGTGTAGTTTTATTACAACGGAGAGCGCTAATAAATTGAATGTGTTTGCATCTCGCTGGGTCGGCAACAGTTCAGTGTTGCAGAGTCAGTGGTTTGATTTATTATTGTTCTTGTTGAGGTAATCTCCCTTTATTACGGTTATGAAACAAAGAGTTGGTTTAATGTTTAGTACTGTTTTAATGTCGGCACTTCTGATAAATAAGGATCGTGTTTTCTTTGAAGGTTTCTCGGCCTCGTTATATATTTGGCGTACTTTACATATGTTTGTTACAGACCCAATAGATACATATGTAATTATGATTAATTGATAAATATGTGCAGTTTCTCGTTGCTATTTGTGGAATACAATACCGTGACAAAAGATCTTTTTCTTTTAGAAAGTAGACTTGCTCTATATTTTTAAGGCGCAAAAACAAAGTAGTTTACTCTCTTACTGTTATGAAATAAATCAAAGAATCAGTTTGATATTGTAAGTTCGTAAATATCCATTAAGTTTCCCCCTTAATATTATCAGGAGAGTTAAGGCTGTCTGTCCACGGAAGCGAAGCGGAACGGAGATGTGTAAATTGGACCAATTACAACAGATTTAAAAGCTCTTCTTTCGGGCTTTCACAAATACAGCCTGATTGGTCCATCTCCGCTTTAGTAGACAGGGGGATGAACGTTGCTCACGTCTCCAGGAATTGCCACCAACACCCTGCACGTATCCCCTGGGTGGCGCTAAACGAGCAACAACCGCTGGGCTGCTGAACCTGATACTACAAGTAATCTCACAGCACCATACAGTCGTTCGATCTCTGAATCGCTATATACACATATTGGAATATACCTGGTTGCGCTCAAACAAGCTCTTCTAAGAGCCTATTTTTTTATGTCCGCTTAGTAAATTGAACAGTCTGTTTGTTATTAAATTTTAATGTGTAATTGTAATCAATGTAATGTAATTTATTTTAACTTAACTTATTTGTATCTAATGGACTTTTAATATGGACTTTGTCTGAAATAAATGTTTTTTTTTTTTATTATTATTTAATAGCCAGCGCACACTAGGGCTTCTTGTGGTCGCGACAGTACATCTCTCTTTTTCTCACTTCGAGCGTAGAAAAGAGACAAATGTACTGTGGCGGCCACAAGAAGCCGTAGTGTGCGGAGCCAGTAAGAGCCAACGGACTAGAGATGTCGGGACTATAGACTGTCCACTCATCAAGCATAACGGTGACCCTGCAGACTTGTTTGGCCTCGGAAACGACGCAATCCATTGGATAAAAGATCTTAAAAATAACTTATAATTGTATACATATGAACGACTGTACATAATATGCCATACGAATAAATAAAATAAAAAGTAGACAGGCAGCCTTGTGCTCATAATATACCTAACAAGTATACAACCAATAAATAGTAAAAAGCCGGTGGCAAACGACCTTGCGAGTAAACAGTTATGAAACATTTCTCCCGACGCGGCAATTCGCGGCCATCTTTAATTTGAATCAATTACCCCAAGGCTTTTTTCGGCTTCGCAATCTATCAATGTGTTTGCTCAAATTGCTTGACATAATATTCAATAGTACACTCAAAGGATGGACGTGTATATCGTTAATATAGGACGTTGTGAAGAGAATATTCTAGCTTATTCTATACATAACTTCTATTCTACTACGTACATCAAAATAGTGAGGTGCTAGCGGATTTGACATTTAATTACGGGGGCATTTTTAATCTACTTACATGAATAACTATTAAGACTCCAAAACCATACATAAACGGTTCTGTTTAGGACCTGCTCTAATTTCATTAACCGACTTCAAAAAAGGAGGAGTAGAGAAGTGCCAAACCGCACGTAAACCGTAAATACCAAGTATAGTAATTGTTAAAGGCTTCATGCGTGGCGTCTGTTTACATAGTAATAATACAATACAATACAACAATACTTTATTGCACACCAACAAGAAATATATTACATGAGAAATCTTAAATTAAACAATGGTAGACCATAGGCGGTCTTATCGCTAAAGAGCGATCTCTTCCAGAAAACCTTTGGGTAGCGGAGAAAACAAAATTAAGCAGAAAAAGTAGGTCGTGAGATAAGAACTTAAGTAATTTGAGAAGTAATAAATAAATGTAATAATTTAGTGGTTTGGCACCGACATCACCGAAAGGTGATTCAAATGTAATCTGTACATGAACGGGTTATTTTAGGTTAGTTATAAAGTTATCTTTGTAACTCTGCTAATTCAGGAAAACAGCCGAAACAGGTAGGTATTTTAAGACGCAGATGTAACTGTGTTTATGTTTTAATTAATGTAGGTAAAAAGTGCAATTAGAATTACAATACCGAGTACCTAAATGAATAAGTTATGTGTATAAACTTGGACAACAAATCTCTATAAACATAAATGTTAATGGGAGCAAAGCCGGAGTAAAACTCAAGCGGGTCTTGCCAGGCTCTGCAGCAGTGACGTAGATATTTTCTGCACCTGCGGTACTTATGCAGACCTCTTTATGCTACTAAAAAGCTGCACTGAATAATTAAATACCTATACATTTCATATATTTTTTTCAATAATGGTCGGTAATAATAATGACATTATTACTGATAAGATAAAACATCAGAACACGAAGTATATAGTTTATGGTCAGTCAGTCACAATTTAAAAAAGGAACCTTACCGGCACGGTTTGTTCGACAATAATGTTGTATGAAATTCATTATTTATTTGTCGGGGTAAAAACTTTTTAAAATTTAAAAACGGCCATTTAAAAAAATGCATTTGTCCTAAACAGCCAAACGAAAAATCAGTAGCTACGACTTATCGTGACTTTTAAGTTGCCTCAAATAGCTTATGGCGCTTTCGGAAGAAAAATCGATTCTACTTTTTTATAAAAAAAAAAGGCGGCAATGCAAGTATTCAGTTTTGACATATAGTGGCTAATAAAACTTACTAAAGATACTTTTTACCTGAGACGGTAAAACATTAGAAAATGGAGCCATTTTTTCCACAAAACTCCTGCTTCCGTTCTAAATATAACTGTGCATTTATGAAGAGGAGTTTGAGGAAACATTTGGTAACTGAGCGATTGAATGAATCTTGAAAAGGCGGAAAGGCAGCAACGACGAGAGAATTGAAAACTTTTGTTCGCAAGAGTACCTTTAAGTAACGAATTGTCGTTTCACAAAAATATTAATTCTGAAAAGAATATACTTACTAAAAGCATTTTTCGCTTTAAATATTTCTTGGGTGTATTTCAGAACGATTCTTTTGACTTTGCATTGTCAGCACATCCACGGAATAAAAGCCATTTAGGAATAAATGTAGCTATATATTTTCATATTTTTAAGGCACTTATTAAAATTATAGGAGTTGTAAATGGGACTATGCACCGGAATCCTGACGAACAAACAAACATAAACACACTAACTTTCTAATAACTACGAATATTACAAAAAAAGTATCACACAGTTTCTTTGAGCCAAAACATAATAACAAAACACGATACCGCATCGTAGTACAACGCGATTTCGTGAAATACATAAATATAAAATCAACTTTACCTTCATGTAACCTCAGGACGTCGTATTGTACGTCGTCGTCGTATGGTACCACGGTGCGATATCGTATCTTGACAACTTCAAATTGTATTTCAACTCTTTAGCTGTATAGGTACAAAGGAGAGAAAAGGACACTACCTACTAACACGAAAGCGAGGCCAAGACAAAATTACTTTGAGCAGATAAAAGGAAAGGTTGAAGTTATGTCTTACCAATAAGTGAAGGATAAAGCTAAGAGTGCAGCTCTTAAATTGAAGAAGAAGAGGAGAGCTGCATACAATATGCAGGTACTGAAATAGGCACTAAAACAAGGATAAAAACAAAACAAAGCAGCGTGCAAAATGCTGTACATCATGGATATAAAAAATCTATTCGAATAAAGGTAAGGTTAATGTCTAACGTCAACCACATATAACATTATACCGACATTAAGACGTGCCTAATCATGGTCGAGACGACGCCATACGACATAACAGACATCGTACGTGTCTATGACAATCTTTAGAAAGCAGCGAAAGCCCCCAAAAAGCCATTTTATCGGGGCATTAAGTGAAATTCGAAACATAACAGGGTTTTTAACGTTCGCGGTCGGAAACTCGTAGGGTTGGCAGTTATAAAATTGAATCAGAAATGATTTGTGAAAATCCGTACTCATTTTCGCGATGAATGTGAATTTGCGTTCTAGACGACATAGAAGAAGAAGAAACATAGTTACATAAGATGATAGTGATAAATAGGTACAGTGTAAACTAAATGCCGACGATAAAGTCTAAATCTTTACGGTAGATGGCGCTACGATGCCACCCTAAGGCATGTCGAAGCAACTGGTTGAAAAATTCAATGGCTCTGACATCTGATTCGGTGGTCCAATTGGGAGGACGCCAGTGTTGGCCCGGAAAGCCGTTGGAAACGCAGGTTCGAATCCTGTCCGAATCATTAAATTTTTCAATTTTCGCTTCATTTGTAAACAGTGTTTCTTATGTTCTACTAGAAAAGGCATGCAATGTAATCATAACATATATTCGAATAGTTCCAATGCCGAACGTTACGGCCTCAACTCAATCAGTTCAAGCGCTAAAATAATCACCCAGAAGTAAGTGGAAGCGTTTGTACAGTCAACTACAAACAAAATTTCAACTTTGTTGTGAGAGTCAAGTTTATGTATGACAGAAAAACTATTTATTATCATTTGAAGCATGATGCACTCTTATTACCTACGGGTACTTTCTACTAACAGTACCTACCTAGCTAGACCAAAACGAAGATTTTCCAAACAAGGGCATTTAACCCTTTGGAGTGCCCAGTTCGGCGAAAAACTCCAGACGCCAAACAGTAAAGCAAAATTGCATTGAACTTACGTGGCGTTTGATGCTCCGTTCAATCAACGTAAAGTGCCGTCCTTGGCGCTCAAGGGGTTAAAAGAACCGACAATTTCATTTCCGTAATAAAATTATCAGTCTAGTAGTATTTAAAAATGCTGACAAATATTCTGGTGTCAGCCCTAGCGGGGGTAAATGACGGGTATAATTTTATCGCCGCCCTAACGCAGGGGCGGTGCAGGGTGCGGTCATAACAAAACGCTGAATTTACTATAGATATCATACGAATGATGGAAATAAAAAGACTAGCTCTTTATTATTGGTTTAATTAAGTTTATACGTACTGTCGGGGAATGAAAAGCCTCGGCCTCGTTACTTATTAAACAGTCGCTATAAGTCATTAGCTAACTGATCTTCCGTTTTGGCTGTTTAGGACCTATGTCTTTTTTATATGGCTGTTTTAACTTTTATAATGTTTGTACCTGGATAAATAAAGGAATTTTGATATAATATAATATAGACGCCAAAAAAGAAACCGTACCGAATTTATTTTCTTCTTAAATTTTTGACAGACTATAAACTACACACTTCGCATCCTGCTTTTTTATCAATATAGTCAACATTTCCGACCACTTTTAAGAAAATGTTTTTTTTCTCTCTTTACTCGCCAGTTGGTCATCAAGTCAAGGAACTTCTTCGACTAAATTAACCACCGCGAGGTACATGAGCATTATCGAAGTCCATTACTACCTCCATTGATGGCAGGGGCGATGGTGGACACAAACTACAAGCAACACTATGTGACAGGTAGGAACGGGCGTGGCCTAATGGGGGCCAGACACGCGACAGCCACTCATTATAATATTGACTTTAACACGGGGTTGCGAAAGTCCGCGAAAGGCATGGGTAATTACGAAGCATGGAAATGGAAGGTTTTTAGTTACTCTATTACTAACGCTTTAATTTTGATGAACTTGAACTCCAAATTAAAAAAAAATAAAGAACACCTCAGGTACCGATGTAATGGTTGAGTGTGGTGATGATGAAATAGTACATTATATACCTAGGGCGGTAAATTCGTGAATGTCCCAGATCGCAGGTGTTTGTGGCCCGAACCGAAGGAGAGGGTCATAAATATGAGATCTGCGACTTTACGAATTACCCCGTGGTTTGTCTAAACTTTTAGGACGTCGTGCCTTGGCTAGGAAGTAAGATGTTCTCGACGCGCAGCGGGCAGAAAATCCCGCTTATCGCCTAGGATGACGTAATTTTTTTTACCATCGGCTCTGTGACCTCGCGATTTCGTTTTTAGGGTTCCGTACCCAAAGGGTAAAAACGGGACCCTATTACTGAGACTTCGCTGTCCGTCCGTCTGTCACCAGGCTGTAGTAGAGCATGGATACCGGTATTCGATTATATCGAAAAACCGGAATATCGGACCAAAATTCCGATATTGAAATATCGATTTTGTTTTTTCCCAATATCGGTATTTCGATATTAGAACGAGGATTTTTTTTTTATAACGGCATAACATAGTGGCTCCACTTCGCCTGATCGTAAGCAAAAAGGGGATGACACTGCCATGCTGGCCCGAGAGATGCTTCTTCACGCTTCGTTTGAAGGGTCCCAATTAAGTTATAAGAAGGTAATTTTAATAGTTCGGCAGATGAAGGAATTGCCTAACTTCTTGATACGTGTGGGAATATTCTCCACGGTGAGGCGATGACATCGCAAACCGGCACATGTGGTTCTATGACGGAAAGGGGAGGGTGGGATAAGAGGCACTAACTCTTCAGAACACTCGCCATGGTATAGGCGATAGAAAACGCTCAGCGACCGGACCGCCCGACGTTGCAATCTGTCAAGACCATCGAATAGATATTGGGCGGGGCCATCCCAAATTTCAATATCGGTGAGAATACCGGTATTAGAAATAGCTCCGATATTCCATGCTCTAGGCTGTAGAGTGTAGGTAGGTATCTCAAGAACGGTGATAGCTAGACAGTTGAAATTTTCACCGATGCCGATGATGTATTTCTATTGCCGCTATAACAACAAATACTAAAAATATAATAAAATAAATATTTAAGGGGGGCTCCCATACAACAAACTTGCTATCGATAATGGTACGGAACCCTTCATGAGAGTCGGATTCGCACTTGCCAAATTTTTTAATTGGCAGAAATCTAACATTTTTAAATTTTCATCCTCCATATCTCCGCAATTTTTAAAGATTACGAAAAACTGTATCGACAATAAAATTCTATATACCCACCGAACCTACTCACAAGATGTCACAAGAATCGTTTGAGAAATGGGATTTCTAGGCCAGAACACCCGCAAATCATCTGGACATACAAACGTTAAAAGTATGTGCTTAAATTAAGGATAAACAGCTAAAGCAACTAGTTCCAAGCGCAACTTTTCACTTAAACTTACATAAAAAGATTAGCCTCAAGTCCAAGAACTTAGCTAAAGAAATCCAATCTAGAAAAGTGTTCATACTCCGTTCCAGACACCAAGTAACTTGATTTAGCACTACGTTATTTAGATTTGAGCGGGACACTGCGAAATGTTTACTGCCTACTTAACATTTCATTCCCCGGTTCCCAGGGGCTTGAGTAAAAAGTATTTACTGCCATTCCCACCACAGCAGCTAATCCGGCTCAGATGATTGTTTTATTTATGTTACTCAAGGAAATTTCATTGGAAGTAAACATGCGGAAAAAATATCGGAAAACCTAACAACAGTTACATATTTCTTGCAGTAAACCACTTATATATTATTAGAACGCACAACGAATACTACACAAGCTGTGTGTATATACAGATATACAACCATTTTACAAACCCCAACTTTTCACTTAAACTTACATAAAAAGATTATTCTCTAAATGTCCAAGAACTTAGCTAAAGAAATCCAATTTGGAAAAGTGTTCATACTCCGTTCCAGACACAAAGTAACTTGATTTAGCACTACGTTATTTACATTAGAGCGGGACACCGCGAAATGTTTACTGCCTACTTAACATTTCATTCCCCTGTTCCCAGGGGCTTGAGTAAAAAGTATTTACTGCCATTCCCACCACCGCAGCTAATCCGGCTCAGATGATTGTCTTATTTATGTTACTCAAGGAAATTTCATTGGAAGTAAACAATGGAAAAAAGTATTGGAAAACCTAACAACAGTTAACAACCTAACCTCCTTACATCTTTCTTGCAGTAAAGTAAACCCCTTATATGTATATATGTTTGGAACGCACAACTACCACACAAGTTTATACAAATATACAACCATTTTATAACTCTAAGCGTTATAAGGGTTGCATACTTCCACAATTCTTAGAATTGTTTACAAAACATTCGTTAAAATAGCAAGGTTAATGCTCTCTTTATATAATGTTATTGTCATACGGATAAGTAAAATATTTATTTTTCGCCTTTACGACAGAACGACCACAAAAGGGGACGAAAAAGAGTGTAGCCGGAATGTTGCCAAAAATAGCTTAATAAGGATATTTTAGGAAAAACTGTCCTAGGACAGGATTATAAATGTATTGTGTTTTTCATGACTGTTACTTAGGGTTAATATTATATAATTATTAGGTAAATATAATATATTATATAGTGTACCTACATAATAGCGGTTGAATGCATTAAGCGATCCTACGGCGCTTTTAGTTGCATGCAGTAATGTACATCTTCTGTTGGAACAAAAAATAGTTAAAGTGTGTTATTTATCTCCACAGAGGCAGCTCATTTCATCGCTAGACGTAGAGCCTAGGCCAAACTAAGGGATTCTGTTCTAGGTATCTGCATTAGCGTACACAACCTCATTTCATTTTTCGACTCTAACACACGTAGCTAATTGCGACAGGGCTGTGCAGCGTAAATATTCAGGAGTCGTCATAAACGGAATACCCGCCTTACAAACACAAAACAACATATTCCCTTTTTAAGGGATATATCCCGGTTATTTCCAGAGCGGACGCAGATGGTGGAGGTCGACGTCTACTTATTTATTTAACGCCCTGGCAATTAGAATCGTGGACCCCTGTAAAAAGAACAAAAATTGTTGTTCTACATGTGTGTTCCGTGGGAGTGTTCGGGGTCACCCGAATCTATTAATCACAGCGTCAACATTGTAAACGGTTCTTTGCTCTGTTAATGGTTCATTAGACTAGCAACCGGATATCCGATGGGGTTGCTATTACGAATGTTCGACCTCCAATTAACGCGAGCGTAGAAAAAAATATTCATGAAAATATTCAGTGCTTTTATGTATGAAACTACATAAAAAAACTTCATTATTTTAGGCTATATTTGAACTATAGTACTATTTTTATTTTAAATTATTTTAATATCATCATCATATCAGCCGACAGACGTTCACTGCTGGACAAAGGCCTCCACGCCGATTGGGTTTGCACCGCCCTCATCCAATTTCTGCCCGCGATCCTAACCAGGTCGTCGGTCCACCTGTATGGTTCTCACGCTGCGTCTTTCTGCCCCAACAGCCGTCGGTTCTACGAGCAATGTGCCCCGCCCACTTAAGTTTGGCGACTGTCTGAGCTATATCTACAACCTTGATTATTATCTATATGATCTGTCAACATTTTTGTAAAATCATTAAGACAAGTTGAGTTTTTGATGTTTTTACGTCGGTTAGCCCGCATGACCAGCATAGTATTTATGTATTTTCCTGGAGGATATAACAAACATGTATTAAGATAAAAACCTTCATCGCATTTGTGTCCCATATACTCAACCCGATAACAGACTAGTTTGTTACGTGGATATTGGAACATAAAATAAGCAAGTAAACATAAATAAACCAAAAACATAAATATAAGTAATAATCAATATTCTGTGGATATAACATAATCTCTCAACATTCGGCACGCTCCCGAACAAAGCCACGGAAATCTGAACAGATTGCACTTCCGTGAGCTGTTGGATATGTTTCCACTAAAACCTTTTGCGTCGATATCAATAGTCTTCTATCTTCTCTAATAAAAAGCGTGGCGTTCAAAAAACTTAATTTCCACCGACTTCCAAAGAATCTATAACTTTTATACATACTTATGCTCTTGAAAAATACAAATTAAATCAAATAATTGTATGAAGCTGTTTACACTCACGTGAAATTGTCAGGAACGGCCCGAAATGTTTCGAACTCGTACGGAATTCTTCATCAGGGACTGCTACCCGTACAGCGGCATGGCAACTTTGTCACTGATTCTTTGATCGACGCTCCGCTCCAATAGTTTTAATAAGATTAAATCAAATCAGTTCTACGTTGCCCAAGAATGGTACTCTTAGAGCCATGCCACTGATAAGTATATTAACACGGGTAAGTCTCATGTTGAAACTGCTGGAGAACTTACCTAATAGAATTTTGATCAGGTCCTATTGGCAGTAGACTAACACGCCGAAACTTGCACCCAATAAAGCCGTTACCGACAAGGACTCTTCCGAAAGTTTGAGAACTCGCGAACTTTCGCGAAACTACTAACCCTATCTTAATGAAATAAGGCACAATTAAGCTAACTAAACAAATATGTGAGTGGAGTATACGAGGAAAGTGAACAAACGTAAACACAACAAAATCAATTTCCTTTCATTAATGCGCGCAGAGCTGTCGCAAAGCTTCCTGCAAACTCAATTTTACGTGCCTAATACACAGCTGCAATACTTAAGGAGTTCAAGAAAAGTAGACAAGCTAGATTTATAAAATTCAAGAAACATTCGTCTCGCTCCGTCTGGTATGAAGTCAGCCGAAATGAAAACTTTACTGCTAAAACAATCGAAGAATGGCATAAACGAACCCCTAGACGCCCTAATGGGAATCCGGTAAACTTATTAACTCGATGCAAATTATGTACATACAAATACGATTGATTGCTTATACAGAAAGGCCAAATTGCGACCGCAAAAGCCACAAATTCGGACACCGGATTGAATGAATTATTTAAGGGACCCGCGGCCGGTTAAGCAAAGTTCATTGCTAGGCTTATTAATTCAATAGACGGGAATAGAAATTGGGATGGTTCTCCGCCATTCATAGCGAAGAAAGGTTGCTCGCAACCACTCTCGAACACTCCGCCCGTTCGAGACGGCGAGCGCTCCCCAGGGAACCACTCCCGCCTTCGCTCCTCAGCGCTTAGAAATTTCATTTGGAATCCGTACGTGATGCCGCGTCGAAATGCGCCCTTTTCAGACGGTCCGCGATTCACAAACTCTTTCAAACTAATACAAACGAATGCTCACTACAATAGCAGACCTCGTTGTTCCGAAATTGGAATTACGATTCCGCGATCACTCGCAGCGGGCAAACACAAAAAGTCCATATACGATACAAGATTCAATTTCAGCGCGCTCGATTCGCGCCCCGCGACCCCAGCCTTGGAGAGAATTAGGAACTGAGCCCTTGTGAAATCTGTACAAAAGAGGTCTGTTCTCGTTTATCTGTGAAGGTTATTGTGCGTAAAACAATGGGACGACTGTTAGCGGGGTAGGTTAGTCGAGAAGCCACAATCGCGTAGCCTTGAGGGTAACGTCTCAGTGGCAGTTGGCTCCGTAGCCGAGGACAATAACTTGGACGTCTTTGTTGCGGCACGGACCGTGAAAATCGTTGAACACGTGCGTCACCGTGTGTACGACATCCACGAGGGTTTACATGTAGCGTGGATCAGATTTCATCGAGTCTCGATGGGTCGATGCTTCACATTTGCCAAATTCACAGCGTGTCTATAAGGATTTTGTGTATTAGCTCAATAGTAAGACTGAAATGATTGATCTTTAGTCAATAGTTACAGGTTCCTTAGGGTTGTTTCCCATCTGGTATTTTATTTTCATAATTTGGTAGATTTCATTTTCATTGCATGTAGATTCTATTGCCGTGTGCGATGGCCAAGTTATTAATTACATTTATAATAAAGATAAAGATGTGTAATATTAATGCGGGCACTACAACTGTCACGGCAATATGTTTTTAGTTAAGTAATCCGGTGAAAATGAATGTCTAAATTGTCATATGGGGTCACTTTGATAGGCGATGCGATGCATATCCGGGACAATACAGTCGACGCCCATTCAATGGTTACCGGCTTTAAGTCACATAGCTCCTCCACATCTCAGAAGGCAACAAGCACTGCTAAATGAAGCAAGGAAAATTGTGAGCAACCCAAACCTGCCTGTCCACCAAGAATTTCTGTGCCCACCTCGCCAACGCCTGAAGTCTCGTCACCCACCCTACCAGACAGCGCAACATGTACTAGAAAATCCGTTCGTGATAGGAGAAAGATGGAAAGACGAATAGTTATCTGCCCCCCCCTAGAATTAACGTGTCGAACTACGACCCCACACAGAAGCCACGTGGCTTCTCGGCTCCCAGACGGGAGTGGTGCCAATTAAACAGGCTTAGAACTGAACACGGACTCTGTGGGGATCACATGTTTAAATGTGGGTGGCGAAATTCACCGGCATGTGATTGCGGAGCTCCTGTGCAGACTATCCACCACATCATCTACAACTGCCCATACCGGAAATACGATGGCGTATCCTTGGATTTATTCTCTCCAAGTGTGAACGCAGCCCGCTGGGTGAAGGAGCTAGATATTAAATTATAGTTTCACATTTTTGTTTTATGCGACATGTATGCCATACGATTAAATAAATAAACTTTGATAGGTAGGTACTGAATAAATTAACCGACTTGGTTTTATATTGCATCTCACAACGTTCTGCATTAAAAGGTAGCGAAATTTGCAATTTTTTGCGTGTTATGTTTTTGATGGGATTCAAGTTTACAGTTAAACAAATTACCTCTGACGCCTCAATTGAAACGTTTTTAATACGCAACAGATCAGATCACCGACTTTACATCAAACTACCGAATTACAGGGGACTACTTACCTACTTAAATATTCTTTTCTTTAGCTGTTGTAAGCGAATTAACTCACTGACTCAACGTGGGTGGACCCGTCCCTATAAGGGGCTACAACGCAAACGCATAATGAAAGACCGATATGGCGAACGGGTGCAACGTTTAGCTGCAAGCTGTAATTTAGCAGAGATTCACCGAGTAAATGGAACGCGCTGCAAACTTGCTCCGTTTTGCATAATTACGTACTGAGCTGTACATCGGACTAGTTCAATGTTCAATACAGTCGATTAGTCTGGAACTGTTTTGAACTCGCGTTTGTTCGACTTAAGCCAAATAGGTTTTGCCTACGGAACAGGCTAATGGATTATCACGTATCGACCGTTTTAAGTCTGACAAACGCTACTTTACGTCATTCCTGCGCCATAAATCATAATTCTTAAATTGTGATGCGGGCACTCACCCCAGTGAGACCCTAGAAACGAAAAGCAACCTAACTAGACTGAAGTCTGACGCTCGTAAAAATACCAGCTGTATATATGCTGCTCAAACGTGGTGACATCAACATGCACCTTTATTTTGTAGATGTTTTGTAGGAGTCATCGGTATTTTCTTTACTTCAATACGCCCTCCGACCGATGAGCACCGTAGATATGTTTCATCCACATAAAAGTCCTTGATAGGGGACTGAAAATGTACTTAGTGAAACAGTCGTCAAAGAACCTGATATGTTTCGAACTCGTATGGAGTTCTTCAACAGGTACATGTATCCGTACCGCTGCGACTCACGGCTGACTCACTCGGTGAATCATGTCGGGCCACTCCTGACAATTTTTACGTGAGTTTAAACAGTTTTTAGGGTTCCGTACCCAAAGGGTAAAAAGGGACCCTATTACTGAGACTTCGCTGTCCGTCCGTCCGTCCGTCTGTCACCAGGCTGTATCTCAAGTACGGTGATAGCAAGACAGTTGAAATTTTCACAGATGATGTATTTCTATTGCCGCTATAACAACAAATACTAAAAAAAAAAAAAAAAATTTAAGGAGGGCTCCCTCCCATACAACAAACTTGTTATAGATTATGGTACGGAACCCTTAATGCGCGAGTCGGACTCGCACTTGCCCAATTTTTTTATAATTACTAAACACTAGCGACCCGCCCCAGCTTCGTGTGCAATACTGATGAATTATGCATGTAGTATACATATAAACCTTCGTATTGAATCACTATAGAGTTTATTACTATTTAAACAACCGCAATATACGTTACGTTGTTTTAAAGATCTAAGCATACAAATAGAGAAAGATAGACACCAGGAAGTGACTTTGTTTTATACTACGTATGTACATACGTAGTAGCAAAAGTGCATACCCCTTTTTAAACGCGAATGCTTTGAAGCCAGTCAAGACGGTTGAGCTATGTCACGTACTTCATTAGTTTAATAAGATCCCACTAGATGGCACTGATAAAAACCAAATATAAAATAAAATATGTTTTCTCCCGCAAATCCAATATTTAACTGACATGATATTATTATTATGGTCGTTCTTTCTTGTCCAACATCCAGAAATTATAGAATGCTATACTTCGGCCATTTATGTTATTTTGTAAGGATGAATAAATACAAATCATATTTTAATCTACCAACGAAGATTCACACAACATCCAAAAACATTGTATTTCTTCATAATTATTGCGAAGATTTGAACATGGACCCTCCGACATCGAGACAGATGTATTCAACCTCCAAGCCAGCGAGACTTAATGAAAGCTGACGAAATTCATTACCATACTCAGAATAACTTTAGTTTACAAGAAAAACAAGAATTTTGTTTAGTACTAATACTTTTTTAATGTAAATAACAATTTGTAATAGCAAAGGAAAAGCTTAAATAAAGCCTTAAAGTAAAAATTAAAAACTAAGACTTAAAATAAACAATAGATAAAGAAATCTTATCTATTTTTTAGTGTTATCAAAAAATAATTGCAATTTTAAACAAATACAAATTAAATGAATAGTAAGTAAATTCATTTGGTATTCTTGTTGAAATGGGCAACTATTATCTATTGGCATACTTACACTCATAGTTACTTAGAGGGTAGATTTAGAACATCAAATATATACCGTTCCAGTTTTTATTACAAAACAGTTCGTCCGCTAACAGTAGCTAGTTCCGTTGATTTGATTGTCTTTTATTATTGCTTTTTATTACTTATCGAATATTAAAATGAGTTCTCATTGCAATATCGATTTAGTGAAAAGGTCACAGATCATTGCCTTGCATAATGAAGGCAAAAATATGGCAGAAATTGCCAGAGAAACCGGTGTAAATGTAAGTAGTTGTTTTAAGGTTCGAAGTATATTTTTATATATAATACAAACATAATAATTATATTTGAACGATATCTGTTTTATATTTTATCAATTATTATAATATATTCCTAAATTTTGTTGCAGAAAAAAACGGTAGCTTTATGGGTGCGGAGATTCGGAGAAGAAGGGTCATTATTGCACCGCCAAAGAAGTGGTCGACCACGGCTGATTGATGCACAGCAGCGTGAAATGTTAGTACGGGAGTATGAAGCAAACGGCTTTCAACCAATAAGACATTACGCCCGTTTATGTGACTCAAGTGTGGATACTATTCGTCGTGTCCTTCATAGTGAAGGATTGCATCATCGTAGGCATGCAGTCAAACCTTTGCTAACCCCACATCACAAAGAAGAGAGATTAAAGTTCGCCCGGGAGCACTTAAATGATGATTGGAGCAATGTCATCTTTACCGATGAAAAAACATTTAAATCGAGTCAACATGGACGTCTAAGCTTATGGCGTCGCGACAACACTCGGTATGACGCTGACCACGTAGTGCCTAATATGGAATCAGGTCGTATAACTGTGAACATGTGGGGTTGGATGAGTGCGGCTGATCCGGGAGAATTGGTCCGAGTGCCGAGTAGGGCGAAAAGTGGTGACTATTTAAATGTGCTGGAAGAAATCATGTTACCAACTGTTAGGAATGTCTATCCAGAAGGAGAATTACCACTAATTACGTTTGTTCAAGATAACTGTCCTATACATCGTTCGCAAAATGTGCGTGAGTGGTTTCGCCAGCACAAAGATATAAATGTCGTGTCGTGGCCCGCTAGATCACCTGATTTAAATCCCATAGAAAATTTATGGGGTGTTATCGTTCAACGTTGGGATAACCGAAATGAGCGAACCTCAGAAATATTGGAGACGCACTGTGCTACAATATGGGATAGTATTCGTGGTTCGGGACTGTGTGAACATTTAATAGAATCGATGCCTTCCCGCTTGCAAGCCGTTATAGACAAAAATGGTGGCTATACTAGTTATTAATGCAAAAGATGGCAATTAGCGGAGACCGGGTTACATTAGTAAATAAAACAATATTTTTTTAATTCTGCAACATGCTACATTATTCATTATTGTTTGAAATCGAAAAATATATATATATATATATATATATTTTTAGTATTTATTATGAACATGAACATGATAATTGCTTCTAATATAACAAAAAGAGTGAAAAACCATGTTTAATATTTTTACACCATTTTGTGATAGGTATTGAGTTTATTACAATATTTTTACATCACGAGAATTTTCTATAGCTAATTGATAAATGACAAGCAAAAGCGTTTAAAACACTAAAATCGAAATATAACTATTTATATAACCCGGTCTCAGTTTTGTCTTTAAAATTGATTCACTAATAAAATAAACAAATGTTGTTTTGATTAAGGTGAAGCTTCAATCCTCTTTCTGATTTCAGAAACGAATAATTAAGCTTTTTACCTTCAACAAAACGTTAAGTAGTGGTATTGTTTTTCCCTTGAATTACATGAAACAAAAAACATGCTGTGTAAGTAATAAAGAAACTATGATTTTTAGTTGTTTTATTATTGTAGATCTATTAGTCCTGTTTAGTTAATTTTATAGTAACAAAAATCGCGCCCGTTCTGGTGGGGTTTTCTGTAAATGTAACTAACATATTATGGACCACTGTCTGAAATAAATTATTTTGACTTTGCGACTATAAACCCCAGTGATTAAAAAGTTTGTTTAACTGTTTAGAGTTTGACATGAGTTTAAGGCTATATTATACAATTAGATTGATCCCTATACCTATGAATTCAGGTCATGTTTTAAATTGTTGATTGTAGAATCCTAACTGATTTAACACTCAATATTTTCATACGAATATCTGCATAAATATCGTGTTATGTTTTTATATTAAAAATGATGATGTAACATAACATTTTGATTTCCACATTTGTATTATTCCAATTGTAGTGTTCCAAACATCTTAAGCACAAACATAAATTACCTAGGTATATGTTTAATTTGAGAGCCTATGTTTTCTTTTTGATAAAAACCTCATAACCATGAAATTGGTAGGTATTATTTGGTTTGAAAGCTTTATACAAATAAATGACACGAATTAGTGTCTATTACTCATGTCGTGTCTTTTTTTAAGACAAGAGTAATGATAAACATGACTTACTCTTACGATAACCCCGCATATTGCCTAAATAATTAAATTTCCTTTACATTTAATTTTCTGTGATTTAATTGAAGTTTTATTAAATCACACCTCTTGTGTATAAACTACGTAAACTTCATATTCATTCCTGATAATTTTTTGGCATATGTTTATAAAACCGTGAAACCGTGGATAAAAACATTCGTAATTTTATAATTACGAACTTACTTTGTATAAAATGGCGTCAAAAGAATCTGTAACGATGGGTTTCTTTGAAATAACGCGAGCGGTTTTAGAAGGGCAACATAGTTAAACGAACTGGGTTGCCAGTTAAAAAGACGGGTGGACGGACGGTTTCGGTGTAAGCTATTTTCAATTTGATGATAAATGTATATTTTAATTTGTCCGGTTAGATTATTAAATAGTAGAAGATTTTTATTGACTATAAGCCTATTATATTCAATTATGCCATTAAAATCGACAGCTTTGGACACAAAGACGCCATCTAGTTTGTTAACTGCAAACCTTGCCTACAGCCGTCCAAGCCATTATCGCCTCAAGGGGGTCCATGCAATTTTGCAGCCGATAGTACATGTAGTGATGTGTCTCGACTCTCGATAGTTTAATAGTACATTACTGCAGAGGCCGCGAAATAGGGGATTATTGGCCGAGTAGTAATAGATGGCCGAGTGATAACGAGGCCATCTAGAGATACGAGGCCGACAATCCCTGTTCCCGCCGAGGCTTGTATAGTGCTTTTCTCAAATAAATCCAAGGAAATAATACAAATGTTCAACTTATATATTCATATAAAAACAAATTTATTTCAAACTTAATAAAAAAAAAACAAATTTATTTTTTTAAGCTGTTCGGGTCAATGTTTTTGCCACCAAATGTTAAGATGATTCTATTTATTAAAAAATGACAACACCTTATTAATTAGATATTGTTATATTTTTTAACAATAAACGTGATTCCTTGTTTATTTTATTGAATATCTGATTTAATCTAATTGAATAAACTAGTTAAATATAAGAAATAAAACGTAAATATACATGCACAAACTAAGTTTTTTTTTATTGGCAGTATGCCATAGATTATCAATAAAATAAATAAACCCCACTGAAACAAAAGACAATCTCTTTGTTGGCTACGGCCAATAATGTTGTATGAAATTCCTTTATATCGTTCTAATTTGAAATTAGAACGAATCTTCAACAATTGCTATACAAAGACGTATTTCGCGTTCTAATACCACGATCATAAGAACGACATTTCCTTGGATGTTTGAGAAAATAATATTATTCTTAACAATGAAATCCTACATAACATTAAGATTTTCACCAGATATGCACTGGCAAGATGTCCGCTATCATAATAAAAATGCATTTCCATTCTAACACGCAGCCTTCGGCGACATTCTCAACGGTCGCGCAAATGCACCCGCGTCTAATTCCCGCACGTTTCTTACAAGTCTGCGAGTTTATTCATTGTACTATACAATACAGGGAAAATAAAATCACATTTTATGTCTCCGTGTATTATGCTATAATTTTCTTTGCATTGCGTTTGTACTTACGGATTTGGGTTATCTAATAAAAATGCATTGCCATTAAATATAACGCGACGCCCTTACATAGATCTGTGGGTGTGTAAAGAAAAGATGGATATTAACAACAATAAGTATCATATTATTATTTTTTTATCAAAGCAGTGACGTCTGCTAACGTAAACCAAATGTTTACAATGAAGCGAAAAATTTAAAAATTTTAACGGTTCGGACAGGATTCGAACCTGCGTTTCCAACGGCTTTCCGGACCAACACGGGCGTCCTACCAACTGGACCACGAACCAGATGTCAGAGCCATTGAATTTTTTTTTTTTCAATTTTTCGCTTCATTGTAAACATTTAATAAGTATCATTTCATTGGGTATAATTTCAATCAGGTTAAAAAACATTTGATATAACGTTTCGCGCATGTCTTTCCTGGTCTAATATCTTTATAGAATTGTGGGAATCACAATTCATTTGAATGTGTCCGCAAATCGTGAGTGCAGTTTGTGTGGGAGCTGGATGAGGCAGTTTATTCAATCCAGGCCGTTAAAGGAGCAATGAAGTTGCTGGTATAATAGACATGTTGACTAATTTTTTTTGAGGATGTCAATCGATTCTATTTTTTATTGTGATCAAATGTCTATATGGGACTGACTACACTTAAACTGCTCTAAAAGTCAGAAATGACCGTCAAAGTTCAACATTTCTACGTAGCGCTAAAAACGCTCCATACAAAACGCGTCAGGCTAGTGACGTCACAGGCCGGTATAGGTACCAATAATTGTATGGAAAAATTAAGAAATTTGGCATTTTCACCGTGAAAAAGTGCGTTTAAGTTCATAGTTGTCATACAATTATTGTTTCGTAAAATTATGAGGATTCTGAAAACATTTTCAAAATTAATTTTGGATTAAAAAAAAAAATCATAAAATTTGCATACCTTTGAAGTCACATATTTCCAAAAAAGATATATGTTTCTGGATTTTTCTTCTTTGTTTCGTGATATATTTAGCTAATTTTATTCATATAACTACAGTACGCTGTAGAATTCAACATCAGTCAAATAGCCTATTCTTGACAGTCTCGTGGATCTCTTTCCCAGGTAGGTCCTCTTGATTTATTGTCAAGACAACAAACTAAGAAGAACTACTCACGTTATAAACAAAATATTTCGAACAGGATACGAACCTGCGTTTCCAACGGCTTTCCGGGCCAACACTGGCGTCCTCCCAATTGGACCACCGAATCAGATGTCAGAGCCATTATCATGAAATTGATTGATTGATGATAGTCATTAAATTTTTCAATTTTCGCTTCTCTTGTAAACATTTAGTTTACGTTAGCAGACGTTACTTCTTTAATAAAAAAAAATTAATTTATTGAGGCCACCAGAAAACTAACTCTTATAACTTAAGTACCGATTAGTAAAAATGTAAGGATATTAAAAAAATGAGAGTAAAGCATATTAAGCTACTAACAGGTTAAGCGCGCTTAGTAAATAAAAAAGGAATTATTAGGGTTCCGTACCCAAAGGGTAAAAACGGGACCCTATTACTGAGACTTCGCTGTCCGTCCGTCCGTCCGTCACCAGGCTGTATCTCAAGAACGGTGATAGCTAGGACAGTTGGAATTTTCACAGATGATGTATTTCTATTGCCGCTATAACAACAAATACTAAAAATAAAATAAAATAATTATTTAAGCGGGGCTCCCATACAACAAACGGGATTGGTTGCGTTAACTTTGCACCTCATTTGTATGGAGCGCTATACATACCATACCAGGTGCAAACTTAACTTAACCACTTAAGGATGGAGTGTTTGTACGGAACCCTCGGTGCGCGAGTCCGACTCGCACTTGACCGGTTTTTTTATACATATATACCTACTATTACTTTGACCGTATTTTTATAAAATTCTATATTTGTATTCAAAATCCATTTTCTATGGAGAGGGGTCATGATTTCAGGAAAAATCTTAGCAGCGTGATGCAGGATCGTCTTTTATTCCGTATGGGCGCGCGGCGTCATGCTAGTCTGGCGCCATCTATTAGGAAATTATGCCTTTGTCCTCGCAACACGCCGAAACGACTGGACATTTTTTAACCAATTTCAGTTCAGGGATAACTGGACATACAAAGATCGTTATAGGATATTGTTTACCTGACTACACTATAAAAAAATATTACGCATACGAAGTTGTAATTTCCCACTAAGGCTAAACTTAAACGAGAAACGATAGTTTGACTGCACGTGCTACACGCCGAGTCACGACCCGCTGAAGTATTATCAGCTCCATTGTTTACTGACAGGGCTACCACGTGTCCGACTCGAACCTTACGGGGCAGTCCGCGTGGCGCCGCTCATGAGATTACATCGTACGTTTTAAGGGTCCCGTTGGACAACACGGGACACTCGGCGTGGCGCAGGACCCAGCCTGTTAGATTACGTCATGTTTTTCAGGAAAAATACAAAATCACAGGCCATTTATCATTTTAACTGACGTCAAAAAACGGAGTAGATTCTCAATTCATCGGTATCCTTTTTTGTTATTTTTTTCTTTGTCCATGTGTTCGCCCATTACACGACGACGACTAGATATCGGTTTAAAAAATTATTTTATTGACTATTTCTAATAAAGCAGTAACGACAGCTAACGTAATCCGAACAATGAAGAGAAAGATTGAAAAAAACAATATTCAGGCAGGGTTCGAACCGGCTTTGCGGGCCAACACGGGCGTCCTACCTATTGGACCACTGAACCTGATGCGAGAGGCATTGAATTTTTCAACCAGTTGCTTCTGCATGCTTTAGGGTGGCATCGTAGCGGCCGTTTCCCGCCATTTTGTGTTGCCAACCTCTCGGACGTCATAAAAATTGACGATGAAATTACTTTCGTTTCTACCAAATGTAAATAAACCTTACAAACACATCGTTCCTTAGAAAAGTGTTTTGAACCGTCATTAATAAAGGTCCTTGACACGATCCGAGTCTGACATTAGAGCAATACTTCTGGAAATTATATAGAACGGTTCGTTTCTCAGAAAAGCGTTTGTTGAACCGACATTGTTTACAAACAGGCCTTTGGCACGGGCGTCTGGAGCACGGGGCAGTGCGCGTGGCAGCCCCCGGCTTCCGATTACATCACCAGGCTATTTTTAGTACTATTACTTAAGGAATCTCTAGAGAATGTAGAAAAAGCTGGGCATAGCAAACAAGTGGTCAGAGACGGAGCGGCGAAGCAAATAGATTATTTTTAGATGAGTCCCAAGGAACATACTCAACTTAGATTGGACCCTTTGAATATAATAATAATATATTATAATATCATCAAGTTTTATGTGTCCACTCGGAATAACATATTTCATTTCATCTCTAAAAGGTTCTGTAAAGGTCATTTACTTCGACAATTTGTGAAGCAATATCGGTTTGCTAGGATCATGAGGCTGTCTCACGATAATAAAATAATGAACTTTATTCCGTAAGTACAATGGCACTTTTACAATGCGTCTACCGGCATTTCACAAGAGGAGACTACCTACTGTTGAGAATAAACTCCGAAACAACCATAACATCACTCTCTCACATCCATTGGTCCATAACTTATAAAGATGTTTTGTGTTTTTGTCTAGTATAGCGCTATGAAAACGCGACTATCATGAACAGCTTCACTGGCGTAGCTACCCGATACCCGAGGGCTAGCCGGGGTAGTCCCTGTCCATAATCATAGGGGCGTTTGCCCCTGGGGCAAACCTCGAACTGACTAGACTCACACTGGGGACCTAATCACCTTAATCACCAAGCTATGAAACAGAGTTCCAATAGCCCCACAAAAAGAGGCACGTCAAAAGACATAGCGTTGTCAAAGACCATACATATCGATACATTAAAGACCTACTTTGTATAAAGTATCGTAGTTATATCAGTCTGCACAATCCAATGTAGTTGAAGCCGTAAATGGAACAAATGCGGTTTTCATCGACTTTACAACACAATAAAACTTCGGCGTTCAACTTTACAAGATAATAAAAATCTAGCACCAGTCTCCGCAGCCTTTTTATATGTTACGTTTCTCGATCAATTTTCTCGCTTGAGTTGAGTAAACGTCGCTCGTTTCTGTTCTGCTACACTTACAGTATCTCGCTTAGTAAGGCGAGGTGATTAATAGCGATAGCCACGGAATAACGTCACTTATAACGCTGATACTGGGTATATAATTCAATGGGTGTCAACCTGTCGCATAGTTGGTGGAAGTTAAACACCAGATAAATATTTATAGGCCCTGCGAGCGATCAGGTACAAGATCGGATGATTGGGTGCAGTCGCCTGTGAATGATTGCCAACATAACCGTAGCACTACATTTGTAGCAACAAAGAGAAAAATTTGCGGGCGCCTTTTAGGTAGTTATTCTTTCTCGGTTTTTCGAGACTTTTATCAAAGTTTATCCGAGCGCTAAATCCGAGGTATTTTCTGAAACACTTAAACGGGGCAGAAGTGAAAACTTTTTTATAAAACGATCACAAATAAAGCATTGTTTTGTTGTACAATCATAAGCGGATTTCACTACAGGATTCCTTTGTTTATTCGCTTAAAGAAAATTTACTGGGGATATAAAATTCAAGTGTTCCAGTTTCCAGAAAAATCTCCTTTCTCGCGTCTCGAGAAAAGAAATGTTGGCGCATGGGCGCTCAGAAAACAGGCTATTATTGCTTCCCGCTAACCGAGTTTTCCTTTATCAGTTCACATACAGTCCTTGGTACGGAACTGGGCTTGCACTGGGTCAAGGTGTCCCCGTTTTTCGCGGCCTTCAGAGCGGTCTAGCCGAATTCGCTTATGACATTCATACATATTTATGGACTGTATCTAAAATGTGTATGGTAATATTTCAATTTTATTTGCATTGTAAGTACCTATTAAGTTTGGAGATAATACTGTGATTTTGCGCTGTTTGGAGTTGAGTATCTGAATGGCAACCGCATTTGATGTAAAGAAAATAATTATTTTAATTTAATTGTCGATTGTGTATGTTTGTACTTTAAAATGTTTTGCATGGTTTTCCTAATTGGCAATAAAATGAATTGAATGCAAACAATATAATGGGTCGGCGTATTTATGTGGATCCTAAGGGGAGGCCTTTGCCTTTACGGCGGCTTTCGGCTGATAAAATAAATAAAATAAAATAAAATAAAAAAATAAAAAAGCCTATATTTCTCACAGAGTTTCAGTGTACAGTGCTTTTCTTTTTTTTTCTTTATACATAAAATATAAAAGGTATTTAAAATATTTTTTTATCGGTTTACTAATCTGCGAGAACCCCTCTGCAGGTAAAGGCCTCCTCCAAAGTTAGCCATTCTTCTCTGGACTGTGCTAATTGCATCCAGTTTGACTTCGGCTTTCGGCTGATATGATACTACAATTAGTTCGGAAAAGAAAAACAAATAGATAAGCATTTACTTCAAATAGCAAAATTAATAATTCCTGAAACCAGTGTTATTGAGTCGGCATTGAATGCGAATGAGTCAGCCGTCGATACTCGCGTTTATCAATTACAAGCCAGTGGTGCGTGAATGCAGCGAGCATTAAGTACTCATCAGCTGATTAAAGTATCGGTGTCCAGCCATTAAGGGCAGATTGTTTCACATATTTACGGCAGAAACAACTGGGTAATATTTCTTGTAACTGATCGACTTGCAAGTCCATCAAGTCAGTTCCGCCGCGGGATCCATAGTAAATTACTGGAGTTTATTTATTATTTTTCGAAATAGTGGCTTGGTTACGGAATCATAGGTCCGTAGCCAACTCACTACGATCCGAAAAGCACTACTAGTCTAACCGTACAATAAAGGAAACTGAAACACGTAGTTTTTTCATACTTATTGTCATTGTGTCAAGTTTCCTTGACTGTACATACCAGCGCACAGATGAACGCTCAACTCTGCCTGTTCGGCCATAACTGCCGCGCGTTCGTAGCCTGTTAGCCAGTCAAAGCGACACACATTGCAAAAATTAAAAGAGATACCCTCACTACAGTCAGAGACATTCCCGAAGATCAGCATAAAAATTAGCTGCCATTTTTACTACTGGCATAATTATGTCAAATTGCATACGAAAATTTTCCTTTATGTTGCTATTGTAGACGCTTTCTTTAAGTTGTTTACTGTAAATGTCTAGGTTATTATGTGCTCGTAATGTTTGCACAAAGACATTTCCCTTATTATCACTGCAAAACGCACGTTGTATACATTTATCTGGTACCAGCCTCCGACCCTGCGCGTACGCCGATGACCGACAAACTTTATCTATTGTGTTGTGCGCATCAAGGTCGCTGCGGTGGAATGCGATAGTACGCGTATTGTGACCAATTACTACAGTATTTGTACACCGAAGCGACGCCATTGTCAATTAGAGTACGTCATATAAACAGACTTGTGATCTGAAGTGCCGGTTCGAACCCCGCCCAAACCATTAAATAAACAAATCGCTCCCACGCAAACAATCAATCTGGAGTAACTCTTTAAATTCCGTTGCTCAAAATATCATTTCATAGATGTCTGTTTTAATATTAAAATTTACTAGAATAAATATCGTCGTCTAGTTAAACGATTTACACTCAAACTAAGCAATGCTTAGTACAAGTATATTAGGGGATTTGTGCAAATCCACTAATAATTATTATTTAATTTATGTATGTACATATCGTAAAAGTTACAATTGACTGCACACATTTTTTGTTTGCCGCATTAGGACACTAATAATCCGTTTAAGTCGCCAAAATGCTAAAGCCGCTCTATATTTAATGACCAGTTACTGACTTGATAATAGCCTAGTAAATAACGTACCTACATAGAGCTAGATCGAACGATAACTAGTAAAAACTAACAATTTCTCCTCCAAATAATAGGCTAGCCATAACGGTAGAATGGAGTTTATCGTGCACAAGCAATTTCAAAGGCGAGACAGTTGACGTGTTTGTCTAGACTCCGGCAAAATTTACAATAATAAACGTAAATTTTCATATCGAAATAGTTTCTAGAAGATATGCCAATTACTTTATAACAGTTTCAAAGCTTTCGTAAAACCAGAGCACTTTGAAGCATAGCCCGCCCTAATTTGTAACAAAAAGGTCGCTATTAAAACGTCTCTAGTTTTTCCTCAAAGAATTTCAGATTTCAATTTACCCTTTTCAATCTACGTAGCTGAACGAGATTTTAGATATCATGTCACTTACATATTCAAGACCATATCCTAAACAAACTTAGAAAAGGTGGGAAAGGTATCGATCGCCATCACATTTCCATTCCTTGACACGAAATATTCGGCAACGACGCCACGTTTTCGATCCCTCAGGTAATGTCGAAATATTTTTCTAATACATAAATATGATATAAACGGTCAATAAAAAATATAGCCGTTTCATTCCTTTTCGAACGTCCCTCTGTTATTTTAATAGTGCATTAACATACCATTTTGTCATTCATTCATTCCGTTCTAAAATGTCGTCTAGTCTACGAATAGTCTATTATCATATATAATAGAGACTGTTCAATATTCTATGGACTATTAAAGCTATGTATTTCACACAAAAATAACAAATTAAGCATTTGATCGCTTTTATTTGTTTTAGAACGACCCCCCGCGTCTTTATTTTTTAATAGCACTAAAAATGTTTGACCGGCTGATAGCACAGAGATATTACGTAAGTATCAAACTGCCACTACTGTCAGTTACAAAATCTTCCTGAATACATAAACCGGTCGCAATGTCAGTAGGCGATCGCGAGTGGCATTGATGAATGGCGCAAGGGGACCGCCATGTTGTTTTATTTATGAAAAAGCGATAGCTCCTGTTGTTTACGTGAAATTTTCGTTTGGAATGTTTACGTTACTATGATAGGGGTGGAGTTGACGCCTTTGAAGTTGGAACGTTGTTTTGATTAACCTGTGTTTTTAGTGAGACCGTTTTAAAAATAAGTTTAAGTTAGTTTTGTAATTATGGATAAGTAAATCTATTAGGCAGACTTTTTTTATATAATAACTGAGTTATTTTATTTCATAGATAGAGGTTATAGATAGTACATTTGGCGTTTGTGTTTTGTCATCCTAATTAGATTACATACTGCAATAATTTAATGCTCGTAAATAATCTAATGATGAATAGGAGTTGTTCGGCGTAATGTCGCCCTAGGGTGAACATTGCAGGGGGGCACAGAACCAATATCTCAAGGGACTCTATCCAATAACCAAAGTAATCAATGACAGTATATTTTTTGTAACTGTTGTTATTATTAATACTCAATCATTTATTGCATTCCACAATGATAGTTTACAGGATACTAGGTAAACTTAAGTTTCATAACAGTTACATAATAGTGAACTTAGTTGTGGACCCTGCTGGGCACAGCAAATTCCGTGAAGAGAAGACGACTTATATACTTAAGTAAACACTTTATGTAAAATTATTTTTTTTGGAACTTGCATATACACAATGCAATGCAAATTATTTGGAATTGTACCTACTTAATATTTAATATACTATTATTATGCATGTATACGTTTCCGAAAACATGTGAAATATTATTAAAATTAATTCATACTTTCTTTAAGGGAAGAAACGGAGCTTCGACATGAAATGTATACATCGAAATTTAAGTTTATAATCACTGAATTGATATTAACGGAGGCTACTAGTTACCGAGGAAAAAATAATTATATGAGAGGATTAATATGGCTTATCCTTCACAAGAAAATACTGGAAACTATGGGATAAACCTTTTGATTATAAACAAACACACGAAAGTAAACAAACACATACAAACCTATAAATAGACATTAGCATACAAACGGCTGTTCAGAGTTTATGAAGCATCAATGAATAGATTATTCGATAGTAGCTGAATCACCTAGTTTGAGTCATTTGATTGCTCACAGCAAGCGCTTTGCCTGCTGTTAGCGCCAATTATAGTACGATTAGTTGGGGGAACATTTTTATTAAAATATTGTTTCTTATATGCATTTCATGTGCGTTAATCAAAAATGCTTAAATTAGGTACTTTTTGAGAACGTAAACGTTAATATTTACTACTACAACTAGACCCGCCCCGGCTTCGCACGGGTGCAATGGATAATTATACATATATAAACATTCCTCTTGAATCACTTTATCTAATAAAAAAAACCGCATCCAAATCCGTTGCGTTTTTTAATGTGATGTAGTGATAATTCCGACTACAAATCTACACAGTTTATTCATGATGCACACCATAAAAGTATGGGGAAGTGTGGAGTAAAGTGGAGGAAACCTGCGACTTTGAACTCCTGTCACACTTTTTCGATTACAACCTGTATTATAAAAGGTACTTAAAAGTGCTATCGATATTAATTAAAACACAACTTCTACTGTAGCCTGAACCTAACCGCATATGTGCGTTTTCACGGCCGGAAAGAAATTAAAGATGCGGATCTTTAATTTCAATTACAAATAAAGATTATTTATTTATTTATTGAAAAACAGGTTACATGACAATTCAGTTTACACCAATGCGTCATGAACCGAACAATGTTTATTACGACGGCGACACGGCGTGGCCCCGTTGTTCCGACATCTCAGGTGTCATTTACTACCGTACAAAACAAATAATAATTGACAACATTTCATATTTTTAAGACTGTCATTTTATTACTTTTCTGAATTCTGCTTAAAAAGATGAAGTAATCTCTATTTTTATTTATTTTCTGAGATGATTATTTATTATTAATTTATAAAAAAATACTCATTTTAAAATGTGGCAACACCAAAACCAGAACTTAATGGAACGGTTACTTTAGTCGGTTTTCTATAAAAAAAAAACTTAATAAAACTCGGTATGCATCTGTCATCTGTCAACGTCAGACAACAACCCTATTCAGCCCGTATTGTCTTAGATTGCAGTTATTTGATGTATTTTCTTATATTTCTTTAAATACAGAAGAATAAATTCAAAGATTTTTTTTTAAGGTACACGACATAAAGCCCTGTCGATCTCTATATTAATTTCCACCTGTTATAAATATGAAATGTTGTCAATTATCGAGCTATAATCAGAAGCGCCTACAAACTATGTCGGTGCCCAGGAGCGACGTTAATAATGACCTAGATAGCAACCGTGTGTATGACTATAGGTGACTCTAATCACAAGAGTACCTATACTCGAAAGGATCGATTCGATATAGTTCAATGTTTGAACTAGGTCGTTCGATTAGTTCATCCGGTTCACTAAAAACCCGTTACACAGGAGTAGGAGGGTTGCTGCGATGCTCTAAATTCAAACTCGGTATCACACCGTTCCGCTCATTCAATTATTGTTTGACGTGAGTTCAGAGGCACGGTACAAACTTCGAATTTCGATCTTCGGAGTAGCCCGAGTAGATACAAAATAATTTCTTTAGTGGAAGGGAAGGACTAGATAGAGATGTACCTAAACAGCGGTCCTACGACACGTATTCTGGCAACATTTATGTATATTGAATTGTCCATCTTAAATCAATCAACTAACGCCCCTTAAGGGGGGTGAATTGGTGAAGAGTGCGTGACCAAGCATCTAAGCGAATCCTTCAGAAGATTGTTTGGGGTACAGACAAAGACGTATTGTTTGACGATTTTCTTTATGACCCTACACTGAAAAAAATTGCCATTGATTCCTACTGACATTTCAGTAAGCCTAACTGTTGTTGCAGTTAAGCTTATTGTTATGAAAGTATGACGAGTATGACTCTCAATGTCAGTAGGATTCACTGGCTATTGTTTTCAGTGTATAAGGACAAGGACCCTAAACAAATTTTTCAAGGAATCGTTTAGGTTGTTCACGAATTAATATTCGCACGCCTTGTTGAGTCACATCGACAGGATTTAAGATTTAAACTCTACATCCAACTTGCCTAGTTTGTTGTGCATAGTTCTCGGATATTAATTATTTATTAATATACAAATTTAGCTGGTTTGAAGTTTTTGTAGAAATGGACAGGCGTTTAATTTCTTGTCTCTCGACGTCTTGCCTGACCACACCGATGGAAAAGTAAAGTACCTTTACTCTACCTTCAGGATCAACACTGCTGTAGTCTTACCTGAAAAATAAAGAAATATATATTTATAGATATGAACTATTACAATACAACTTTTAATTTGTACATTTTAAGAAACTATTTCTGATGAATTGATGATATAATCCGAAAAGTTCGATCATGCCGATGAAAGTCTACCAATTAAATATTTGGAATCTTTATAGATTGCTTAAAACGGGATCCTCTTCTTTTCTAGAAAAACACTTCACAAAATGCCTCATTTCATAAAATTTTCATTTCATAGCCAAATCTTTCCTCGAAAGTCATGAATGTTTCAAAAATCTTTTAAATGACAAACCTATAGATTAGGTTAGGTAAAATGAGTGTTATATTATCATTTCCTTTAAAAATATTTTATGATCTCAGAAAAAGATGCTTTCGATGAAACATTTGTCAATAAAACAAAGGTAAACCGATTAAAACAGTAACAATATAATAACTCGCGAATAGAACTGTGAAGAAACACACAACCGACGTTATTACTTATTACGTACCTGCATACTAAAAACATTCCCATTGCTTTCCATAACAAGAAATGCTCGGAAATGTTTCCTCATTCGTAACAATTCAGTCACTTCCAGAACGACGTAACCGCCCCTCTTTTGTGACCAAGATACGTCTATTTATAAATTAACGCTTGTTTCACACCTACACAGACTATTAACTCACCGCAGCGACCTATAACTATATCTAAGTGTAGTAACTATACCCACAGCCCTTGTGCCGGGCACATAAATTAGTGTTTCCGTTGTGGTATCTTCTTTATAAGAGGAGATACTACTGCTCAGTTCTTGCTTGTAGAAATTTGGAATTAGGAATATTTGGTCAATATCGGAGGTTTTAATTGAGTGACGCCCTTTTGGCCATTGCTAGTAAAACCGATGACCGTTGGAGCAGAAATGTTCTAGAGTGGCGACCGCGGACCGGAAGACGCAGCGTGGGAAGGCCCGCAACCTGGTTAGGATCGCGGGCAGAAATTGGATGAGGGCGGAGTAAGACCGATCGTTGTGGAGAACTTAGGGGAGGCCTTTGCCCAGCAGCGAACGTCTATTATCTTGATGATGATGATGACGCCCTTTAATGGGGAGCGTGTGTACATACATTACTAAAATTAGATTAGGTAGATTAGATTATTTATTTCACGATAAAAATTACATTACAAATTTGCTTAATGTCAAAATTATACGAATTAATATCATGATCGTCAAAAATAAGGCAACACTGACAACAATACCATCACAAGATTCTACCTTATTTCGTAGATAAATACGTAAATAGTGTCTAGTAGATCCATGTATCCAGTAGTACTAAAGAAAGTGTGATAAAAGGTAGGAAGCTCCTGGTCTACGTCTAAAAATGGTATGCAAATTTCAGCATTCTGTGCCCAAGGTGGACTGCGCGTTGAGTCATTCGGTCGGCGACTGTTCCTAGTCACTGTGTCTTGTAACTAACATTACATTAAAATAATGTACAAAGAACAAAAGTATGCAATACCGCAATCCACATTCCATTGCGGTATTACATACATTACTGTTATATCTACGCATTTTTCTGTCGATAAACTTAGGTGCAGCTCTTAAGAAGTGACTTTGTCGTGCCATCAATAATAGGACATACAAATCGAACCGAAAACTATCGAATCTGGTACATTCAATTAGAATGACAGATTCAGCATCACTCATCAGGTTAAAGCTTGAAGGTTTTCCCTAACTCGTGGCCTGTGAACACCTGGGTTTAGGCTGGTGCGGTTTCAATTTATCTCAGGATGCTATGCGCTGCATGGACGTCTGGGAAGAAGCAAAACTGCAAAGATAGAAGTTAATGGCGCCAAAATCACACCTAAACGTACCTACAATCTCTTTTACGTATACCAATGTAATTAATTATATGACATATTACATGTATAAGGATGTAAAAGAGAAGGCGGAATGTAGAATAAGCTGGAAATTACTCCACCGACAAGAGCTTAGCTCTTAAATATATGATGATGATGATGATTACATGTATACGAAAAATTGATTTACTGTTAAGTTTCTTTCGGCTTTCTTAACAGCGGTCTCCTCTTTGAAAATGCCGGTAGATTCACAAAATGACTTGTAAAAGTGCCTTTGTGACCTAGTTACTGAATAAATTATTTAATTTCGTTTCTGAATCCAAAACTACTAAAAACCGCTTTAAAATAATTATTTCCGAATCATGAATTCGAAAAAAGTTTTTAAAGTAAAGATAATGATATCTAAAAAGCAGTAGAATACCTCCAGCCTGCTTTAATTTTCCAAGTTACCGCTTGCGACAGTTGCCCCGTACGATGGCTGACGTTATGGATGGCCGAATATGCCATTGAAGTTGCAATTCGTTACTGCAATCACCGTCACAAAAGTGACGGACCGTATCCCTCAGAAACCAAGTCTTGCATTACCTCCCGTGCGTCCTCTTTTTCAAATGACAACGTGACGTGTCACGAGTCACGATCTACATACGTACTACTATTTCATGACATAGTCACCAAACCCGGGGTTTTGGGTGCGCGTATGATTTAACTAGGCCGACAGTTGGCGTCAAATCATTCGTGCTCCGAAAATCCCGGTATGATAATCATACAGGGTGGAACAGATCGAGGGACTTTTAAGCAAACAGAGAATTGTTTAGACTGAGTACTTAATTTTTCACCAATGAACTATGTAAATATTTCTATCCATTTTTGAGATACAGTTTGTTAAACATTAGTGTAACAATCTGCACATATCAACCCTAGCAACTTTTTAACATCGCTTAAGTTAAAGACAGGTGTCAATTTAAAATGTAAATAAAACCTTTGAATTAGTAGGGTTGGCACTGATATTAAAATATTTTATTTAGAAGACTTTTTTTTAGTTTTAAATCCAGCTTTACAATTATAATATGTATTATTAATCCGTAAATGGCGGCTCGAAGCTTGTGCCAGTATCAGTTTTTTTGGTTTATAACCAATGCATGACTTCCGTGTTAAAAAACTTATCAAAAAAATAAAAATTAAATTATTAAAACATGACATGAAATGAACATGAACAAAGATGGCCGATGAATCTTATAATATGTCGATTGTAGATCACTCGGATGACACTATCCTGTCAGCCCGGTCTTTAGAAATGTTCCACGCTGTATATTCTTGGATGTGAATAGGCTTTTACGTGTTTTGATATCTTGTCTGTAAAAAGACATACGTACCTAGTATTTATAATGCGTTGTAGAACTTTAATGTAGGTAGGAACTTTTTAATGTGGTTGGCTTCCATCGTCATTTTGGTTAACCATCAGGTATAAAGCAGCGTTCTTAACAAAAAAGGTTTGATTTAAATAAAACTTCAAAATATCGATACGACATCAATTTGAGGCATCTATCAATTACAAAGCACTCTTAGCAACTGTAAAAAAAAACCTTGAATACACGAAATCGCTGGCCGGTGATATATTGTAGCACATACAGTACCACATAAAAGAGTAGAAATTAAAAAGTTGCAACACTGTACGTCGTTCCTTTCTAATCAATCTAAGAAAACAGGACGACACTACAGTATTGCCACTTTTTATTTTCTACTCTTGTATGGGGTACTTACTGTATGTACCCGTATACGCCGATCTTTCGAATACTGTTTTTATTTCACTTTTTAGTAGGTATAGCTAGCACGTCACGGCTTTTTCAGATACGAGTATTGCAATATCGCCCGGAGCTGCGTCGGCGAAATGCAATCTCATTTTATGCGCACCACGATGGGTTACTCCGATGTTCGAATTTCAAACTTCGTATCGTGCCATCCTGTTCATTCAGATATTGTTAGACACGAGATCGAGAGGGATGGTACGATACAAACTTTACATTTGGATATTTGGAGTAGCCCTTCAGCAGTGACGAGGGGTCTTTATTAGCAGAACACATGTTATCTCCAAGTGAAATCCCATTTCAGTGCCAATTCCAAAATTGTTCTTAAAAAAATGCATATGCACAATTTTATTCTTCTCAAATAAATATTCAACGTTAGGGACCAGTTACATGTACCTACGTAGAGATACAGTCTGACCAAAAAGAGTAGAAATAAAAAAGTGGCATTACTGTAGTGTCGTCCCCGTTTTCTTAGATTAATTAGAAAGGGACAACACTACAGTATTGCCACTTTTTAATTTCTACTCTTTTTGGTCAGACTGTATACATATTTTTTTTATAATTTTTCCACCGATACACACGAGTAATAATATTTTTTTGAGGCCGAATTAATTTCGCTCTGATCTAACAAACTATGGGGGCCCAATGGGCATTGTGTCCATTATGAACAAAGCGAAGTGAATTCGGCCTACAAAAGGACTTTCTACTATATAAAAGGCATTTTTTTATCACTCTTTAATCCATCCTGTAGAAGCGAAAATGCGAGTTTACTTCAATATCGATTTGTCATATCTGCTGTTATCAGGTCAGTTCAGTATCGAACGAAAAACGTCAACGTACGTTCAGACAGATCTGAATTAGTTTCTAGTTAGTAGTTAGACTATCTTAGTCCACCTACACTAAGAGATAAGGAATATGTCAGTCTTATTGGCAGTCTAGATTAAGAAACTTAAATTAGAAAGCTTCTCAGGCTGCAGGCTCGGATTGTTTTTTAAATCCCAAGTCATTGTTAGTTTTTTATTACAGTGAAACTCCTAAAAACGTTAGGAACTTAATTTCATAATCATAATTAGAATCTTCATTAGAACGTCTGATTGAAAAAAAAGCAATATCATATTTTCTTGGGTAACCGCGACTGTCACACATGTAACACAATTTAAACGCGTATATTAAGTATACCTGACGTTCGGCAAAAATTGACAACGGTAACTGAAAAGTTGCCGAAATGTCAGGAATCAAAGATCCCTTCACCCACTATTATTGAGAACTGTCAAAGTGACAATTTAAAAAAATTGATCCTTACCACTAAGGAATATCGAAATAAGATATAAGGTCGCCCAAAAATTTGTACCAAGCCTAGCAACTGATGCGCTTAGCAACTGCTTCCTCTGATTAAAATAACAGTGTGCAGTATGAATGGAGCAATCTACTAACCGCGTAAACACTATGTCTTAATTATTTTGATCGTGAAGTTGGAAATACAAGCTACAGATAAGGTATACTCGATTTCATATACCATGGCCCGATGGACTTGAAACTTAACAATAGGGCTCATAATGTTTGCCTTTTGTTATCTAATTAGGAGCACTTCAAAATGGCACGCGTCGGTACAATCTGCATGCAACTAAAGCGGGACTAAAACATTTTGGTACTTGAAAATAAAAATACGAAATATTAGTTGTTTACGGTATTGTTTAATTATAATGGTACGGCATCTTTATAGTAATTGAATAGTAATAGCTTTATATTTAATACTTTATAACAACATTTGTTAAAATAAAAATTGTGTCAATAAAATAATAACAATCAATTTTCAGGTAACCTAAGACTAACTTACTTTAATAATATTAAACATACAACTGTGACAATAAAACATCTATTTATATCTTAATACATATTAATATATATTTTTAATTTAATAATAATAGCTAACATTTGTAAAACAAAATTTGTGGCAATAAAATAATAACAATCAATTTTCAGGTAACTTAAGACTAACTTACTTTAATAACAATAAACATACAACTGTGACAATAAAATATCTATTTATATCTTAATACATATTAATATATATTTTTTATTTAATAATAATAGCAAACTTTTGTAAAACAAAAATTGTGTCAATGAAACATTTATTTATATCTATATACATATTATTATTATTATTATTTTAATTGTGTCAATAAAGTAATAACAATCAACTTTCAGGTAACTTTAAGACTAACTTAATTTAATTACGTTAAAACATATACATTAATTACATAAAATATAAGAATTATTCGCTTTCTGACGTATATTCTTCCAAACTTGAGGTTTCGCAGGTGTTTATGATGACCGGATACACAGGGTGGGCTAAAAACTCGTTCTCCACTTTGATGACATGCTCACAAGCATTTTTCCAAAGCGTAGGGTTCGTCATGTCTACCACAGTTCTTAAATTTTGAATTACAGAATCACCTACTGTTGGTGTAATGTTCGTCTTACGAATTTGTTTCTTGACATAACTCCACATAAGCTCGATTGGGTTCAACACACAATAATAGGGGGGAAGTCTCAATATTTCATGCCCAGCCTCAGCCGCTATTTTGTCGATGAAGTATTTCTTTTCAAACTTTTGACTTTGTACAATTTCCAGCAATTTCTTAACAGTTATTTTCTCAGGTATAGTAATATGACGCTTTCTTAAAAATGCTATTATGTCAGGTTTTCTTGAATTGGTGTTGGGAATCTTTTCCTCTTGACGGCTATGATATGACGCATTATCCATAACGATAACGCTATTGGCAGGGATATTGGGTAAAAGCTGCTCCACGAACCATTTCTCGAACAACTCCGAACACATATCTTCGTGATAGTCTGCACTTGAATTTTTCAGATGTTTGCTCGAAACAAGAAGAGCCCTTTGAATCCAACCATTTTCAGTACCGGCGTGCAGTATAATTAAACGTTTGCCTCTTGAACATGGAGTATTTGTAGCACAATTTTGAGAGTCGTCCCTGTATCCTTTTTTCAGTGTGTCGTGGGTATCAAACCAAGTCTCGTCCAAATATACAATACTTTTTCCAGTAGACCTCTTCAATCGTATATCGGTAATAAATTCTTCTCTTAATTTTTTAAGCCGTGATGTTTCCATAATGATTCTCCTTTCGTTTAACTTTCCATATTTAAAACCAAGTTTTCGTAAAAGTCTCCATAGTGTTGTTTCTGAATACGGAAATCCCACTTCGCTTGCTAATAATGCTTGATGAATCTCTGTGAGCGTTGGAACTTCATTTTTTCTATAAAAGTCGTAGACAGTTCTCCTCACAACCTCTTCTGTAAAATTATCAATTTTTTTAAAAGAAGCTTTTACTCGTTTTCGAGGGAGGTATCTTGGTCCTGATGAGAGTGATGAGACAATCCTTTTAACTGTCCTTTCCGGCACACTGGTGAATATAGACGTTTCTTTAATCAAATTTTTTTTACCCATTCGATTTAGCAATGTCTTATAAACACTTATCACCACATCTTGGGCGTCCTTGCTTAAAAATCGTTTCTTACGTTGCTGCAAACTAACATCACCACTGGACGGGTTACTTGTGGGTGTTTCCCAAGGTCGAAACATAATTATTTAAGTATACGTGTAATCACAAATGTAGTCAGATGACAACTAACATGAAATATTGTTTACATTAATAAAGATTACTAGGTTAAACGATCAAGATCATTAGGTTGCATGTAAAATACCACGCCGCAAAAGGGTCCGGCCAGGTATCTTTTGTTATCACTAATCCTATTGTTAACGCCTAATTACCGTCTCAAGTGCATCGGGCCATGGTATATGAAATCGAGTATACCTTTAGATTGAAAGCCAGATGAAATGGCTACAGTCGGTATGAGCTAGTGAAAGTTATGGAAACAACAATTTCAGAAGCAATTGGACTGATGTACATCAAATCCATAGAACACATTAGGTCTTTTGAATCCGAAGTAGAAATGTCGATGGCCGTCTGGCTTGCGTCTGCTATCATAACGGGCAAGTCGCAAGTGCAGTTAGCAACAAAGTAGACTTTACATTCGTAAATCTTCTTTGTAGCTTGTTGTTTAAGGACAACTTTGTTGATAACACTGGTCTGGCAAATACCGTTGCAGTTATGACTGCAAATATAACGATCTTTGTTGACGTGAAATTAAGAACACAACCGTCTGTGTATGTAAAATAAAAGATGTTTGTAAAATCGACCTGCAAGATCCTAAGGAAGAATTATTTAATAAATTCTTTCTTATCAGTAATAAAGTAAACAGTAGGTTATCGCGGGTTAGTTTTCCGCAACTCGACGTCTTACAATGCGCCTATTTTGCGTGAAAAGTAAACAGTATATTGTCATAATATGAAACATGTAATGTCGCCTTTATTTTATTGTGGGTACGCACCACTATTTTAATATAAAACCATTGATACAAAGATCAAAGCTAGAGGTCGCTAAGGAAGTGTAAAGCCTTTCAAATAAACAATGCAAAGATCGACACACAAAGCAAAAGGAAAAATTCGAAAGGTTGCTTAGGAGTTAGGGTGGCGGAGGTTAACGCGCTGGACCGGCAATCCAGAGGTACCCGGCTCAATTCCCGGTCTCTTCCACCAGGTAACTCATTTCAATTTTTCTTTAAGCTTTGATCTTTGTATCAATGGTTTAATATTGTCACTCCTAGTCACTCTTGTGGCCTATCTAGTGTCAATGTCATACCTAATTTCAAGAATCCGTAAGGAATTTCGGATCTTCACGCAATCTAGCAATTGAGGTCAACTTGGATCCCATTCGTCGAGAAATAGTCCCCCCAGGGAAATAATAATCTCCTAGCAAAAACACTTCATTAATACAGTCCATTTCGCAACCCAACTAAATAGCTTTTACTCGCAATTTGTCAGAAACACTATCTTGCCCCTAGAGAACCGCAAACGCCTAATTCCATTTGTCATTTGTTGCTAAAACAGTGCAAAAGCGTTCCCTTAGAAAGCCGTGGGTTTTTATTAATACAGCAAATTTCGCAACCTAAGTAATAGCTGTTTCACTGCCATTATATCAGAAATACCTCATATCTGGCAGCTAGAAAGCCGCAAGCGCCTAATTTAATTTGTAGTCTTACAAATGTGTTGCTAAAACAGTGCATATGCGCTTTCCTTTACAAAATCGTGTTTTTTATTGTCAGAAGGGCCATTTTTTCTAAAGTTGTACACCCCACTTTTATTTTTAAGTAGTTTAGTTTTAGTTTTTTTCTCCTAATTATATCGAAAGAGCTCGTGATTCTGAATAGAAAATACCCAAATTATAATATAAAAAAATGTAATGTTATAATATAATATAAAAAAAAAATTTAACAAAAAAAAGAACCGACTTCAGTAAAACTAAAAAGCCGAAAATAACCCGTTCAAGTACAGATTACATTTGACTCACCCTTTGAAATCGATCCCAAACCACTCAGTTATTATATTTATATATTAAAGTTTACGTGAGGTTTGGCACCGACTTCAAAGGGTGAGTCAAATGTAATCTGTACTTGAACGGGTTATTTTCGGCTTTTTAGTTTTACTGAAGTCGGTTCTTTTTTTTGTTAAATTTTTTTTTTTTTCGCTTTTTAGTGATTCATATAAAATACTTATGGCGGGGTGATCAGGGAGGTCTTGAAGGCATGCATCTCGTTTGAAATATCTCCTAACTCCTAACTGTTAAGGAGTTGTACCTTCCATCATCAGTTCAGCATGAGAAGATGATGACTACCATATGCAAATACTTAAATAGTTTTAGAAAATACATGAAAAATATTATGAGTGCCTATAAAATTTCAGGAATTCCTTCGATTCCTCATGGATCTCGTCATCCGATCTTCACCAAAATTTTATGGGACCAACCTTGAGATGTCTATTCATGAACCTAAAAAGAATTTTCCAAATCGACTCATAAATGACGGAGTTATGAGGTAACAAACATTAAAAAAAAAAAAAAAAAAAACATACAACCGAACTGAGAACCCCCTCCTTTTTTTGAAGTCGGTTAAAAAATAAAGGAATGTGCGGTGTACAACTTTAGAAAAAATGGCCCAGAAACGGGTTGTTTCACACAGAAGAGTGTCTCATACGTTCCGAAATTCGCTTGATAACAACACCTGAACTGATAGGCTATTTTCTTATCTGGCCCGTAATTTCATTTGTAATTTAATTTTGTACTAGTTTTACATTGCTCGTAGAACCGAAGGCCGTTGGAGTAGAAAGGTTCTTGAGTTGCGACCGCGAACCGGATGACTCAGCGTGGGAAGGCTCCTAACAAGATGGACCGAAGATCTGATTAGGATCGCGGGCAGACATTGGATGAGGGCGGCGCAAGACCGATCGGTGTGGAGAGCTTTGGGAAAGGCCTTTGTCCAGCAGTTGACGACGGCTGATATAATGATTATGACCATTTATACCATTTGTACTGTTTTACAAACACTAAAACAGTGCCTTCCTTTAGAAAACCGTAGGTTTTATGCTATAGACGCGGGATTTCTGAAACGGGACACTGTTGTCACAGACGTCCCGAAATGAATCTGGCGTGAGGAGCACTCCCGTTGATGAGCTAGGAGTAATGTGCTAGGGCTGTTCTGGCTCGTTACGTGGCAGTACCGTACCTGCGTCGTGCTTCCTTAGGTTGGCACTTGGCGTTCCATTTAGTGCTATAGTACAATTCTAATTAAGTGGCAACACCCATAACCTTTTTTGTAAAATAGGCGTCTTCTTAGTTATTGTTATATAGTCGATGTTGTCTTTATTTCGATTAGCTATTCAGCAGTAGTTTTAATTAGCAGTTACTCTCAGAGAAAAAATCTAGCTAAAGAATATTTTCCCGGAACAGAAAAAAACGGCCCGTCGGCCGCCGCCCCCGTTATCAGTGGAGATGCAGTGGAGGCGGATCTGGCGGAGTTGAACGCCGATAACTGGCCTGGGCAGCACTAAATCGTCAGGAGTGGCGAAATCTCTTATCGGAGGCCAAGACTCGCTTCGGGTCACTTTTTGTTTGTTACTTACTCCGATGACTCCATCGGAGTAAGTAACAAACAAAAAAAACATTACGCTTTTCTCCTCCCCTCTCCTGATCTCGATTCATGGCCATGAAGGCAAAATTTTGTCACTTATAGTTATAATTTAATATGCGTCAGAGAACATCTGGCAGCTTAGTATCATCATATATATTCTTCAAACCTTTTTTTAAGATAAAGAGCCACCAATACCAAAGAAGTAAAAACTCAATGTAACCTTTCCAAATGCTATTCCGTAAAAAATAACAAATACGCACGAAAACCTTTCCAAACTCTGTTCATCCCAGCTCCGCACCTGATAAATAATTCCACGGACCTCGGGCCGGAACGACCGGACGGAAAGCTTACATTTTATGGGGACCAATACTATACTCACTAATTCTAATTTAGAAACTTGGTTGGGTGGACGAAACGAGATTTTCTCAAACAAGAGAGGAAATAGATAGTCATGACTTCATTCATAAATGAGATGTATAGGTACATAGGTAGATTAAAGTACAATAAAACTAAACCTAAAAATTAAGCTAAACAAGAAATAGTTAATGTTTGCAATCACTACATTTTAATAGCTCAGTGAGGAATTGAAGAGAGAAAGGATAGAGGCAAACACTCTCTCAGACGACTTTCTTGCTTTATTGAATGCTTTCCTGCAAAATTAAATAAGATTTGAAAATGTATACATTGTATTTTTGGCCCAAACAATAATCTAATCAGCAAATCACATCACAAGGATATTACTGAAATCACTGATATGGCAAAAACTTGAACTACCAAAAAAGCTTGTCACGTTACTACATGTTACGAGTATGTTATTAGGATCCGATTTGTTTTCAAATTTGCCGCTTTTGTGATTTCACCAAAGAATGGTCAGACTCTAAAAATATCAGACTCTAATAGGCATTGCCTAGCTCATATCATCTTCAGGTACAAAAGTTCGTTTTACGATTCGGCATCCTAATATAGGCTTTACTCTTAAATTAATCAGACAATGTTCCATTCCAGATCAGTCAATCCCCAAAGTCAGTCCAGTCAATCCGTTGATGTCCATCACGGTTTTTTGGTTCAAAAAAAGTGTGTAAGAGCCGTGTGTAACACTCACTACTTGAAACCATGCCGTCCCTTTTTTCTTTGGCATAAATCTATTATTAAATGGTATTAATTATTGGAATTCATAAATACAAATAATAATGTGTAATTAAAATCGAATAACTAAGCTCAATATTGAGGAGGCCTGTGTCCAGCAGTGGACGTCCTATGGCTGAAATGATGATGATGATGAAGCTCAATATTTTGACATACATGTTAAAGTGAACTATAGGGTACTATCTAATAAATATAATTAACTTGTAATATTGCATGCCTTTCCTGGTAGAACATAAGTAACTGTATTTAATTATGATCATCTTATGTAACTATGTTTCTTGCAATAAATGATGATTGATTGATTGAAACCTAATCAGAGTTCCGAACCTCACTCAGCAGTAATAAACTATTGTTTACAAAGAAAAGGATTGGCTCGAAGTTTCTGACACATGTTTGAAAATACGAAATAGCTTCTGTTGCGAACATTCCTCTCCCGTTTCCGTAGGGCGTTATTTCTGGCCGTTCTATTCTCGCGTACACTGGGTAATTTATTTTTAATCGTTCATCACAAATGGCCTGTCATTCCTCTAACCCTTCCAGCCACGGCCCAGTGTTATCCCGATTATCCCTAAATCCCTAAAACAGCGCTCGTGAGCCCTCCTGAAATACAATTAGGTACCTTTATTCCCTGCCTAAAGGGACAAACTAGTGGCGGGTCGATTTAGCTTCAACGAAAGGAAACTTTAATAGAAAATACAAACTACATAGTTGCAAAACAAGATTTAGTTGGAAATTAGAAAGGGTCTTTACAGTTACTAGAGGAATGGAAGACCCATTCAAGTTGTAATCCTTTGTCATTTCCAGCAAATGAGAAATGCCATTGAAGAGTTGTCGATCACTTTTTATTCAAATCTTTTGAAATCTTTTGAATGACACGTAATCATGGCAACTATTAACTTAATAATGAATTAGACTTAACTCAGTATTTCATCTGACAGCTGATCTTGTTTACAAAAGAGCTGACACGTCGGCAAACGATAAACGGTTTAATCAACCAGTTGAATCAATGCCCACCACTATAAACACCAAGCTAATGTCAATGTAAGCTATTACGTGCAAATTTATAGTCTACTTACGTACGATAGCGTCTCGGAAGCCCCGCGTGAAATTGCTCGATAATGCAGAGGGATAGACTGGCTTTACGGTGGATACAGTCTTAGACATTAAAAGCATTAAACCTGTGTAAGCAGGCTCTGAAGCGACAGCTCTGAGACAGATCAATAACGCCTCCAACAAATTGTTAAATTTATCCATCGCCCGTGAAAAAGCTAACCAATATTTTAAAAGCATACAAAAAGTATACAGCATTCGACAGATAATATGTGTCGCGATAGAAGTCTGCGCTGAGATTGTCGACTATCGATATTGACACAGAAATAGTCAATTTTACTGAAAGGATATCCAACAGCTCACGGAAGTGCAATTTGTTCAGAATCCCGTGGATTATCTGGAGTCGTGTCGGAGGTGCTGCTCTGCATTTTTTCTGTGTGTTTTACTGCGGTGTTTCAGCACTAGCACACTAGTCTTCACATGTCTTATGGTTTACTCGTGCAATTAGTTTGAATCATATTGTACTCCATTTCTTATGAACCCTCACGACTGTATAGTCATGATCATCGAATGTTTGGCCATCAATTCTACGATCTTATTTATTATTCCGGAAATATTCAAAGTTATCTAAGGAAAAGATAAATGCGACTGCACGGGTGTCGTGGCGGATATAAACTAGTTTGGCAGTAAAACGTATATATTAGTTTCACCTGTTTCAGTCTATGGATTAGAGAGTAGGCCCTTGGTATGTCTGGTTAAAGTTGGTTTGGACATTGTGGTAATTTATTGCCAAATATCCTAGAGTTTGACGTCCTTTGTTACAGTACTTTTATCTCACGAGCGCGGGTGAGCCATGTTTGTGTGAGTAATGTACATGCACATTGGCTCTGTGTGGGTGAGCCGGAACTGTTCGCTCCCGAGCTCACCCACACAGAGCCAATGTGCATGTACATCTACTCACACAAACATGGCTCACCCGCGCTCGTGAGATAAAAGTACTGTAACCTTTGTGTACCGTTAAATCCATCAGTTTCAGTGGACAAGTAATTACTGCTCCTGTTTAAATTCAACGGTATAACATAGTAGTAAACCGAGGTACAGCCATTAATCGGTTTTCCTTCACCGCCTGCAGCACTATTGTATTGAATATAATATTCATAACGGCTTATATGTTCAGTAAACGTCTAAAATCATAGTCATAGAAGCAAAGTAGAATCTTACACAAAAAAGCAAAGTTGGAAAACTTGTCAAGAATCAAAATAATAATAGGATTCAAAGTTGTTTAAGAAACTAGTAGATCACTACTCCGCCGGTAAAAGCTCTGAGACATTGGACCGGTAAACCAACATTACATTTTAAAAATATCCATACGAAGTCAGTCTAATCGTAAATTGTTACACTGCAAACAGAGCTAGCAAACCAACAACTAGAGAAATGTTTCAAACTTCGAGTTAGCGAAAAGTTAGAAAGCGAGGGCTTTCCGCTCGTGGGCGTTAAAAAAATAAAACATGAGTATGAATATGAATTCATAATAGGACGGAATTCACAATGGGATGGTATGGTCATAATGGGATTAAACCAGAATGGAATATTAATGAGGTTATTTAACGATTTATCGTGAGCTAAATGGAGATTTGGAATCAGAAACGATAACGAAAACCAATTCAGAATAATCGGTTGAAACGGGTTACGATGAGGGTTAATTTATTGGCTTTCGGGGCTATAACAGCCCGGAGGTAATCTAAGGTATCGGCTAGTTTATCGCCTTGTTGGTTGCGAAATGTTTTCAGAAAGCCAAACCGCCCGAAAACTACCCTGGTTTTCGTGTTGAGAATATTTCAAGCGTCCCGACTTCAAACCATTTTAGCAAAACTGGCACTATAAATCTGTGTCATTAATAGACCTTGAAGTTTCGAATCTCCGTATTTGTTTAATATGAAAATAATTCCTTTACAGTTGCCATTTAGTAAGACAAAACTTCTTTCCGTCTTTGCGGCGGCGGTTATAGTTTTATGTAAGTCTTATAGCGATCATAAATCTTAGCAGACTTGACATTTCTTATCCCACGACACTCATTCTCGTAAAGAAAAGTGAATAAACGCTTATATAGTGTACTATATTGTTATTTTTAGCCAGCCAGTGTTTTATTATCATACTCGTAGCGTTTCAAGAAGAACCCACGGAATAACAGTCTAGTTTCTTGAAGTTTATCTTGCTTGGTTACCACACTATGTATTTTTTAATATGCAGGCATGATCAATGAAAATTTCGGTTTACCAACTGAATAAATAAATTTTCGAAATAAAGCGTTAAACAAATGAAGACTCATGACTAAAACAAATTTATAAACATCACGAGTATGAGTTGTTGTTGTGTGTATGATGCATCTGAAGCCAATCACTTTGATGAAACTACAATAATATGGTACCATGATGAAACCGGAACGGAGTGGCCTTAAGAACTCTGTAATATATAAAGCAAATCTTTAAAATCGTCTTAGTGAGCAATTGATGGTTGTACAAAGAAAACCACAGTCGTCTAAAAAAATTTGTCACAAAAATGATTTTTTTGACAGAAACTTATTTAGTGTCGTGTTCACGATCAATACTGTGTCTATTAATATTCGTTGTAACCATTTAAGGCTTCTAAGGAGTAGCATATAAACTGAAACCATGATCAGAATACGCGTACACCTTTGTATGAGTACTATGAGTAGATTAATTTAAATCTAAAGTAAACCAAATCGGGGGGCACGGCAGTGCCCCCGCCAAGTCGAGCGCGAAGCAAACACTGCCGTACCATCCTTTACTGGAACCATTTCGCCGCATTTTCAGGCCCCTATTTGAGCACCTCTGGATAAGACCAGAACGCAGAAATTTTCGTCATCCAGTAAGCTATAATCACATACTTAAAATCCAAAATTTCAAGTCTGTAGGTCATTTTGTTCCGAAGTTAAGCGAAAGCAAAGTTTCGCATTTACGACACTCACTCACTCACTCATGATCATCAGTAAAGAACTAGTACTTCCCATAAATTCAGAGAGCTGAAATTTGGTACGGGGTTAGGGTTTAATGGCTACATAAAGCGAAAACTATAAAAATTGGCCAAGTGCGAGTCCGACTCGCGCATGAAGGGTTCCGTACCATGAAACAAGTTTGTTGTATGGGAGCCGTTAAATATTTATTTTATTTTATTTTTAGTATTTGTTGTTATAGCGGCAATAGAAATAGATCATCTGTGAAAATTTCAACTGTCTATCTATCACCGTTCTTGATTTACAGCCTGGTGACAGACGGACGGACGGACGGACAGCGAAGTCTCAGTAATAGGGTCTCGTTTTTACCCTTTGGGTACGGAACCCTAAAAACTAGGATAATCGAAGATCTGGAGTACTCTGATTAGAAAACACAAGAGCCCAACCAAACTATTAGAGATCGACATACCGCCTTTACAAAAAATATTCAACTTGTTGTGTTCGGTTGGCCGCCGTCGCGACTGATCGTCTCTCCTGATGATGGATCGCGTACCGATTCGAAACATGTCGAGTGTTATTCGATTTCTACGACGTGAGTAAACCCGTTTAAGTATTTTAATATTCAACTTGTTGGGCCGCTTCATTTGATGTCAAAAATCGAAGGTCTGAAGTATTTTGACGACGCGTTTGGCTCGGTTTGTAAACACCTGCCTACTGAGCCGGCGGTACCGGGTTCGAGTCCCGGCCAGGGCAAATATTTGTGAGATGAACTCGAATATTTGTGCTTGGGTCATGGTTGTTCTATGTATTTAAGTATATATTTATCTATATAAGTATGTATATCGTCGTCTAGTACCCATAACACAAGCCTTCTAGAGCTTAATTTGGGACTAGATCGATTTGTGTGAGGTTGTCCGATATTTATTTATATTATTATTTATTTGATGAAAAACCCTCAGCTGGTCTCAGCTGTATAAGAGATATGGTAATGCCCCCTTCTCCTATTGGTACATAAAAAACACCGACTGTCATTGCAAAAATCCAGCGTAGTGGGACACATCTTCTAATTTAATCTAGCCTATAGCGTCCCACAGCTGGGCGGGTTACGTAGGTATTACAATCCCGAAAGTTCATAATACCTACAGTTGAAATACCTACCGATGGTCAAAATACCGGAAATCAAAATACCGAAAGTTCAAAAAGCCGATATTCGATAAACCGAAGCTCAAATTACCTATTTTCAGAAAATCGAAAGTTCAAAATCTCGAAATTTCATAATCCCGAAATTTTTAAAATCTCGAAATTTTATAATAGGTACCGAAAGTCAATGAGCACTTTGAAAGTGTCAGGACACTAAACTAATCTGACTTTTCCGTGGAACCGATCTGCTCCGGTGCTGCGGGATGTTCAGCCCCTCCGCCCTAGCGTAAGAAAGTGCGGCACCTACGCTCGCCTCCGCAGCTTCGGCTTTTTGGTCACCTTCGGCGACCAGCATCAGCCGCTGCGCCTCGCTTGATGCCCGCACTTTCTTACGGCGGCCGGGGGCTGCCCTCCCTCCGCGCCTCCGGGCTTTTATATACACTCTAGGGGTAGGGCAGACAAGACCACGTGGAATCGGGGTTGACAGCTTCGGTTCTGTGGCAAGTCGATTAAGAAAAGGAAAGAGTCCGGGAAAGTGGGAAATTAAGTATGACACTAAATATTCGATATTATGATAAAATATTCTGTCATGGACTGCCAGCCGAACCGAACTTGTCTGGAACCGAAGCTGTCAACGCTCGCCTCCGCAGCTTCGGCTTTTTAGTCACCTTCGGCGACCAGCCTCAGCCGCTGCGACTCGCTTGATGCCCGCACTTTCTTACGCTAGGGCCACAGTATAATAAAGAGTACTAACGTACTAGGGCGGAGGGGCTGCACATCCCGCAGCGCCGGAGCAGATCGGTTCCACAGAAGAGTTCACTTATAAATAGTAAGTATAGTAGTAGGCAAGTAGGTTACGTAATTTAGGTTAATATTCTTTGTATAAAATAAACATTAGAATCTGTAAGACTACAGAAATACGAGATAATTCTCGAGAGTTTAAATAATATTCCGGATTACAACCTTCAGGCAGGATCATAGTCTTCGGGATTACAGTCTTCGGGATTACATTCTTCGGGATTATAATATTCGGTATTTCATCCTTTCGATCAAACGTTCTTTCGGGATTTTAAACTTTCGGTCAAATAAACATTCGACATTTTAATTTTCGGCCTTCCGTCCATATTCGGTATTTTGAACTTCGGCATTGTAATACGTACCCGCTGGGCGAATGCCTCCCCTTCTGCTTTTAATACGCATATAAATAAAATTAAAGGAAAACTCTGAACAAGACTAGACTGGCTTTTATACTTATACCTACTTACAAGTTTACAAGAAGAAATAGTCGAACGATTAACTTTATTCTACTTGAACATTACACAAATTAAATAAACAAATTACACCAAAATATTAATTTCGCTCAAAATTTGGTCAAAATATAATGCATTGGACTAAGAGAGGCGGTGATAGCCACGTCGCTAGATAGCGCTGACTGTATTTTAAAACGCGCCGTCGTTTGTTAGGGTTCCGTACCCAAAGGGTAAAAACGGGACCCTATTACTGAGACTTCGCTGTCCGTCCGTCCGTCCGTCCGTCCGTCTGTCCGTCTGTCACCAGGCTGTATCTCAAGAACGGTGATAGCTAGACAGTTGAAATTTTCACAGATGATGTATTTCTATTGCCGTTATAACAACAAATACTAAAAATAAAATAAAATAAATATTTAAGGGGGGCTCCCATACAACAAACTTGTTATAGATTATGTATATAGGTATATATAGGTACGGAACCCTTCATGCGCGAGTCGGACTCGCACTTGCCCATTTTTTTTCCGATAATCTTATATGGCGAAGTAGCAACCGGCCGCGTTACAGTCGTTTACGACATTATTCTACTGCGCTTGGAAACGTTTGCTACGGATTAGGAGGAATTATTTGCATTTCGTTGATTTCGCTTATTATTTCGTGAGGTTTGCTAAAGTGAATTAGCAGGTTGTTATAAAACAATATGCCCACGTTTCTACAAAAAGAAGTGAAATCCCACCAAAAACATTCTGTAAAAAAGTAGCCAAGTCTCGATGGAGCTGCTTGTTTATCTCTAAAAAGTAATGAAATCTAGACAAAGTCGTACCAAGTCTCAGGTTCCTTACTGCGATTTCTTTATTATTATAGTGAATTTTGTGTGACTTGGCCGTTGAAGGGTACACAAGGGTACAAAAACAGGTGCTCCATGACACCATTGCACCAATCTGTCGCTAGAACCGCTACAAGTCAATTTTGTTTACACGTAATGTTATATCTGTTGTAACTACCTATGTTTGTTAAGCGAGATAATAGCCCATACTGGTGTACCCTTCAACGGCCTAGTCACACAACATTAACTATAATAATAAAGAAATCGCAGTAAGGAACCTGAGACTTGGTACGACTTTGTCTAGATTTCATTACTTTTTAGAGATAAACAAGCAGCTCCATCGAGACTTGGCTACTTTTTTACAGAATGTTTTTGGTGGGATAAACACTACACTATATGTTTATGTTATATCCAGCCAGTAACAATCTGCGAGCAGCCAGGTAGCGAATAAGAGCGTTAACACCACGTTTATAGCGCGAGTTAGCGCCGCTTACGGCTTAAGTGCGCCGAAATTGCTCACGTAGTCCTCACTATCTCGTCTTGGCATAATTAATTAAACGCGAGCGCCCCTTAGGCAACTAAAAGTGTTCCTAATTTGAATTCGCGCGACCTCGTTCCATAGGGTTGAGTTACGTTTTACAAGATTCTTAAGTTCGTGCTAGAAAGTTGAACAGGATCAGTCCCGAAGCAATTTGCAGCCTTCTTGCAACATGTCTCCGTAGTAACAATGACATTGAACGGTCACTGGCCATTAGGCACATTTACCCCATGGATGTACCAGTGAAATCATCCAGGCACATGTATCTCAGCGGACAGTGAGCAAGTTAAGCTGAGATAATGTGATACAATTCGCAGCACGTAGGTAAGGATATGTTAGTATCTCTGAAGTTGTCCTCAATCTCCTGACATATCCGTCGAAACAGTTTGACTTCTTATTACTGAGATGCTACTCAAAAGCTAACTTCACAGATACACACTTACGTTGGGCGAATTATATGTGTAAGTATAATAAATAATAATGAATAAATATCGGACAACCTCAAACAAATCGATCTAGTCCCAAATTAAGCTCAAGAATAATGTCACAGCAACAAGCCAATTCTTTGAAAATTTTAGAATAGATGATAAATTAGCGGCTCACTTACATCTAGGGAAGACTTCTTGGGCTCACCGCTTCAAGAAGAATAGCATTAACAGCATGGTACTAGTTTGCCAAAAATTATGAAATCCATACTAATCCATACTAATATTATAAATGCGAAAGTGTGTCTGTCTGTCTGTCTATCTGTCTGTCTGTTACCTCTTCACGCTTAAACCGCTGAACCGATTTGGATGAAATTTGGTATATAGATAGTTTCAGTCCCGGGGAAGGACATAGGGTACTTTTCATCCCGCATAAATTTAGTGTTCCCATGGGATGAGCGGGTATCACCGCAGGGCACAGCTAGTTTAGAATAAAATGTTAACGCAAAACCAAATAAACCGGATCGCTCGAATCGTGTCTAGCAAGTTTTTACATTGTCAGGATATCAACTCGTGATATTATATAACACATGCCATATGTCATACACAAATATGTAGGTACCTTCTGGGCTTATAAAAAACTGTTACAAAAAGCAAGTATTTCTGATATATATGTACCTAACTACACGTTAACGCGCTTGTGTTCATTACTTGTCACCCGCCTAAACCAGTAATAAATCAGCAGTTGCACGCATCGGTTGTTTTACTTACGTCCATACATCCCAGTGGCGACGAGGATGGGATAGGGGATTAAGCAGGCTACGGAAAATGACCCCATTCTAAAAACTGTGATCAAATATGTCAACAATGGGTGGCCGCGTAAGATAAGTTGTATATCGATAAAACCCTATTTTCAATGCAAAACTGATTTACAGTTGGAAAACGGGACCTTATTACGCGGGCATAGGGTCGTTATTCCCAGCGCGCTAAGAGAAAAGATGCTACTTGAGCTGCATTGCTCACACTTAGGTATTATAAAAATGAAATCTAACGCGCGTAGTAGGATGTGGTGGCCAGGAATCGACGGCGATATCGAGCGTGTGAGTGGCGCGTGCGACACGTGCCTGGCGCTCCGGCCGGCGCCGCCGAAGGAGGCGCCCGCGCCCTGGCCGCGACCCCCCGGACCGTTCTATCGTATTCACATAGATTATATGTCAATAGGGCAAAGGGTATATCTTGTTGTTGTGGACGCGTACAGTAAATGGCTCGAGTGCTTATATATGAATAACGGTACAACAACACAAGCACTGATTTCCAAACTTAAGGGCATATTTGCTACGTTCGGTTTACCGAATACATTAGTGTCAGATAACGATGTTAAAATTAACTGTAGCGAATTTAATTCATTTTGTTCCAGCAACGGCATCGAACATATTACGTCACCTATTTATCACCCGAATAGCAACGGTTTGGCTGAATGTTCCGTTAAAATGTGTAAGAAAATGATCAAATGTATTCTGCAAAATAACTTAAAACCAGACCTTATACACGAGAAATTGTTAGGATATTTATTTGAGTACCGAAATACCGTCCATTGTACCACAGGTGAATCGCCGGCTAGATTGATGTTTGGCAGAGATTTAACAACTCGACTCGATTTGGTACGATCACCGATAAGACAAAACAAATCTGAAGTATTGTTTCATCGAAGAACTTTCGATATCGGTGACATTGTTTTGGCCCGATGGTACAGTGCACGTAAGGAAAGTTGGGAACGTGGTATTGTTAAGGCGAACGTAGGTACTAAGATGTACAGAATATTTATATTTAAATATGAATCTTATTGCATAAGACACACGGATCAACTTATTAAGTACAAAGGAGATATTCCGCTTAAGACACCTTCTGTTGATCCAGTGCCCACCAATCGGCGAGGGCCGGCATTCTATTCTCCAACTGCACCCGTGGTCGACGTACCTTCCGCACCGACACCCGCCTCGAGCGGTCTTGTAGGGGGAGAGGAGAATGTGGTCCAGGGCGAGGACGAGGTGTGGGCAGAGTGTGACGGCGACGTCACCGAGCAGGAGGCTAGAATCCCTGCGCCGGCTGACGCCGCCGCCGCACCGCCGGACACGGCCGGCGAGCAGGCGCAGGCGCAAGCGGCAGAGCCAGGCGCGCCTGCAGCTGCGGCGCCGCCCGCGGCCGGGCAGCCGGCGCCGCGGCACCAGTTGCGTCCGAGACGACCAGTAGTTTATAAAATTAAATGATAGTTATATTAAGATGTTTAGTTATTAAGAAGTTTAGGTATATAATATAATTATTAATTATTTTTCTATTGTTAACAGGGTTCAAGACTAGTGTGGAAGGGATGATATATATGTACCTAACTACACGTTAACGCGCTTGTGTTCATTACTTGTCACCCGCCTAAACCAGTAATAAATCAGCAGTTGCACGCATCGGTTGTTTTACTTACGTCCATACATCCCAATTTCACTGGCCAAGCATACACTATACGAACAGTTAATAAGACCGGTCTGTGAGCGAATCAAATCAAATCTGGGCTCAGCCAGACACAGAAACAATATCATATTCTTTTGCAGTCTTTATACTGCCGGACCTGGTGTGGCACTCAATGCCGGATAAAATAATCAAGACTAAAGAGATCCGAAATACGATGTGTGTATAAGTTTTCAGATTCCGTCACGTACATCGATTAACATTATCACAAGTGCAATATCTGAGCGACTCATTGGCGCTGTGTGTGGTTTGATCTATTGATAACGTGTACTATTTTTTTGAATATCTGCACCGTTTTGTTGATGTTAGTGCCCGCCAAACTTGTTACCGTCACTTGCTAAATAATACCGGAAACAACGCGGGATTTCGATGCATATTTAGTTCAATAACTGACGTGAGACTTACGAAAATCTGTACCTACGTCACACAAGTCCTCTCACTCAAAGCATTCAAAGACACACGTCCCTCACAGCGGCTCCATTAAGGAGGGCATTCAACGGGATCGTGCACAAAGAGATTGTTAGGGCTCCTCGGGAAATCACGAGCAAGACTTCCGTAGCCTAAGCCCCCATGGGAACGGTAGGCATTATTGTAATAAAGAGTGAAGCAATGAAACTCAAAAGAGTTAGGTTTCAGGAGTAATATAGAGTACTGACGTCAAATTTGCAACTTGTGGTTGAAATTGTCAGTTTAGATAACTTGTAGGTCTGAAAAAACTTCTGTCAACTAATATTTTATTCTGTAATGCAAATATGTTTCAGCGCAGCAACTTCCAATAAATTTTCAAAATTTGAAATCAATGTAAAGTCGGCTTAATTTTATTTATCCCATAAACTTCTCTTCATCTAACCTGACACATTGTAAATACATGACAAAGTTGAAGAGTGAACTTTTTAAAGATTCCTGTAATGTTGTAGAACTTTGAACAATAATTTAATGACAACATTTTGACTTTTAATAATTATGCGACTTTGTAGGAAACTCGTTTACAAAATGGATCTGATATTAAACCCGCTAACCGTCTTGTGCCGTTTTAGTTCCATTTAGAGCAAAGCATTGCCGAATTTGGCATTAATAATTTGTCTGGGATAAAAGATAGGAAAAGTTCAAAGTTGACAAATAAGTTATTCAGCTGTGACCGATTTAATATCCCGCAGATTTATACAGGAAGAATGATGCACTGTCATCGAAAATTCGATGCGCTTGCCAAAATTATACTCAACTTTACGAAAAGTAGGTCAAACCTGACTTTCATACGAATTGTTAGCTCGTTTATAGTTATGAAAGTATACCTTTATAAATCTAAAAAAAATGTATAGTCATAATATTAATAAATCTAGTGTAGTCAGCTTAAATAAATCTCGGAAAAAATATGCGGTTCTTGAACGTAATTTCGCACGCAACAGCAATTAATGCAATAAATTCACCATCATTCTAATGGTTAAAATATTATGAATTCAAATTAATCCATGTAACATAGTTATGACGGTATTAAAACAACAGTTTTACAACTATTAGTGGAATAATTGCATCGTAACAGTACCCGCGACCCGAAGAAGCCGTATAACCGCGCATAACTGTATAAAATTAAAACAATTACATAGTTTATATACGAGAACGTGTTTAATTCGAGCACGGCGGCATTCAAAAGCGTCCTATAAAACAGAACAAGATAAATAACATTTGGAATAAAAACCTTCCAAAACATCAGCGAGAAACTTGATGCTGCCGCTAAACGTCATAAAATATAATTGTGTGTTTTTCTCCCGATTCCCTAACCTCTAAACCTAACAATAATATTCTGAGTATGTAGGTATAATTTTGAGAATGAGCGCCTTTTTCACTTACACGCACGCAATTAAAATAAATTAAAAATACAATCTATAATGTAATTATTACCCGCCAAATTGTGACGTTTAATGGCGAGAAGCGCTCAATTTTCAAACAACCTAATTATATATGTACTCTATGTTATTTATTACTACCTTATCAGTACCTTACCTATAGGTAAACTTGCAGGGCTATAGATTATATTAATAGCTCTGTGACTGTGCCTGATACGCTTGGTGACTGCATAAAGCGCACATTCGAAGCCGACTGTGATTTTTTTAATATTTGTCACATTAATGCTCAGAGTATCCCCAGTCACTACAATGATTTTCTTGACGCGTTCTCCTCGTGCAATGTACACGCCATTCTCGTTTCCGAAACCTGGTCAAAACCTAGTCTTTCGTCTACTTCTTACGGGCTTCCCGGCTATGTGCTATTGCGGAACGATCGCACTGACAAAGGTGGAGGCGGTGTTGCCATATATCTCCGTAGTAACATCCCATTTAAAATTATTTCCTCTTCACCATCCCTGTATTCAGGCTCGATGGAACACCTGTTTCTTGAGGTTACTGTCAGGGGATCTAAGGTAGCTCTAGGAGTGGTCTACTGCCCACCTACAATTGATTATTTTTCTGATTTAGAATCTGCCCTCACCCCTCTCAGTACTGACTATGCTCATCAACTGTTTCTGGGCGACTTTAATACGGATCTCCTGAAGGACACCTCTAGAACACAAAGCTTTAATCGGACCATAACTGCTACTGATCTCACCGTGCTTCCACTTGAGGCTACCCATCATAATAATGATACGTCCGATACGTGGCTGGACCTAATTCTCACTTCCTCCAGATACCATGTTGAAAAATTTGGTCAGCTATCAGCACCTGGGTTTTCACGCCACGATTTAATATTTTTAAGTTACCGAATTCAGCCACCCAAACCACAGAATGGGTTTGTACGTCTACGATGCTTCGCTAGGTTGGACAAAGATGCATTAATGCGCGATGCACACCGCCAAGACTGGACGGCAGCACTTTCAGCACCAACCGTGGACGAGGCAGTAGATGCTCTTAAGTCGGGTGTTTTAAAGTTATACGACACCCATGCACCCGTACGGTCTGTGAAACTGAAACGTCCACCCGCGCCGTGGATCACCACTGGGGTCCGCATGGCTATGACAAGGCGGGATAGGGCGTTCCGAAAATTTAAGCGTGACCGTTGCGACGAAAACTGGTGTATCTTTAAAGCTGCACGGAACCGGTGTAATCAAATGGTGAGAGCAGCGAAACGTAAATATATCCATGATAACATTGTTTCTGCATCACCAGCCGAAACATGGAAATTTTTAAATACGCTCGGGATTGGTAAACTTAAAAAGGACTGTAGCATGTTATCCTCAATATCGTTGAATGATTTGAATTCCCATTTTGCCAAGTCTACTTCTTTAGACACTGCCACCAAAGCCCAGTGTATTTCACAGATTTCAGCGCTACCAAGTCCGTCCAAAACGCCTTTCACTTTTACCTTAGCCAGTGATGATGAAATCCATAAAATAATATTGTCGATCAAGTCTAACGCTGTTGGTCACGATGAGCTGAGCAGAGTCATGATAGTATGCATCTTGGAATGTGTTGTCCCGGTTATTACACATGTTATAAACCTTTCTCTGTCTTCTGGGGTTTTTCCTTCTATATGGCGTAATGCTTATGTTATCCCTTTGCAAAAAGTTACCAACCCCAGTTTACTAAAAGATTTTCGTCCTATCTCTATTCTCCCTTTCTTGTCTAAAGTCTTAGAAGCAGTCGTCTACAAACAGTTATCTGCCCACATATACTCTAACCACGTGCTCTCTCCATACCAATCTGGTTTTCGCCCTGGCCACAGTACAACAACCGCCTTGCTTAAAGTTGTTGAGGATGTGCGGCAAGGTATGGAATCAACTCGAGTGACAGTGTTGGTCTTGATCGACTTTTCAAACGCATTTAATGCGGTTAATCATGACCTTTTACTAGCTACACTTGATAAATTAAATATCTCGTCACCAGTGGCTGATTGGTTTGCCTCCTACCTTCAAGAACGCCGTCAGATGGTACGCGCTGATCGATCTACTTTTTCGGACTGGTGTGAACTCACTTCTGGTGTTCCACAAGGCGGCATTCTATCTCCACTCCTTTTCTCAATTTTTATAAATTTAATCGCGTCTCACATCGTCTGCTCTTACCATTTGTATGCTGATGATTTGCAGCTGTACACTCAAGCTAAAATTAGTGATTTGGATCGTGCAGTCGCGGATATCAATCAAGACTTGAACCACATTTCAGCGTGGTCACGCAATTTTCGGATCGCCGTGAACCCGTCTAAATGTCAGGCCATCGTGCTCGGGAGTCCCCGATTACTCTCTACAGCAGACCTGACGTGCCTAGCGCCAGTCCAGTTCGAAGACGTACAAATACCATTGGTATCGCAAGTAAAAAACCTGGGTCTGATCTTGGATAGTGGTCTCTCGTGGGAGCCTCAGGTCTCGGACGTTTGTCGCAGAGTCACCAACACGCTGAGGTCGCTTTACCGGTTTAAGCACTTTCTCCCCATCAGTACTAAGACTCTCCTTATACAGGCCCTCGTGTTACCTATAGTCGACTATGCTGATGTGTGTACCACTAATCTTACTCAGACTTCATTGAGCAGACTGGATCGTCTTCTTAACAACTGCATAAGATTTATTTTCGGACTTCGTAAATATGACCATATTTCTGCTTTTCGCCGTCAACTGAACTGGCTTCCAATTCGTGAACGTAGGTCATTACGAGTCTTGTCCACACTATATTCTATCTTATTCGATCCAGCTGCGCCCGACTACCTAAGATCCAAATTTTCTTTTGTAATTGCCCGACCAGGCGGTAATCTTCGCACCTCACGGAATCTCAAACTCAATGTCCCCCTTCACCGCACTAGTTTCATGACGCACTCATTCACAGCTGAAGCAGTTCGGCTTTGGAATGATCTACCGCTTCCCATCAGGCAAGCGCAAAGCAAGCTAACCTTCAAGCACATGTTGCGCAAGCATTTCTCCGATAAGCTATGTGACGAACTGTCAGCATAATGATTCACACAAGGTACATTTATTATATATAAGTAAGTATATTGTATGCCATATTTATGTACATTTATGTTATATAAATATATATAAACATATATATATATTTGTATTTGCATATGAGGTATATTACTTATGTGTTATTTAATTGTTTCATGTAACAGATTACATAAAAGACCCTGCACCATACAAATGTTTCTGTTTAGTCCTATGGTTGACTGGTAGAGAATGCCTTACGGCATTAAGTCCGCCATTTGTACTTTTACCTGTGTATTGTGTGCAATAAAGTTTAAATAAATAAAATAAATAAATTATATTGCCGCGACTTCGCTCGTCGCGCGACGCGACTCGGCATCACCTGTTTTGCTCGCACATTATTGAAAGGAAAGTGACAGGTAGTGTATGTCGCGCGAAAAATTGTATAGCTTTGTGCTACTTATTGGTCCGGTTATTCTATGAAGATCTGCAATACTTATCTTAATCCTCGACGAAGCGAGCGTCAGCGGTGTTTACGAGTATATTTCATAGTTTACGTTACCTACTTTGATTGCTTAAATCCTTTGTAAACAAATAGGTAGTAATTCCACGAATATTAATACATGCTATTATCGCGTGAAGTCGATAAGACTACTCATACTAAATAATTGATGAGAATCACGTATCTAAACGGATATGTTCCGGTATAGGATGACGCTGCAGGACTTCCGGAAACCCGAGATGTTACGATTCGGTACATTTATTCACGCCACATCTCTGCGGTTTATCAAACTGTGTTAATCTTTATGAGGGTTTCATAATTGAAAAGATGTAGCCGTGAGAAGAAATAATTTCGATCCTACTGGCGATGTGTGTAAATTTTTCTTCAGTTTTAGGGCCATTTTTTCTAAGGTTGTACACCCCATTTTTTTTTTAATTTTCGATATGTTGGGTATTTTCTCTTTCGATCTAAATTGGGAGAAAAAAAGTGTCCCAATGTTTTTTCTTTCCATTCCGTTACCATTTCCATATAGCCTATTATACAGCGGTAACGGAATAGAAAAACAAAAAATGTAAGTATATTTTGGGACAGTTTTTTTCTCCTAATTAGATCGAAAGAACTTTTCTTTCGATCTCCTCGTCCGATTTACGCTATCTAAGAATCATCACGAAAAACAAATCGTCGGGGACAGTGCAATACCGCGTAAATATCAGCTGTCGATAAAGTCCTCATTTCAATAAAATACTTAGCATTTGTTTGAATATGATTTTGATTCGTATCTACACTTACGCGGTATTGCACTATCCCCGACGAAATACGAAATGAGTAATTTGCCTAGCTTCGAGGGATTTTAACGAAAATACTTTAAGTTTCATCTACTCTCTCATGTTTTATATCCCATTTGAGGTGTGCAAAAATTGGATTAGTATCGTATCGTATTGTTTGATATTCAAAATAGATAATAATGAAACATGTCGTGGGCATAGACAACAATAATTTTATATCTTTTTTTTATCTGTTTCGATGCTTAGTCGTTAAACCATTATGCAACTCAAGTCCAATGGTGTACAAAATATGGCAAAATAAACAAAATTGGGCGCCGCAGCTAATTTCATTCTGTCTGAGTGCCAAATTCACCGAAATTAAATTTACTAACACCCGATTATGCTGCTAATTGATATTACTTTTTAGGATTTTAGCGCAATTATATAATTGTACATGGGTGAGGTTGGCTTATATAACTACAGATATCAAAACAAAGAAAAACCAATAACCTAATGTGTAACAACTAACTGCACAAAATCCGTTTTTTTTATCTTTTTTCTATCATTTTTTTTTCTACGGCCGCTGTTTATTACTAAAAGAACCAAATCAATCAATATCCGTAAACAGATAGTAAAATAATATAATTAAAAGGCAGAGCAAAATTAAAGAGTAGTGAGTGATACTTAAAAAAAACTATAAGGCCGAACCGTGTCTCTGAACATGACGTGACTGCAGATAAAATAGTCTATTCTATTGCACGTAAATTTGGCGCTGGAGAGTTTTTCGCTAGTCAGTGAGGTGAAAATATAACCCGGCTTGCGTTGTCGCGAAACCGAGTAAAAAACCGGCCAAGTGAGAGTCGGACTCGCACACTAAGAGTTCCGTACCAATATTGAGCAAAAAACACTTTGTATGGGGCCATTTAATTTTTAATTATTTTTTCATTTTTATTATTTGTTGTTATAGACGGCGTCAATATGCCCGTCAAACGAAATATCATGGAAAAACCCTTATTTTTGTATGGGAGCCCCCTTAATTGTTATTATTTTATCATGAACAGTATTTGTTACTATAGCGGCAACAGAAATACATCATCTGTGAAAATTCTGTCTAGCTATCAGTTCATGAGATACAGCCTGGTGACAGACGCACGGAAGGACAGCGGAGGCTTAGCAATAGGGTCCCGTTTTTACCCTTTGGGTACGGAACCCTAAAAAAAAGGCGACGCGACGCGACCCGCCACGGGCGACAGATTACGGAGTCCATTTGCCACTATTCAGGCACACCTTCGCAATCGCGACAAGTCTTTTGGAGCTAAATAATAAAAACACGCTCGGGTTTGGGGCATTTGGGTCAATCAATACGACACAGCACGGCAGGCGCTCGATCGCGCCATTAAAGATAACGGACAATTACAGGAACTTCATGTTTAATTAATAGGTTAGCTTGACGATGAAACATTCAGTAGGTATTAGGCCTACCATTAGAACCCAAAGACTGACGTATACATGAATATTGATTTACACAGAATGAAATACTTTTTATGAATAAATAAAATATAAAAATATTTAGAAAGGCATTTCAGACAAATTAATCCATATATCGTTAGTATTACAAAAATAACTTAAATAACTATATTAGTGCCTAAACTAATGTGTTGAGAGGTCCAGTGCCTGATTAGGGCACTGTGCCATCTCTCCGCCACGACAGTCAGGAGACTGTGGCGGCTGTCGCGCACTCTGCGGAGCGTCGCGGCGCAGCGCTTGCGCAGCGTCGCGTGGAAACCGTCCACATGCGCGTCTGCGAACATGCCCGACGCACTGCAGTACCTCGGCAGCCGCAACACGTCGTTGTACTGTACACGCATAGTGTTCATGGCACGCTGCGTGTACCTCGTCCATAGGCTACAGGTGTACAGAGAAGTACAATACGCACGAAATAATGTTATTTTAACCTGCGCTGTACACCTGCTGAACCTGCGAGCAATCATATTGGCCCTAATGGCCAACGGCCTGCGTTCCCGCTCGAAGTCAGAATCGTCTCTCAAGTCATCGGTGACCAAGTGACCCAGATATTTAAATGAATTTACCCTCTTGAGTTGTTCGCCATTCAATCGAATGGGTGGGACATGAGATGGACACTTGGTACCCGCCTTGAAAATCATATACTGGCTTTTATTTACATTGTATTGCAAATTGTGCTTACGGGCATATGACTCACATTTCTCGAGAAGTATTCTTATACCACCGACCGATGGGCTCAACAGTACCATGTCGTCAGCATAACTTATATTATTAAAACTGACCCTGTCAATGTGACAACCTACACGTGTACTGCTAAGCTCACCGATCAGGGCATCCATGTACAGATTGAAAAGTTTGGGGGAGGTCAAACCCCCCTCCCTCACCCGCACTCCTACCCATACTCATCCGAGAGCACATCACCCCATCGAACACTATTTCGCTGGCTTTATAGTACTCGTGAGTCTCCCTAATACAGTAACATTATGTTATACTAGCTGCACCGGTGTGCAGCGCTGCGCGGTGTTACCTGCTCATCCCACGGGAACACTACATTATTTGGGATAAAAAGTAGCCAAGATGTTAAATCCAATGTCAGCTAGATTCATACCAAAGTTCATTAAAATTGGTTCAGCCGTTTGAGCGTGAAGAATTAACAAACATTCACAAAACACACTCACAAACTTTCATTAGTGTGAGCATTATCAATATCAAATTATAATTGTGAATTCACACGTGGCCATAGCCTATTATGCAAACTTTTATCGCTAAAAACCGGTAAAAAAAATTGGTCAATGGCAGCACTAGTTGAAAACAAAACCAGCGCTAATTCATCGGCTGTCGTAAGATAGCAAAAACTGTTATGAGTGAGCGAGGTTCCATCGCTAGATCAACGACCCTAGTCACAGGCTTGGTACAAGCTACCACGATTTATTTGCTAAAATATCTAGACAGTCTAATCTATATACATGGACAATACTTCTTCACTCTGCGTAATTAAGTAGTGGATATGCAATCTCTAGATAACGCTAGGTTTTTTTTTATTTCAGAGATATGGATATCTTTGCTCTATGTAATCTTTGTCAATGGAATAATCAATAGAATAAGCTTAGTATTACAATTGGAACGAAAATTATCTCATGATAATATGAATGATCTGGATGACGAGCTCATTGGCTCATTTGGTCGTCGGACTCCAGACCGTCGACATCTCCTGATGATGCCTCGTAGAGGCGAAACACGTGTCGAGTAAGTTTTGTTAATTTGGTGGTGGTTTGTTATATTTATTTGCGTATTTATTTTAATTTTCATATCGTGGTGGGAGGGTGGGACTATTAAATGCATGTATATGCATGAAAAAGTACGTAAACACGTATAACGGGTTAGCACAAATTAACTGGCACGTTATTATATCGCGGATTAGCAAAGCAATATTACTATTTTAGTTAATATGTATTTCCGCAAAGTAACGCCTTATTCATTTAATTACAGGTATGTTTATTTGGACCCAAACTAAATTCTTATTTTGAAGCGTCTAGATTATTTATGTGAACAATTTTAAAAACTAACTTTCATCAAAATCATTGTTTACTTTAAGGAAAAATGCAGTAATTGCAATATCTACTTATTATTTGTAAGAAAAATTACAGCGTTCTAATTGGATAGTGGTTTTAAAATACGAGTAGTATCCGTGTTGAAAAATATAATACACATGAGAAAATCTGGGAAAACTCCACTTCAAACGGAACTAAATGGTTTAATGTAGCGATAAACGTGCACACAACCATATAACTGCAATAAACTAAACGTAAATCTAAATAAAACTAACTTCACAAGATAAATTATGTGAAAAAGTTTTACCGCAACTATTCTGCATAATGCTGTTAGTTTTAGTCATTTATTCTAAAGAGTTAGTTTTTAGGGCTTGTACACAAATCACGCGAGGGTTTTTCGGCTACTTTTTGAACTTTTTAAAATCGATCTGTATTTAATAATAGAAATGTGTATATATTATATGAATATGTATTTATCTAAGTATTTATTTATCCAAATTTGCTTGAGTTAGTTGCACCGCCCACAATTTATCTGCTTTGCCCAAAGGTTGACTGGTAGAGAATGCCTCATGGCATTAAGTCCGCCTTTTGTACGATAAGTTTTCTTTTGTGCAATAAAGATTAAATAAATAAATACCAAACGTGATCTGTCGTGATTTTTTTCTTGACTCCCCCTCCCCCTATCGAACCTCGCGTGATTTGTCCACAAGCCTTTAGTAACTAGTGCAGTGAACGTGCATACTAATACCATAAAAGATAACTGCATCTCGTATGAAGTTAGACCTTTTGTTTTAGCGTACGTGTAGTTTGCATACCCTGTGGAGTCCTACTAAGTAACTTTGAATGGATGTACGTAGTTTAAATTTAGACTCGTAAAGCACACAGCTGTAGAGTGCGTCATACACAAACGAGAAGTAAACTAAAGTTAGGTGAAATAAACAAAAATTTGTCGGAGTTGTTTTAATATTACATTGTAATAAGTATAATACTTTCAAAGCTGTAGATCAGTTTAATGTATCCCAGTGTCTGTCTGAAATAAACTCTTACAAGTTAAATTAGATTTTCGATTCAACCGAAGTTTTTTATAATCACATCGGATAGCGTGAGTGGGAATCCGATGGAAATAAACAACGTAAGTATACTGTTTTGATAAAAATACGAGAGCTTTTCCCCAATAAATGCAGTATACAAGTTGAAAGACATCTACTGCTTGGACGAAGTGCTGTGTCATTGACGTACCTCGTGGTTTTCGGAGCAATAATGATTTGACACTTACTGTCAGCCTAAATTCATTCGTGCACCTAAAACCCTGGGGTACTATCATACTTATATTTAGCTGTACAAAAAGCTAATAAAAATGTTGCTTGAATTTTCCACTATTCTTTACTGCAGTAAGGAAATAAATAGCTACAAGAAGGGACGTAGATATTTTTCGTCGCCATAACGGAAATGTGATAAAAAAGTTTGGGAACCTAAAGTAATCAAAAAACTCAATACACTTTTTGTTTCATCATACCATCAAAACCTCATTACGAACTTAATGAAAATAAAAGTATTGCGGTAAATCTCTTTTTTTATAAATGATATAATACATTTTCTATTTACACCACAAAATAAGACAATACCCATTGCCTTATTTTCTGTGTTGAATGACCAATGAATGTAACAGAGAACATAAACTCTAGCAACAATGCAAAAGGTCAAAGGTGAAATCAGAACTCAACCAGTCCACGGTTTCCGTTCGATACTACCCTTACCATGAGATTACAGTGACAGTACTCGCTATCGACATCGTAAACGATTTGTATTGAGGATTGTAGTTGTACAAAGTAACCGCTAGGGCGCTGTACTATACTACATACAAATCGTTTACGCTGTCGTTAGCGAGTACGGTCACGTTAACTCAAGGTATGGGTGTACTTATTGTCAAGTCAATAGGGTTGTCACCCATTTAATATCATGTTTTATATTATGTAGCATGTAGCTGTGTCTCCGTAATATTTAACGAAACACATACATGAGTCGTTTTCAAAAGACATGTACATAGTTAAAAGGCTTAATAAAAACAAAATTACGATCGCGTCTTTTGTGTAACGAAAGTTAGTCATACAAAAGATATGGGTAACTGTCGTTACTATACCTAGATATATTTCTAGCAGGAACAACAGGTGGTTAGTGCTTACAAAATAATTATATCGACCAACCTGTTATCGATAACCACCACGTCAACGTTATAAAGGAAATGCATGATTAACTTTAATAGTTATTAAGAGAATATTCACAATGTCGTGGAACTCAAATAAATGTCACATAGTTATAAAAAAAAAAAAGACAAAATAAGGTCTATGAATTGTAAAACGTTAAAATTTAACGTTGGTATTACGTAGAGGAATTAGTGAATGTTACGATTTTGTAAGTTACTTTTTCTCTATGGCGTTGAAGTGGAATTTATCGATAACACGGTTGTCGATATTTTATTTTGTCAAGCCCTAACAACACGTCGTTCATGCTAGAAAAATCTCTAGGTATAGTCGTTACACAAAGGAATCAATTAAGTTTTGTTTTCATTATAGCCCTTAACCAAGTACATGTTTTTAGAAAACGACTCACAGCTCGGTTCGTCTGTCGGTCGAGAAATACTTTATCCAGTTAAGAAAAAAGGCGGTAACTCTATGCCAAGTAGATCTGATAAACCATACTATTTGTTACCGTCGTTTCTCTAAATCGTGGGTGTAATTTTCCTACAGTGTTAGTGTGTAGTTATTTTAGCATTTGTTGTTATACTTAGCGGCAACAGAAATACATCATCTGTGAAAATTTCAACTGTCTAGTCCATCACGGTTCATGAGATACAGCCTTGTGATAGACGGAAAGCGGAGGCTTACTAATAACCCTTTGGGTACGGAACCCTAAAAATCACGAGAGCTCATAGTAACGTTTTCCACAGTTTAATACATTTCAGCTCGGGGCGGAAATGAAATGCAAATCGCACCTTTCAGCCGGCGCAGTTAGCTTTGCGATACGGCTATTTAAATACGGTGCAGTATTTTCAACTGAATCTTCGTTATTTTCTGTTGTTTCAAAAGATTTTTGGAAATTTCATGAAAACTTATAATTACTGGCTCTGTTTGATGCAGACCTTGCGATCATTTTTCGAAATGACCGACGACGAAGACGAGAACAGCCGGAAATCCGGACAAAGTGACATTCGAACATCCGGACATACGATATCATTTTATGCCAAGTTGAAACGGAGTCGCTTTGCTCGCTCGGTCAATGGTGACTAGTTTTCTTTATAGTCATCGGGTTCAAGCAGCAGCAAAGGTTTCTAAAACTAAATCCAGTTTATTAATAGTACATGAATGCAGACGCCGCGAAAGAAGGGCTTGCCGGGTGAGTAGGTATAGACGGATAGTGCTCTCGGTCTTTCATAAAAGTTAATGGTTAATACATTTTCTCAAACATGCAATGAAAAAAAAAAACAATAAAAATATAATTCGGCTGCTTAGCCTGTAAATGCACACAGACGCCATGTTTAAAAAAATACTTCCTGGCTTAGACCTTCGATTTTGTATGTTCCGTCCGAAATGTGTTACTTATATAAAGCATTTGAGAAAATTTGTCAACCAGTCACTTTTATGAATATGGTCAGAGTGGAGACTTCAAGGAGATGGAGAGTCGGAGCAGGATAAGGATTCTTTGCTTCTTCAAGGAGCAGGGAGCTGGGTTAGGAGCTAGGAGCCATTCCACCGGTCAACTGAAATGATAAAAAACGTAAGTGAATTATTTTTTGGAATAAATGGTAGAACACACAGTGCGACATATAACGGAATACCTAAACACTGTGTAATAGATTGGGATCCTAGTGCAATTCGTACATATGCGCTATTTTTCGACATGAATCTTTTAATCCTACTTCATAAAGTAAACACTACCAGCTCAGTGGTTGCCGGTCGGATTTTCGGCAACCCGAATGAAATGAGAAAATGTAGTTTCCAGTATTGTGATTACTAAGCCTTATATAACTATCATACCTAGTGCAACTTGTACTCCCGTAGCAATTTTGTATATACGTAACGTCTAGAGACTTTCAAAACCGGTTATTTTACTATAGAAACAGTCATTATTATTATTACCGGTTTTACCCAAGAAAGATATAAGCGCTTATACAGCCTGTATATAGCTTCAATTAGAATTATAATTATTTGCTACTTGGGCACGATGACAAAACAATAACATGCGGTTTTGCATTCCCTAGTACCTAACGCCCCCATAGCGAAATGGAAATGGAAGTGGGTAAAGGAAAAAGTACACAGTCTTCAAACGTTCTAATTTCAATCAGCTGAAGTTCTATTTACACCAAATGTTAAATGGTGATGCGAAATTGGACCTATATCCACTAAGCTTCGCTCAATGTAATAAAGCGCTTCGTGAGTCACTACAAACTATGACGTACGAAGATACAGAGAACTTACTGGCTGTCATGAAATAAATATTTGTTTAGTTGAATTAAGTTCTTTAGTGTAAATTTTAGTAGTTAAGCTACAATAAGATTACTGTAAGATAGATGAATATGTACTTAAATTAAATAATGTAAAGGCTTTCCCATTGCCTGAAACACAGGGGCAACCCTAGTTCAGGTTATGTAAATTGTGAATTTATTTGTTTTTTAAGTATAGAATTTAACCGTCACCTCTGTACATTATGTTTTATCAATAAATTATTATTATTATTATTATTAATGGTACATGGTACACTAATTAACTCTTCTCTAATGAATTAAATTACAAACTGAAGTGAATTACATAGTGGGTTGCGCAACTGTTCATCAGAGGAAAGCGTGTTCTGTGTCGAGCGCTAATTCGAAGTTAAATGAGACTAATATCCATTGACGTAAACGGATCAATACTGTCCACCTAAAATAGACGCGACAAGCTATAAACTTGCCACTTTGTGATAGAAAGTACCTAATAGCTTCAATCGATCGATGTAACACCCAAAAACATACCTTTTCAAGCACAGCGCGGAAAAAAGCTTAGGCTAGATTTCAGTCTGACCACCATAAAACGCTGAATGATATGCTGATTACATACACGCCGTTTCTCTTTTGTAGGTACGTCAGCGGTAGCGTCTGTATTTTTCGCACCGAGAAAGCAAAGAACGTATCATCCGAAAGTTTGTGATTTTATAATGTAAATACAAATAAATAAATAAACAATCGATTTGTCGATAACGTCGTTAAACTATTGACCGCCAAGCGGTCTAGCAATTTACCGTGCCACTGACGCCAGAGTGAAAAAAAGAAGATGTGCCCCAAAATCAACAGGGATTGAAAAATACTTGTAGCGGTTAGAATTACAAAGTTTTTGATCATTGAAATTTGGACGGCTGTGGCCGACGTGGCGTCAGGGGCACGATTTTTTGTTGACGGCCACAGCCGACTGTGGCGGTCAAAAAGGTTAAAGAATGATGTTCTCTCCGTACAACTTGCCAAAAGCCACATCCAACAAATCAGGCCAGATCAATGAATGAATGAATAAATGAACTTTATCTTGCATTAAGATAGTCTTCGGCATTACAGAAAACATCTCACGTGCGTATACGACTTATTCTAGCGATGCGGTACTCACTCTTCGAACCTGATTAGTATGTTGGATCATGTGGTACCATTTAGCATTGGTATCACATCTTATATCGAAGTGTATTACTGACACCAGAAAATCAGAACTACTGTATTATTATTAAATAAACATGATAAAACCGATGTTTGCTGTAAACGCACGATCGTATATTTACGAGAAGTATCTGTAAGAAAATCTAGTCTATTTATATTAAATTAACGATGTCTATTATATTAACGATGGAACAACACTCCACTTGTAAAGAGGACGAAATCTCACACATTTATTATGTGCTGTTCTAGTTTCACTATTCCTTGGATGGTAGAGGGATGCATGTTAGATCTTATATTCCCAAAATCAAATCCCAAGATGGACAAACTGAAAATGGTATAGAAATAGTTAGGCAATAGCCAGACATCTAGACTACATAGTTATCTAACAGAACAATGTCTCTAAGACGAACGTCCTGCAAACGGAACATGCATCAAACAGTACAAACAAGCATCTGTTTGTGATTCAACATCTGTTCTTAAAGACCACATGTCGCCTTCATTACTCTCAGTGCGATCGACATTCGATACTGGACTATTATAAAATTCCTGCCATTGCTTTATGTGGTCACAGTATAAGAAAATCAGGTATCGCATTCCGGCTAGTGACACTTTCTACGTCACTAATTAGTTGCCGCTCGCTTTATAAGTAACAAAATTGTTATAAGGAAAAAATGATGGCCGCCAGTCTTACAAAAAAAAAACGCATTTATGCATTACGATTCCTTGACTAAGTTTTATTTTGTCGTAATAATTGATTTAAAACACTCCGGTTTATGATATTCATACAGGTAACAAGGAAATCAGCGAGTATTATCGGCGAGTATTGGCAGTTCCGAGGCAAACTGCCGAATCCTGTGCCAGATCAGACGACGCAACGGAGCCACGCTGTTTAGTTACGTCGCCTAAATCCAACTAGATTTAAGTTTTATTTGTTATTTTATGTGTGATTTTGTTTTGTCTGATTTTGTACTTCACAGTGACTTAGTTTAATTACTGTAATGCTGCGTAACTAATTTGAATAAATAAATAAATTATAATACACCACTGGCAGCACCGAAACGGATTGACAGAACCAACTAAACAATCATAGCATGATGACGTAAAAAGTCTCGCCTGACATTCAGGAATGCCATACCTTATTTTCTTATGACCATGCTTGGTCACTACAAGTTTAGCAAAGGCGTTTCAAACCTAATAGAAAACGCGTTCGTTTTGCGGGATAGCAAACTCGTCTTTTAGAGTAGTTTGAAGGGAATTTAGATTTAATTTTCCTTGGAATAAGAACGTTATTCAATGATGGCTCGTAACAGAAGCGAGGTGCTTAAAGAAAATAATGATTATGCCGCTCGCACAATTTCCTTTAGCAAAACGGGGAAGCGAGCAATTAGGGCCAGGGTTGGTGTGATCAACAGCCTTCATATTTTTTAAACAGTATTTTTTGATGTTTAGTAAAACGTATTTTGTACCGTTTAGTGTACCTAATTGCTTATTAACGCGAGGTACTTCTGGAGTATTCAAAGAAAAGTTTGTATAGGAATATATACTCTGTCATCTAAATCTAGTATTGTATTTCTTTTTTAAAATTACAAAATGTTTATCGAATAATAAAAAAGAAATAACTTTTTGATGTTTTAATATCCTTGAAGAGCACTTCTTTGTGGCATAAACTAAAATGAAATTACTAGTTTAGAAATTAAAATAAAAGCGGTCTATTGATAGACATGATTTCTCTAGATGTAATAACAACGCAAAAATATATTTACAAAATCCTCTTAACTTACGCCTTCCAGAGCTCGAGAATGTTCAATAATCCAAAAAGAAGTACAAGAGCTCCCAATTTATGTACATATCTTCTTTTTTAAAATGAACAGTTTATATGGATCATCATATTATAGGATTCATTTTAGTTCCCGATCCCGATGGATCATCATATTATAGGATTCATTTTAGTTCCCGATCCCGATGGATCATCATATGATAGGATTCATTTTAGTTCCCGATCCCGATGGATCATCATATTATAGGATTCATTTTAGTTCCCGATCCCGATGGATCATCATATTATAGGATTCATTTTAGTTCCCGATCCCGATGTATTAACCACATCATCGTCAGGCGATATAATCTACAGTAAACGGCGATAAAGAATGCACATCGGCAATCATCGCATTTCCGAATACAAACGAATGTTAATTTCCATGTAAGAACATCAATTATTAAATCCGCCATTTGTACTTTTTACCTGTGTGCAATAAAGTTTAAATAAATAAAAATAAATAAATAAAATTACATTAATCGTTCATCAGAATTTGAATTTAGAACTAAGTACTTTATTGTTGTTTTGTTTTGATTTCACGTGGAATATATAGAGCTGTAAAACTCGATGTAATTATATATAGTTATTGCTATAATGTTCTTGTTGGGTAAAAATAATATATATTCAGGCCCAAATTCCTAAAAGGGGTTGACTGAGCATTAGCAACTGATGTTATACAACAAGGATACTTAAATGTGGGTTTAAAGATCGACAAAAAGTGTAATTTCTTACTAATTCTCATGTTTTTTAAATTGGTCGGCTTCAGTTACAAAATATTTATAAACATTGTAGATAATTTCGCGTGACTGGCAAAGTAATAGATGACATAGTACAAATTTAATTTTGTGTAAGTTTTAGCAACTCTATATACATATTGACTTGGATATGCGACTGCACTCTCTCGCATTTGAACCACGACTGACAAAACAAACGTCATGGTGTGTGCGACACGGATATCGCTATACGAAGTCGAAATTAGCCGATTGCCTCTTTCCAAAGATCGATGTGCAAACTTTATCGCCGTTTACTGTATTTAAATTGATCTATTTAAATCACAAATCAGTGACTATCGCCGAAAACGAAGATTTCTTTCTCAGCCACCTGAAATATTTTAACTTTGTTTTATTTTTTCAATGAAGTAGACTACGGCAACATTCGCCGTGTGAATGCACTTGCGCAACAGCCGAGGTAACGCACCAATCAGAGCGTCTCAAATGTCCGTACTTTTTAGTGCCGTTAATTTGGCAACACGGTCACTCGATCACGGTAAACAAAATTGCGTTTGCGGTTTTGAAGAGGATATATTATTGAGATCAAAACATTTGGAGATTGACTTGGTGTCTGAGTTTAATGTATAAAAATAAAAATTTAATTGCGTTCAAGCTTGGCCAACGCAAGGAGTCGGAATGCCGTACCTTTGAAAGTTTGCATTACCGTAACCTTACCATGAGTTTACAGTGACCGTATCGTTTACGCACTCGCTAACTGATGCGTAAACAATTTGCATGGAAAATTGTAGTTCTACAAAGTAATCGCCAGGGGCGCTGTACTATTCTCAATACAAACGATTACGATGTTGCTAGCGAGTACGATCACGTTAACTCATGTTACCAGTCCAACGTGTTAAGAGGACATCCTTTCCCCATATAAAATATATTTTTTGACGACGCGGTTGGCGCAGTGGTTAAGCAACTGCCTACTGAGCCGACGGTCCCGGGTTCGAATCCCGGCAAGGGCAAATATTTGTGTGGTGAACACGAATATTTGTGCCTGGGTCATGGATGTTCTATGTATTTAAGTATTTATTTATATATATAAGTATGTATATCGTCGCCTTGTACCCATAACACAAGCCTTCTTGAGCTTAATTTGGGACTAGGTTGATTTGTGTGAGGTTGTCTGATATCTATTTATTTATTATTTATTTAAAAGCAAACGTTCTTGTGAGCAGACTTCAAAAACGAGGAGATTTACATTTCGGTTGTTCCTTAGAACTGTTTACTTGTTTCATGAGCCCTTATCACTGCACAATAAAAACATTGAAAACACACCAAAGAGCATTCTTTACCCCGATTGAATATTCGCTTTTTAATATACTTCTAGTGAAATTTCCTCAAACAATAGGCCGACACTGATTCATAGACGCTATAAATTATGTAAGAGACTCGAAACAGCTGGCGTTAGAGCTAACTATATATAGTTATAGTTAGCTATTTATTACTATAGTGAAGTGACTCATCGGTAAATAAGTAATCATGTAAACCTGTATTAATCAAATGTCGAGGAAACACCGCGCAGCCTTCGGGCGGTCTTCCTCGCTCGCTTTTACAACCAGGGCAAGGATTATTAAAGGCCACTATTGTTACAAGACGGAAAAAATACATTATGATACGTATGCGGTATCAAAAGACTTTTAACGAGCCAACGTTTTTAGGGAACCGTTAGACCCACGTGACTTATACTAACGTATAAGTCACGTGGGTCTAACGGTTCCCTAAAATAATATATACTGAAATAATATGACTTTTCTTGTAGTGAAATGGCTGAAGTATGATATTTTTGTTGAAAATCCCCATAATACCTCGTCATTTTTTTTATCGCAAAGCTGCCTTAAAAATTCTACATAAATATTGAACCTGCTCACAAAATTTCACGAGAATCAATTGGGAAATGCGGCCCGTAACCGAGAAAAGGCGAAAATAAATGGCGTATTCAAACATCCGGACATAGCGATAAACAGATAAGTGATACTCGACGCATCAACTTGTCTATCTTTTCAATTCTCTTATATCTATTATTGTTAAATTATCCTCCTTCGTATTGTGCATTTTGCTTTTGGTTGTCTACCGTTTACATTTGTGTTTAGCACTCATTTACTTAAAGGTTAACTGGAAGAGATCCCTTAAAGGGATAAGTTCGCCTTTGTACATGTATTTCTTTTGTTTTAATGTATTTCTGTTTTTGTGTACAATAAAGTGCTTACATACAAAGTGTTTACATACATATCTTAGGACTATTAACAGTTATTATTCTGTATTCTGTAAAATGTATAATTATTAGGTAAGTGGCCACGGTAAAGAAAGCAGTAAGTAAACTAGTCTCTTAACATGTTTCTAGACTCCATTGGAAACGAAAGGGGTGTTCGCTCTTAGGTATTATAAAGCTCAATATACTACAGTTTGCTGAAAACTTCTTTTACTATTCTATAGAATTGTGTAACATCTGATGTACCATATGTTTTAGTGAATAAAAATTTTCTTTCTTTCTTTCTTTCTATGACTGACGCCAATCGAAATTTACTCATGGATAATACAGCCCTGCCTACATCTTACTCGATCTCTGTTCCGTATCTCTTGCAGCGAATATATCTGAAATCTTCTATATATATTATATATATAAATTATTATTATATATATAAAAGAAAGTCGTGTTAGTTACACTATTTATAACTCAAAAACGGCTGAAGTGATTTGGCTGAAACTTGGTGGGGAGGTAGCTTAGAACCAGGAGAAGGACATAGGATACTTTTTTTTTTTTACATTTATCGACTTTCGGGCGGTACAAAGTTCGCCGGGTCAGCTAGTATCTGAATATATCTGAATGCTTACCTGTCTTTGTCGTGTGCCTGTGGGTACTGCAGCACCGTCTGCTGCTGTTCCATGTCCACAACGCATTGTGTCCCGAGTTCGAGCTCTGGAAAATAGAATCACTGTTCAGGATAAAGGCTCCTAGTTCTTAACAAAACGCTGATTGTTTTGGACACTTTTCTTTATGATCAAACATGTTTCTTAACATATCAATGTTGCTACATAGAACAGGGCTATTGCGATATATTTGAAACCTACAGTTTGAATTGGGCAATGATAATTTTAGTTAAAAACCCACTCGAAATTTACAAAATTCACGCAGAATTATTTTTTTCCACTTATTTTCAAATGCACATAATAAAATAGCTATGTTACTATATCTAGAACTCAGGGAAAAGTATTATTCACTTCAAAAGTTGGTTGTAATTTTATCAATATATTTCTCATAATATGAAAAAAAAAGTTATAAGGCCTCTTAACTTCTTACGATTTTCACACGTTATTAATAAAAAAACGGGACTTAATCGCGTGTTACATCACGTCCGAAACATCGAGGTGATTAAATAAACACTTTTTGAATGCGATTAAGTCCCGTTTCGTTATAAAAATTAATAACTGTTTAGTTTAGGAAACGGAGCACTTGGATCGTCGTAATAATTCCTGAACAGATAAAAAATGGTGTAGTATTATGATTTAAATGAAAATAAACGAAAATATGATTAAAGGGATATTCGTATGGGTTAAATTAATATTATTAACCACATAATTTTCACAATCGTCATTGCCGGAGCATAATAGGCGGTTGTTGTCAGCATGAAAATCAATTGATGTATCGGAGAATCGTAACGAGATTGGCAAATGCGGTTTTGGATTCGCGAAAACAAAGCTTTGAACGCTTTATCCGATGCATAAATACATTATTCTGTGAATTTAATTAAATATTCACAAACCGACTGTGGCGAGTAGAAGCGCCTATATAATAAAATATAAAATTTATTCCGATTCCTTTTGACTAGTACAGGTTCGTGCTGATTTTGGTAGAACACTTGGTTATTTTTTCAAAAGCAATGTAAGTGAATAACCTTTTTTTCGGCTTGCCAAAGGGCATTTTAGACGCCAAGCCACGGTATGAATTAACATGAAATTAACTGTCTAAATACTCTAACTGTATTCATTAGAATATAATTATTTCGTAAATTTATGAAACATGTAATGTAATTTTTTTTTAATACAAAGATCAAAGCTTAGAGAAAAATTGAAATAGGAGCCACCTGGTGGAAGAGACCGGGAATCGAACCCGGTACCTCTGGATTACCGGTCCAGCGCGTTAACCACTTCGCTACCCTAGCTCTAAGTAACCTGACGAATTTTTCCTTATGCTTTGTGTGTCGTTTATTGCATTGTTTATTTGAAAGGTTTCTACACCTTTAGCGACCTCTATGTGAATATGTTAATATTCAAATCTTACCGCACCACTTTACAGCAGTGAAGTTCTTCCACCAGGTGGCTCCTTTTTAAATTTTTCTTTAAGATTTGATCTTTGTATCAATGGTTTAATTATTTCATGTTTAATTAGCGCTTCTTGATATTGTGTTTATTAACGCATTCACTGCCGGGGGCGTGCCCTAGGCACAAACTTGTATGAAGATGATCGCATATATGCGTTGCTGGCAGTGAATGTATCAAAAAGGCAAGAAATACTATATCTCGTGCATGAACCTTATTAGACGTAAACATCACACATCACTGACAACAATAGGTAACCAAGCATGTTCGGCAATGCTACTCAATTAAACATACGGCAATTAATTACCTACCCAAAGGCTGAAGGAGAGATTGAAATCTCAGCGATAGACGCGTAATGAGTAGGTACACGAGTGAGACATGCTCGCTAATTATTGATAGTGCGCAGTATGAACTAGGGCTCTCGGTCGTGTCCGGGTTTCGTGTACCCGTTTCCGTGTACCCGTTTCTCTGTTACACGGAAACGGGTTTCTGGCCCGTTTGGAACGTGTAATAAAGACCCGTGTAATTAAGACCCGTGTACCCGTGTACACGGATCTCAATCACACGCGGGTCCGACCCGCCGTCGACGTGTTGTGGCCATCTTACGGTTATTCTTTTAAAAGCTATGGAGTGAGAAATGGAGTATAATAATCAGGGATCGTACTTTTTCTAGCATTTTTGGTGCAATAACGTCAAATGACACGACAGTTTAGTTTGTCGACGTGTATAATAGAATTGACGTTTAAATTTATGTAATATGACGTTATCGTTAAAAATAAAACGATATTTTTTACTTAATCAGTTATTAAAATTGTGTAGATTTCTCAAATTTTTCGGAGGGTATAAATATGAACTATAATCTGATATAAGGATTTATTGCAACTGTGTTAGATATTTCCTCATATGTATAATAAATTAATCCTTCATTGCATTATGCATATTGGGTTGGGCTTAACATGTTCTGAGAATATTTTCTGTATTTGCGATTTGTTTAATACGCTAATTTATTTATTTTTTGTTGCTTAATTTTATTAAATGAAAGTGGCCTCTCCTTCAACTTTAACGAATAAAAGGTCTTCCAGGCCTAATGTCAAAACAACTTGTAAGTATTATCAGTAAAATTGTCGCGGTTAATTTATGACGATAAACAATGGGTATTGTCGTTATCTGCAAGTGCAGCTGCAGTGCAATCCTAATCCTATTCATAATCTAATCTTTAAAAAACGCCATAGCAGGTAACGTAAGAAGGTAGGTAGGTATGACAACTTTTTGCACCTAACACCATAATGTTACATCCATTATGCAAGGTGGTAGGTATTAATCAGTACCAGAGATGGGCAAAATGTAATCGACTAACAACTAACGATTAAAATTAACAGAATTAATTGTGACTGACGATTGAAAACGACGACTGATCAATCTTAGTTGTATAGAGTGCAACTAATTTAGTTGCCGATTGATTTCGGACAACTAAACTTTGTGATCGACTAATTAGAGACTATTTTTCCACGACTAATGTTAGAAGCAAATTGAACGAAAAACTTGGTATGTCTATGTTAATGTAATGTAATGTAGGTATGTCTATGTAAGCTATAAAATGGATTAGTAAAGTAGGTAGGTATATTTTTTTCCTCCTTCATAGCTACATCGTTATCTTTCTTATTTTTTACCTAGGGTCCGTGCCCTTAAACCTTTACCTATATTTGCTGTAATAATCGTAAGAGAATCGTAATAAGTAATAATCACCTAGAATCTAAAATGACAGAACCTAGAATCTAGAATATAATATAATATGACCTAGATACCTCAAAACATCTATGAGTATGAATTTATGAAGCATTACATGGAATAGCCTGATCGATCAATTCGCTGCCGCTCCAATATATATATTGGCAATAGCGCTAATAAATAAAATATGTCATGTTGATATATTTAAATGTAGAATGACGCAAGGAAAATGTACAATAGTTAATGCTGAGATTTCTTTACAAAGAGGTTTAAATATTGTAAATGACCACACACGGTAAAAACAAAATAGACCGCAACAAAATAGATAATAAACAACATGCAGATGTTTAATTCAATAGAACGTGTTATTTTTAGAAGATTCGTCGGCACTTGCACCAAAATGCAACAAACAACTTCCAGGTAAGTAGGATTATCCCATTGTTTTGTCGCCGCGTGACACTAAACAGAGTTGTACTAATGACACAGACAGCAAAATATTGATAATATCTATGTCTATAATTTACTCAGTATCGTATAGGACTTTACAATACTCGTTAGAACTAGTACTTTAAGTATCAAAATCAACTTAATCAACTCATACACACCCAAATACAGGCACACATACATTATGTTAAGTTCAACCGAGTAAGACAGATACAGTAAACTCCTCTTTTAAATACACAGTATACTCAGATGTGAGATAGCTGCAACCGGCCCCAAGGGACCAGTCTGAAAACCAGCGCGGGGCACCCTAGCCCAGCACAAGCTGAGATTGGGACCCATTGCCCTAACTTAAAATAACCAATTTATTATTATTATTATTTTAACAATTTCTTCCAAATGTTTAATCGTAGCATTTTTAAATAGCTATTAAGTACCACTTCTTTTTTTTTGTTTTATGTTCATGTCTAGATTAAGTTTGTGGCAATAAAGATTTTTTATTATTATTATTATTTATTATTAAAATATTAATAGAGCACCAACTACTATATTGTTTGCGATTTGTAAACATTGCAGTTTTTCGTTATTTATCCTTATAATATTGTTAATATGGCCCATAATATTGCATTGTCATTCAAGCGTTACAAATTAAACTTGAATATATACATAATTTTAGCTCAATCGGTTGAAGATATCTACTTCAAAATAAGTTGCAAGATTCTACCCAAACCAACATAGATACAAGTGATACAACATACGAGTACCTACAATATACATACCTACTCGTAGTTACATATTGCAAGTTAAATAAAAATGCAAAAACGAGCGGCTGCGTAGTTTTAATATTGATTTAATTTTTAATTAAATTTAGTCGATTGAAACTAAAACTAATTCAATTGTTAGTCGAAGATTCTCACAACTAATTTAATCGCGATAAAAATTACGAATGATATTTTTAATCGATTGATTAGTTAACTAAAAAATTAATCGATTAATGCCCATCTCTGATCAGTACCCTAATAGTGATTATAAAAAAGCAGAAAAAAATATTTTATATGACGTTATTCGATCTTTTTTCCTCCGTACGTAATAATATAAAATCAGTTTTTCATTCAATAGTGAACAAATTATCCGTTTCATTTCAACTTCAACTCAAATAATAACTGGTCCGGGCCGGGCGGGTCGCTCAGACGTATATTCAATACCCGAGTGAAGGCGCGAACCGCGGATCCGGATCCAAACTTAGAAACGTTTCCTAGAGGACACGTTTCCTAGCAGGCCCGTGTCGACCCGTTTCCGAAGGAAACGTTTCCTAGCCGGTTCGTGTAGATCGGGTTGTTAGTACCGCCGGTGTTAAGGACCCGTGTACACGTTTCCGCGTGTAACACGGATACTGGGAGCCCTAGATGAACTGTTACGTAGTAATCGGTACATTACGACCGGCGACCGCGACGTGGACGGATGCAAGCGACTGCGTCGCGCGATATAATCAATACAAAACAGTAGTAAGGTCTTCGCACACTATATCAACTCCACGCCACTGCGGCAGCAACTCTACTCACACTTTCGATGAGTACTCAACTAGTTGATCCACCCAATGGTCACTAATGGACAACGCGGTGTCAACGAGTGGACCCAGTAAATGGTTGCCCGTCACGGGTCAGTCGCAAGCGCATAGTCGCCTAGAATAAAAAAAACACTCCTCTATAATCGGATGTACCTAATAGCAATATAACCTGGATTCATACAAGCACTTAACTTTTGACCACCGATGCGGGACGACATTTATTTTTTGAACTGAATATGACCCGAATGCTACCATAACGCGGCTTCGCTCGTGGCGTGAGGGCACTCAATCGATAAATGGATGCAACAGGAAATATTGTCGCATTATAGTACTAGAAGTTACTCGAGGACCTGCTACTTATCGACCAGTACCCGTACCATAACTTAACAGTGACAGTACTCGCTACCGACTACGTAAAGGATTTGTATGGAGAATTGTAGTTCCACAAAGTGACCGCTAGGAGCGCTGTACTCCCCATACAAATCGTTTACGCTGTCGCTAGCGAGTACGGTCACGTTAACTCATGGTAAGGGGACTTACTGTACGCAAGTTTTTTTTTTTTATAATAATAAATATTAAGGGACAATCTTAGAGTGGATGAATCAAGATGAGTGGTCGATGTCACGGCGGCACGCCATTGTGAACTAGTGAATGAACTGATGAATAAAGAATTTCGGTCTGAGTAAAAACTGATGATTTCTGTCAACTTTAAGAAAACAAAGTTTCTCAGCAATGGTTCGCGTCCCGCTTTCGTCTATGTGCTAACTTCACGAGCACGTCCTACTTCGAATTCATATTCCGGCGGGATTCGCCATGAAACGAGAGTAGACTGGCATTACGTTGTCGCTGATTGACAAGCGCTATGTTTTAATGTATTTTCATATCAGTGAATACGTTTTGTAAGTGTAAATATAGTCGTATTAAAGAGTAGTCCTGACTGTTTCATTAACCTCATGACCGCCCAGCTCATTGACAGAAAACTGTATCCTAGACAGGGATTGGATACCGGTATTTGGCTCCATACAAAATACCGGTATTCGATTTCGGTATTTCGCTCTATATCAATACCTAAATTCAATTTTACTAAATTGTTTGAATAAAACCTGGAATTAGAAAAATATTTGAATTTGAATGAATACCGGTAACGATACCTGGTTTTTTTTTTTTTCCAAAAAAGGGTGTACCTACATAACTGCATGTATAATTAACTCTCCTTGCCTGCTAAGACAGTTTGTTGACAGTTTGTTGGTCCTAGACGCCAAGATAGTATGGCATTGTAAAGCGGCAAAGGACGTCGTGGCGCCTTTCCGTCGACGTGTTTTGCCGTCTTTGGCGCTCAAAAGGTTAATGATTAACCTTGATGGCATCTGTGTTTAACCGCTTCATAATCCTGAGGTAGCTCTAGTCAGTCGGATGCCTAGGTTCCTAAGATCTTACTGCACAGTGTCAGTGTCGATAATCCGACCTAATTGCGGATTTATCACAACATTTTGCGGATAAATAAGACATCAGAGTCTAAGAAATATGTCATTTTAAAATTGAAGAGCTAATTTTAATCCCTTCTGACTACAAGACCCCTTGGCTGTGTGAGTATTATTGTTTGTTGGAAGACTTTGGTACGTGCTTTCAAAGAGACTTGGTTCCTTATTACAGTATACACCCCTCCGTCGCCTGCAAATATTTACCCGCATTTTTTGTTCGTCTTTGCGGGGCTTTACCACGCCTTCAGATTTAACTTAACAACCGCAATATGCTGACAAACTTTAAGAAGTAAAAAAAAAACAACAAATCACATCAATACTAGCGATTATAAACTCTGCTTACTGAAGGTTGTTTGGAAGAGATCGCTGTTTAGCAATAAGACCGCGAAAAAAAACAGTGACGTTACCGCGCCGCTGTACGGGTAGTCCCTGATGAAGAGCTCCATACCAGTTCGAAACATGTCGGGCCGTTCCCGACAATTTCCGTGTAAACCGCTTAATGCAGTAATAAGACCACACTAGTCCATGGAAATGGTACATTTTGCCTTGCATTAAATCCGGTAGTTCTGATTTTTTTATATGTTCTATATGATGAAGTGGTTATGGCAAATCCAAGTTTTCGACCTCGGGAACCCTCCGGATCATTGTGAAATTCTTGAAAAACCATGAATTTTTCGGTGTTTTTTCAGTTTCCACCAATTTTTACCATGAGAGACCTATTTTACCGCAAATATCTCTATGTAAACTTTAAAGAAGACTAAATTTTCAACAAATTATGTTAAAGTGAGAGAGCGATAAATCAAATAGTTTGTAAGATGCAAGCGTTCAAAAATTAGCCAAACTTCGAAAAATATATATTTTTAGACGTTTTTTTAAGTTTTTGGCAACGAGGTCAACTAAGGACCCATTTTACGTTATAAGTCCATATATGTTATTAAAGTACACACTATCCGCAACTAAATGAGACCAATTTGGTCTATTAAGACTCGGTAGTTCTTTAGATACAGCTGTGTGAAGTTGCTGAGGTGAGTAAACAAAATAATAGAAGGGTTTGTAAAATGAAATGCGACGTATGAAATAAGCATTATAATTTACAGAAACACAGTAATAATAACAATTATTAGTCTTTTTTGTACATCTTTGATGGACCAGGCTGATCTTCCAGATCTACAGCATTTCTTTTGTGGAGGGCTTACTCCGTTAGCATTTCTTCATCGACCGGCTCAGGCCGCTCGAAACCGCCATCCAATGATGGGTCGTCAATGAATTGTTCGTCAATGTCGTCAGATATCAAGTCAGGCTTGTTTTAGCAAGATTGATCGCTGCAGTGCAGTGGTTGCAAACAGCCGAGCATTTGAGGCCAGATTTTCTGCAACTACAAGTTGTATAACCAACTTTTTTTACAGTTGCAGGAAATCATTTTAAGCAGGGGTTGAGGAGCTGATGGCTTCGTCATCAGCTGAGGAATGAAGCCTCGAGTGCGAGGCCTCATTCCTCAGATGTGAGTGAGAGGAATTAGGAAAACCGCAGCGTTTTGTTTGGGGCGCGGCTGTTTTTTCAGTGTCGACAGAAACTTCATTTTTCCTTGGCCAAAAAGTGCTGAAATTGTATCACAACCACTGCAAGCGTGAAAGAACTGTGTCATTACGGGTTTTGCTTGGTGGATGAACGAATCTGTCGGGTAGGTAAGAAGAAGATAACGTCAGATGAGGACTTTATTCCAACTCTACGAAGACGTGCTCTTGGTGTTTTTTTCTAAAGCGTCAGATGGATACCCATCGAAAACTACAGTTATATGGGAGCCGTAGCGCCTTTGCAAGTATTGGACATGACTGGAACCGATTTCCTCTAAATACACCACTAATTTGAAAAAACATTTTTAGGTAAATTTGTTAACATTTGAATAGCTGTATTTTAGAAACTATTGGGTCTAATGTAACCAAATTACTTTTATTTTGTTGCAAATTTAGTGTACTTAAAAGTGTTCATAGTGATTTTTACTGTAACAAAAGCGTTTGGTGGAAATAAGTAACAAAAAATGAAATAACACCGAAAAATTCATGGTTTTTCAAGAATTTCACAATGATCCGGCGGGTCTTCGAGGTCGAAAAATTTGATTTATCATTACCATTTCACTGTAGGCAACATATACAAAAATCAGAACTACCCGATTTAATGCAAGGCAACCCCACTTTTAAAGCACGATTTCCATGTACTACACCTGTTGTTTACCTCTGTTTGTTTTTATTATCTTTAATGACTTGTTATTCATTGTGTATTTAAGGTGTGCAAGAAAGATTATTTGTAGGTATAGCACACTATAGAGACAAAAACGCCTAATCACAATATGACAGAATTTACCGAAAATACTTATCAGTGACGCATTCAGCAACGTCACACAGTGCCTCGAGTTTTATTCCGTTATTCACAAAGACTATGTACTACAGCAAATCGTTAATCGTAGTCGCGTGTTCGCAGTAGATCGATGTTGCAGGCGGGCGGTGAGTCAACTGGGAAGGTACTTGAAATCCGGTTGTATTAGCCGTGTGCCAGACTGAATGAACGGTACAGGTAGATGGTTATTTTGTTGGTTTAAAACCTAGATAGGCTTGACTATAGATATAAAGACTGTTAGTGCTCTCAGCAAGCTCTAGAGGCTCCACTCTTTTATATTATTTCCAATTCTCAATAATTTTGTCTCCAACATCATGCCTAGCTCAGCAAAATTTTCTATTTTTTTTATATATATAATTGAGATTATTGACAAAAGCTATGATGTATCCTACGACACAGTGAGTGCACCCAAATAAATTCTGGTTTTAGGTGTCCTGGTTGTATCCGGTTCATAATGCAAATGTTTGCGACCAAAAATCGCAATTGAATGTTCAACAACCGCAACCTAAAATGAAGATTGTGTTTAGGTACAATATTATCTATAAAACATTTATTAAGGAACCTCTGGTTGAAGGTCGCTGGAAGGTCTGTGTTATAAATATCGTCTGTTGACAACCAAAACTCAATAAGTAACAAATACCTACTTAAAACAAAGCTCGTATCTCAGTGTCAATGTACAAACTAGATATAGTTAAAGTATTACAAGCTGAGCTAATCCTCTTACCTGCATTCACAATAGCATTGTGTCTAATACAATCCTATCTGCTTTTGTTCTCATAAACGCGAACCTGGCGCCAACCAGTTACTTACAAAAAAAGGTTAGAACTACATTGCGTGGATATTGAATTTTCATCCTTATTCCTTGTTGAATAGGTTTAAAATGTTTGATGACGAGAGATCATAGTCCTTTTTCAAGAGAATACGTTCTTGAGCAGGTTCGGACGGTTGTAAAGTTCCAAAAAGTTATGATCACCATTATTCTGTTAGTGAATTTTGTAGTCTAATGTCCAAGGAAATAGAGTCGATAATCTATATTAACCTTCCAACTCTTCCAAGGTGGTTACAATCTGCTTTTACTACGAGCTCGTTATCTTAATTTGCGGTTTACCAGTTGTGGTTTGTTCAATGGTATTCAGTTCTTAAGTGGATTAGCTCAGCTTAGATAAAGAATACTATACGAGGTTTTGAAGAGCAGCGACAGAAATTTCAATTGTGGCGGCGACTACAAATAATATAACACGACAGTTCCGGAGTTAGCGATATCATATTGTTGGAGGCTGTTCAGTTTTAATGCATGGTTTGTTGTGATATAACTGTAGCTGTAAACGAGATTACCAGAGGTCGGAATTCTCGTAGCATTTTTCAGCTGTCATAGGGACTTCTCATTTATCGACTACCCATATTCATAATAATATCGATTTTTATTATTATCGATTAAAATTAGAGGTAAACAACAGGCAGTCTTATACCGCTAAAGGGCGATCTCTTTTAGATAACTTTTGAGCGGCTGAAATTGTTAAATAGAGATTTGCAATGAAAACAATGAAATTCCGACCTCTGGAGATTACTTATACATATTACTTTCATACTGTAATTTAATAAGTATTTTATGACAGTGTTTTAGTCCGCATAGTTTACCTGCTTTTGATAGTTAAATGTAGGTCTGCAGTTCCTAAAGTAAGTTTTTACCATGAACATTAATTACATTATTAATTGAATTTGGCATATTGATGTATTAAATTCCTTTAAACCAGTCTGTCTATTTAGAGGAAATTCAATAAACTTTTAGCTTGGCAGCACTCTCCAAATTGGGCAGGTCAGTTGGTAACGTAGAATCTGACAACTCAATTAAAATTCGAGATTCACTCGAATGCGCCACATTAATGCAGCTGTTTGCATTTGTACAGACAATTCGGGGCTTTGAATTAGGTATCATAAGGGAGAGAGGTATCATAACCATACGCAGTCGCGATTCAGTCACGATGCCGTCCTGACGCGTTAGCCTCGAGGCAATCCTTTTGTGACGAAGGTGTGAAAGCCATCAGTCTCCTCTGCAAACATACTGGATGTCGAGCGAAACAGCCGCACATTAGTAGCAATTCTGAATCAATACAGTCGCGCGTTCATGAAAGATGTACTAATGTACCTTAACCAACTTAGCGCACCATCATTCACTATCCTTAGCCCTTAACTTGGGGTCGGTACAGCATGTCTTTCCCTTCCATACGTATCCGTTATCACATCGCTTATGTCAGAGCGTGACTTTATCATTGAAATGTTTTTCTAATAGGTGTACATATAGTAATAAACGTTCAATAGGTGTGAAAAACGCTGAGCTCAGGGCCAAACATCTCCGTGAAAGTAAACAACGGTCATCCGTCGATCGGTTGCGCAAGCCGCTCGAAAGTGGAGCGATCTCATTAAGTGCGATCACAGGCCGAGCATCGACGTTTATCTACCGTGACGAATGCAACTGATTGTGCGAAGCTACTGCTTTACGTAACTCCGTCCTGACAAGTAAGCATTTTATAGCAGTGTTGCATGTATGCGACAGTACATATAGCATCTTCAGAAAAGAAAAACTAGGATAGGGAGAGCTGAAGGACATTAACCTTAAAGATGTCCTTTCTTTCTGCAGGAGAATAAGAAGACTCGAGGAAAAAGGCTGTATGGGAGCGCCGCCGGAACAGTAACCGTTGGCTTCAATTGGGAATTGGGCTGAATGAACGCAGCGATCCATGAGATCGACAGCCCGCCTGTCTTCGGCCGGGCGTCCCTTCACCAAATCATCATAATCAACTCCGTCCTGAACGTCTTTCCTGGACATTAGTGCATCTATGCCGAATTATCACCAATGCAAATATAAGAAGTTGACGAAGAACGCCTACGAGTGTAGGTTGTCGAAATCCCTGCGCTCTGGGGCAGATCGTCTATCGCAGACCTTATAAACTGGTAGGCCAACGAAAGATGGTCTACTTACCGCATCTTCGGTCAGCAGCTCACGAATACGAGTTGAAATTATGATGATACAAATCAAACGTGAGGGTTACCAAACAAAATACTTGCGCATCATCTATTTATAAGAGCTCACAGACTGTAATTTTTTGTTTGATTCAGTGTCTTGTAAGAGTGTCATTGGTTCATACATGGCGGTAGAATGGTGCAGCTATTCTCAGCGTCAGATTAAAGAAGCTGTCACTTTATGTTGCATAATGCATTAACAAAAGTGTGTTACTGTTGCTGCTTTTGAAATTACAGAAACAATTGAATTGTGACGTTTATGCTCCAACCGTCGACGGGCGCCTTCAGATTCTCTCAGTATGCGCACTGCAAACCGACACATCCTCGCACGTGTGCTAAAAGTGTGCAATTCCGTCGTCGCCAACGTGCTGCATCGCAAATGATACCGTTTCTGCGAATGGCATCGGCGGGGTTTTCAGAGCGTTACCAATTTTACCAAGTAGACAATATGCGTACCAAGCACAGCTGTCGGTTTATTATGTTTCAGGTACTGTTATTATACAAATTCGAAAACTAGGTAACTGGGACTATGCTTAGGTAAAACGGTTTCATAGGTAGCTGGGGTATGCCACAGATAGTCCAGCAGCACAGATGTATAATAAACTTGTAACACCCCTGATTTTTATCAAAGATTAAAAACCAATATACCTAGAATAATAATGCTGGGTTTGTATTATTTATTTTCGTGACAAAATAAAAAAAATATAGGTATTATAATATAACTACGAAAGAGTCTTACTAATCTAGCACTATTAAAAACAAGGGGGTGCCGGATTATTGTAATGTTCGGATTACTGGATTGTATACAAAAACACAACTATAATATTAGTGTGAATTAGAAGTATATGCAGGTGCAGAAACTGCCAGTTGAGAGTGCCAGATTATTGAAAAGAGTAGAACATATATTTTTTCATTTATTTAGCCGTAAAGGTTTTAGCAACCACATTATAATAAAAATTAAATAAAGTCCCAAATTAAGCCCAAGAAGGCTTGTTATGGGTACTAGATGACGTTATACATACTTATATAGATAAATACTTAGAACAACCTTGACCCAAGCACAAATATTCGAGTTCATCACACAAATATTTGCCCTGGCCGGGATTCGAACCCAGGACTGCTGGCTCAGTAGGCAGGTGCTTACAAACTGAGCCAACCGCGTCATCAAAATCTTATGATATAACTGTGTATCGAGTTGGTAAGAACAATCTAAGTAACAATTGGACGTATCAGACTAATTATGCATAGACATATTGAAATGCCGGATTAGTGAGACTTTACTATAGTTACAAAATTTGGAACCTAATGGCACCACATGGCTGTGAAGCTGACCACCCCAAATCGTTTGCCCGCAAATGGCATACGTATATCGTTAGTTCATCGTTAGTTCACGTTAGTTCAGTAGGTAAAATCGTTAGGATCCGACTCTGTAATATATTTTTTTAAAAAACAAAATGGGGTGGTTGTCTTCACGCTAACCACCCCAAACCACTTTTTCCCACTTTTGACCATTCACTTAGCTAGATAATCGTTAGTTCACGTTTGTTCACTATAAAATATCGTAAGGACCCGACTCTGTCATTTTTTTTTTTTTTTAAAGTGGGGTGGCTGTCTTCACGCCAACCCGCCCACTACGAAAGTGTCAAATCTAAAAATGTCTACGCATCAGGGGACGCTAGTTCACGTTTGTTCAGGCATTAGAAACGTTAGGATCTCATTGGTCTAGCCACAAAAAAATAAAAACGTAAAATTAGAAATCTCCATATAAGGCGATCAGACAAAGTGCTGTAAAATGTTATTTTATGAGATCCTAACGATTTCAATGGATGAACTAACATCTTTAGACGACACTTGATCGATATAGATAGCTAACTTGCGGGCACTCGGCAGCAAATGACCGATTTCGCCATTTTTTTTTTTTCATACATGGGGGCAGCTGTCTTCACGCTCGTTAGTTCACCCAGAAACCAAGCAAATAAACCATTTCTCTGGTGCTGTATGGATGTGAGGACGTTAGTTCGCGTTTGTTCAGGCATTAGAAACGTTAGGATCTGCACCACTATGCTTTTTGAATGAAGAATACTACTTTCTGAAGAAAGAAATACTAAATAGTTATACAGAAAGAATGTTCATAATAAAATTATAATGCTTCAGTGCAGTCATAAATAAATCAATAACCATAATCATCCAGTCAAGTTATTTAATCATTTTATAGAAGCATAGGCAATGACTCAAAGTTTTTATTAGCACATTGTTTATGTATTTTATGACTACAGAAAACTATATTTATACCCTTAATGTAAATTAATTTCAGTGCCCAAGAAGAACAACACTGTAAGTTCATGTATTTAATATAGCACTTAATTTAGCACTAGTACCAATAGAATTAGCGCTTTTAGTACAGGCTTTTGTCCCATCTATAGACTTTGGCTTTACAATTGTCTTCGGAAATAGTTAATGGATGTTAAAAGGAAAGTACAGCCAGCAATATCTTGTCACAATAATGAAAATTTTAGTAGAAAGTTATTAGATAAAAAATTTAACCATGGATCGGTATGCCAAAAGAAAATTATGTGAGAAAGAGTTAAAAATATTAAAAGTAGGTAAGTAAGTGATTACTGATCTGAATCTGTACATTGTTTAGGACAGTCAAAGGATTAAACAAATGAATAAAAAATTTGGCATGCAAAGAAGGTGGATTTAAAAGGAGAAACAAAAATTACATATTATAAACAATTGCTGTTTAAATAAAACATGGGTACAACTCATAAAATAAATAAAAGATTACAAACATTCAACATGGAGCTCGCAATCTAAAGATAACGCAAGACCAGAATTTCACATCAATAACAAAGTGATTTATAATAAAAATGTACAAATTTCAAGGTAACATTTAGAAATTTCAATCCTGAAGTAAGTTGATCGTGTTCTTAGGCGTGAAACTTCGCTTACAATATTTCATTATCGAAGAGACAAACGTAGCGATATTATAAGATAGTGTAATGTATATAGTTAGTCACCTGCGAGATAGCAAAATATTTATTAGCAATTGAACATATTACCTCGTCTGTTAAAGGGTCGTACCCGAACAGCAACTTTTATCTTATCCGAGGCCATTGTTTCACTTAAATTACACAAATACAATCAAAACACAACACTTTACACATCAAAGTATAATAATTTATTGCACATATTCACCCATATTCTAAAACAACAAAATCCATTATTTAACGTTATGATCACGACGTTCCCAAATTGACACTGCCCGTCCGCCATGTTGTTTTTACATGGAAATAGTGATTTGATCCAAATAAGTAAACCGATAAACCGGTAATAAAGCCTGCTGGACATATGACAGGTTTTTCAAATTTCAATTTTTTAAGCAAACTTCTATAAAGGTCTATTTGCTTTTCGATTTGATTAAGAAAATATTATGTTTAGGCCAAGAATCTTTTGGTTTAGGCTGATGAAACTTTCAAGATTCTATAGGTTTTACAGGTAGCAGAAATATACTTTTCAATCTGTGAATGAGGTACGAACAGTCAAAAAACAGCTTCTTTAAAATTGCGAAATTAATTAAAAGTTAAATTGTTAATATTACGTCCAGATAGAATTTAACCGTATTTGAATAATAGCTGCACCCACATTACAGTGTGGGCTCAATATACAAATACCACGGACAAATACGCTACTGGACATCACCAGAGATGCAGTGTAGCCGTATACTATAACAAAAATCTTCTATTTCAATACTTTTCTCGCATAAATCACCTTTTTGCTTCGCTGTAGTTGGGTAAAAAGTAATATTTACCGACAATTAATTTTGAAAACATCTCAAAAGAAGTCTGAAATAAATTATCTCTTAGTTTGTTATTTACTTTTCTTTAAAATGTTACATAAAATACTACCTATTCAGCAGGTGGCAACATTAAAAAAGAATTGTCAAGAGTTTGAAGTTTGACGTTTAAATGTCATAATAATTACGAATCGGTTTTCGTAAACTGCAATCATTCCGGTATAATGTTTTGAGAATATTTATTCTGATTTTGAAGCTAAATCAAGATACTTTATTAATTGTTAGTGATCATTAGATAAAGTGTTTTATTTCTTATTGTTGCAGACCGCAAAAGCTAGGTTAAAATATTCTCCAAGTAAACAAAATGGCAGCAGATCCGCTATTTGGCTGGGATTTAACTTTTAAGACTGTTGAGCGAGACGTTAAACGCAAATCAGATGTTTTAATCGCTTTTATACATTGGAATTTAACAAAGAGGGGCTTCCGTACTATTGGAATAGGCGACGAGGTAATTTGATATTTTTCATAACTTCACCTGCCATGGAAAATACCAGCACGGCTCGGCTGAAGGGCAATGATTCCATAGCCATGAAATAAATTAAAAAATATAAATAATACCAGCTTGACCGCTTAAAAGCGTGTTTTATGTTACAGAGAACACTGACTGGGGATGAAGAGAAAAGTGAAGTGCTGCCAACAGGATGGAATGACAAAGAAAACTATACTTTAAGATATGTTTTGGAAAGCAAATTGTACATCCTCCACGGGTTGAACACTGATGGCACCCTCATTGTCAATCTAATGGTAAGAAAATGTAAAAGGGTTGATGATTCCTGCTTTCCCTTTTTTTGCAGTAATATGTTAAATGTACTAAATTTGTTTATGATATTGATATTATTTCCACTCTTTTTACAGCACAGTTATCTCCCATTTTAAAGTAGGCTACTAGAGTTCTATCTGTTACATTTACAATAATAATAATAATATAAAAAAGCTAGGTCATCCAGCCAACTAAGTTGTGAGCCTTTGATTGCATCAATCATTATTGATAGAGTGATCCATTAGATCTTCTAACTCCTTGTTTTTTCTTCTGCCTCTTAACTTCCACCCTCATATTGGTTACAACATTTTTCTCTATTATTTGAACTGGTTACCTACCAAGCCATTAACACCAGTCTAAATTTGGTTTTTAGGGTTCCATACCCAAAGGGTAAAAACGAGATCCTATTACTGAGACTTCGCTGTCCGTCCGTCCGTCTGTCACCAGGCTGTAATTATTATTAATTTAGCCATCTTTGGTTAAGGTTAAGGGACTATTAATAGATAATTTATTCGTTAACATACACAAAGTGGACAACAAATATAAGAAATAAGATAAAATAAAATTGTTATTGAGTATGCCACGAAAAGGTCACACATCAGCATAAATGCTGGGCTGGGAACCAGAATATTTAATAGTAATATTTCCAGAGATCTGAAGATCTAGCAGTGTCCAACATTGCCCTAAAGATAGATGACACAGTAAAAGAGACCAGCGGTTCCATAACCAAGATGATGCCAACCCACAAGGATCTCATGTACAATGTGAAGAGGGACCTAATTGACACCATCACTGAGAGGCCTACTACCACTGCTGAAACTCAAACTACTAACAGAAGTAAGCACTGCAAAGTGAAGCATTGTTAATTTTTTCTACTCCAGTACTTTTTCTGTCATTTATATAGTTACTAACTCTAATATAAAGACATAAATTATGAGTAGAGAGTAGAGTATTAGAGAGAAAAACACTGCTAAATGATGTTATAATGTCGCCAAAAAAGCATTACTTAGTACCACTGATTCTAAAATAAACAGCTGCATTCAGACAATTTGCAATTTAAAAAAAAATCTTATTGTACTGAGGCATTGCTGTCAACTAAAAAAAAGATTTATCTTCTGTCATGGATGTATAGTATAGAGAATGTATACCTTTAGGTATAAGTTCAATTTTTTTGACAGATGGACGTCAATAAACAAAAGTTTTTCACTTTTTTTTTTTTGTAGGTTCTGAGCGGGAACATGTAATTATTTTCTTTGCGGGAACATGTAATTGTTTATTTGCATTTTATAGAATAGAATAGAATAGAATACTCTTTATTGCACACCTCAAGAATAAAGAAATACAAATACAAATGACACTTAAAATTACAATAGAGGCAAACAATAGGCGATCTTATCGCTAAAAAGTTTTTTATTTATTAAATGTAGAATCATAGAAAAAGAATTGTATGCAACGTTGTATAAGTAGGTCAAAAAACGCTTGTGGCATCTTTCTTACGATGTTTGCTACGTTCACATCGTGACCCTTGCCACTCGCGTTTTTTGCCCCCTCTTATACAACTGTTGCATAAAATACTGTTAATGAACCCTTATCAAACCCTTATTTTCATGATGCATAGCCTGATATACTTTTTTTTACCGTCTTTTTGTATTTTTTAATTAAACAGGTTTTTTTAACTATTTTTGACGTCACCAAGGTTTAATGGAACCTGGTTTTCTTTTTTATTTTGCAACATTTAGGGTTAAAGCAGTAATGTCTGCTAGTGTAACCAAATGTTTATATTGAAGCAAGAAATCAGAAAATCTTATGCTTTTAGCAGGATAAGAAACAAATCAGAAGCAACTGATTGAAAAATACAATGCTTTAGCTAGTCGAACAATTGGAAGTTCGCTGGCTTGACAAGGAAAGGCATGGGTTCAAATCCCACTCAAAGCATTATTTTTATTATTTTTGCTTCAATATAAACATGAAGCATTGTTCATATGTATATCTTATTTAAACTTAATTTTTAATAGGACTTGAAAAATTGTTAGTAACATGGTTATATACTATTTGGATTGCCTGGTACCTGCTGCCACCCACTGCCTTCTTTAGTTCAGATCATGACCGTCCTTGCGTACATCTGCCATCAGTTTGCCCTACAATGCACTTACTGTATAAAAATAAAACTTTTTCAGGTGATTCAAACTCAAGAAGGCTGCCCGATGATCCACTGAGGGTACCTTCCAGACCACACCCATCTGGCCCGCAACCAGACACGCGTGATTTATGGTAATTATATTTATCAATTTTTCTTGTCGTTCAAAATATGTAGTTTCAATTAAAATTGGTATATTATTTTTTTATTGAATACTTATGAACTGAGCAGCAGATTGTGTAGTATATATTAAGTTACTAGAAGGTGCTCGCGACTTCGTCCGCGTAATTTATTTGCTTAACCTCTTTACCGCCCAGCTCGTTGAGGGAAAGCTGTGCCCCAAACGCCAAGCTGACAGCAGATAGTATGGCATTGTATAGCGGCAAATGACGTCGTGGCGTCTGGGGCACAGCTTTCCGTCGACGTGATTTGCCGTCTTTGGCGCTCAAAAGGTTAACCATAGTTGGCTAAAAAGTATACTATAACTATCTTTAGGTGTCCAGCTATCCCTGTACCATAGAAAACTGATTCTCGATACAAATTTAGAATTTTATAATTATAAGAGTTTTTGGGGTCAACGTAATAACCTCCTTTTCTTTAAGTCAGACCAGAAAACTACTAATTTCTCGTCTGTTGTCTTACCCAGGGAACCCCCAATAGCGCCCCTGCCCAACATCGGGCGCTCCGACCTGGACCCTTTCGCGCCGTCCGGCGGCGGCGGCGGCATGCTGTTCAACCCGTTCGCGCCGCGCCGGGACATCGAGAACCCGGGCCTCGGGATACCTGGAGGATTACCCAGGTGCTTGTTGGATCTATTTTCTACTTTGTATCTAGGGAAACACCAATAATTACCTGCCTTATATCACGCTCAAACCTGGATCTCTTCACACCATCTGGTGGCGGCCTGTTGTTCTATCTGTTCGAGCCTGCGTCTCGTCTGGACATTGAGAACCTGGGTTGGGGTTGTGTATACCTGGAAGTTACCTAGGTAAGTACTTGTTGGATCAACTTGTTTCCTTTGTCTAAGAAACCACCAATAGCTCCCTGCCTAACATTGGACGCTCGGATCCCTTCGTGTCATCAGGCGAAGGCATATACTATTCTTATACTGTCGAGACACCGTGAACAGGCTTGAGATACCTGACGACAGGAAAAGGTTGGTGCCTGAGATACTGAGGATATACAAATTAATTCTTGGCGGGTAAAGCCGCCGGGTGGCCGCCGGTAAGTAATAGAGTAATAGCTACCTCTAAGTAATAACAATCCCATGTATATGAGACTAGCTTGACTGGCACGGACGTGACACAGTCGCTTTATTTATATTTATTTATTTTGGTTTATTAATTCAGTCTTCAGTGTGTGGTCCCTTGCAGGTAAAGCCTCCTCCAGGTGTCTCCATTTTTGCTGGTCGCAGGCAAGAGTCATCCGGCTTCTTCCTGCACCTCTAGCATAACTGTCATACGCGACTATTTCTCGCGCGAGATAATTACCCGTCTCTTTCTGTGCAGTAATGTGAGAGGGTGACGGGTAGCGCTATGTCGCGCTACAAGAGTCGCGAAGCATAGTTGTGTTAGGCGGGCTGCTCTATCTATGATATCATCCGCCCATCTTGTCTCCCTACTCGCCTTCTGCCTGCAGGGCCAGTCATTTTGTAACTCGTATGTGTCCACCTTTTATCTTTATATCTGGCAACATGTCCTGCCGTCGCTTTAAGGAGGTGCAAATGCCGCAAACTTCTTAATTGTTTGTCATTTGTGTGCAGAGGCGCCGTGCCGCCGGGCGCGCGCTTCGACCCGTTCGGCCCGCCGCTGGGCGGGCCGCCGCCGGGCCGCCGCCCGCCGCCCGACGCCGACCATCTGCCGCCGCCCGGCGGGTTCAACGACCACATGTTCATGTAGCCCAACACTGCTACTCGAAATAAACTTGTTTGTTGGACTTTTACTTTCATTACTATCTTACCCTACCTCTACACTACTCTTTTTTAGGGTTCCGTACGTACCCAAAGGGTACAAACGGGACCCTATTACTGAGACTTCGCTGTCCGTCCGTCCGTCCGTCCGTCTGTCACCAGGCTGTATCTCAAGAACGGTGATAGCTAGACAGATGAAATTTTCACAGATGATGTATTTCTATTGCCGCTATAACAACAAATACTAAAAATAAAATAAAATAAATATTTAAGGGGGGCTCCCATACAACAAACTTGTTATAGATTATATATATATATAGGTACGGAACCCTTCATGCGCGAGTCGGACTCGCACTTGCCCAATTTTTTTTTAGATATGACGAACTGTATCAGGGCTTTAGGCTTCACTACCAATGAGTCGGACTTTATGTGGGAGTATAACCCGCTAATGGGATTATCTCCGCGCCACAGGAGCCTACACTACTCGCAAAGTTGACCGAAGTTGGGCGAATATGATAGTGTGGACAGGCACCTTGCAAAACCCATACTTCGGCCAACTTCTCAAGTAGTGTGGATCCGCAAAGAGTTCGTAATAGGGAACCTTACATGACTGTCGAAGAACCGAAAGCCGCAGTGTCAGATCTACAAGTCAGTTACTCGCTCAGTCAGCTTACTGTAATTCATTAATGATCATCAGTCCGGACCGTCAGTCCCAGATGACCAGAGCTGATGCCAGACTAAGCGTTGTTTTAAACATTTGAACTGTATCAGGGTTAATTAGCCCTCACTACCAGTGAGTCGGACTTTCTGTAGACCCGACTGAGCGTGTAACTTTATCTTAGGGATAATAATGATTACATTTGCTGAGAAGAGTGACGAAAAATAAACAGCAAATGATGGATCATGTAAAAATTTGAATTTTCCTATGAATTCGAAATACTCAAGACTTATTCTAGTTTGACCACAGCTATAGCATCTGGTTCATCCACTGTGGTAACAATAACACGGAAATAATCGTAAAACTAAAATAATGCTAAATTCGCGCGGTTCAAACGCTCGGAGATCGATTGGCCAGTTTGTTCATTTATTGGTCGCGTCTCCTAGTTTAGTTAAAAATTGCCGCCAGTTTTGTGATTACCGGTGTTGCCATTTGCTTTGGACAGTCCAATGAGTTTAGTGGTAGAAAAAACATTTATGTAAACTACTAATAAAATAACAAATATGTTTTATTTAAATGACTTTATCTAACCAACGCGTATGAATGGTGAGTGCCGAGTGTCCACGTGGTCAGAAACGATAGCCGACCCGATCAGTTTGACCAAATTTTATTACTTACTATATTATATGCGTATGCGTCGTGTGGCATGATGGCTTGAAACATATTTTCGAGCAAGTCCGAGCAGATATTAAGATATAGTTCTTCAAAGACAAGGTGCAAATGTACCTACGCAAAAGCCTTCTTATAAGCAAGCGTGTGGGAATCAGATCCTATGGATGCCACACCACTGGTATCTGGTCCCTCACAGTATTGTGTTCCACTTTCACCGTAAGAAGTGGTTCAAATATGATAATTATGCATACTTAATACTTATAATAAGTATACTAGGTATATTAGGACTACTCACAAAGGGACCAGATAACTGTAAGTACGAATTTCTCTCAAGTTCTTATTGCGCGGAAAATGTTACCTATTTAGGAACCATATAATATTACTTTTACCTTTAGATTTTTAAACTTTAGATTTTTATAACATTATAAGTACTTTCATGTTACTATTTAATTTTAGGAAGCAACTTTTAAGATAACCTACCTATTCCTATGTATACTAGGTCGATGCAGAGTCAGCCACCGGCTAAGCTTGCACCATAGATTGGAGCGGTTTTTTTTTTTCTTCGAAATTTTCTCTTCGTCACGTCCTAGCAAAATTTAATTTGTGCATTTTAAAACAAAAATTTCTAAAATCGGTTGAGAACTCGCTGAGATCTGCGCATTGTCACAAGTCCATTCGAGTCGATCCATGGGAGCTTCGCTCGCTCCGCTCCAATAATATATCTTAATATATGCTAAAGTTAAATATTTAATTGAACATGAAGAAGGCAATTCATATTTTAAAGTGAAAATAACAATCTAAGTACGAAATCATAGAATATGTTTAAATGTTATTTCTCTTATACGAGTTGTACTTTGAAAAAGGAGGACGTATTGCAATATTTAATGTTTTATACGTTATGGTAGAAAAGTTTATTTTTATAATGGTAAGCTATTAATAGTTGCCATTTTTTACGTCCTGGCAACACTTGGAATTAGTGCAGCTATTTTTTTGTGCAAGGCACACGTATTTGGCGTGTGTGGTGTTTTCTCTTGGCTGTTCACGGCTAAATCCGTCTAATTTCAATTCAATGTGTATGGCTGTGGTGGTAAGTGAACTTATTGATATATTTCTTTTACAAGTATTAATTTTGTGATAATTCCAGTCTTTGTTACGAAGGTCGTGCCCTCCCAGCGATAGACGTCACGTCCAGCCAAGCGTCATGAAACGATCTAAAATTAAAATGAAATCCTCATTTTCCTCTGAATATAATGAAGTCATGGTGGGAATCGTTTTGTTACTGCATAGTCGCTGACTATTTATTTAGGGCGGGGTCTCCAGAACTTTCAGATTCAAGATAGTTACAGGTGTTCTGCATTCACTTGTTAGGACTCGCAAGTTGTCGATCCGGCTGAGTGGCATTTAATTGTCTTGGTCTTGCGGGGTTCTTCCGTGTTTTTGTGATAGGAATCGCGACAAATTTTATTGTGCGTACCACGGCAAACAACACGGCGCTCTAAATAATATGACTCACGCTTGCGATCGGTTAACACTTAACATACTTCGTATCGTATTAAATACTCGCTAATACTTACAAATGAGTATTTTATATGTGTACATTAGCTAATGTGAATGACATTGAATATGCTTATTATTTTTCCGTCGGGTAGTTTTTTTTTACTTGTGGAGTTGTTTGACTTGTTTGTACCTACAGTTGAAAACAAATGAAATAATTTCTTTATATCTTGATAACTTAAACACTTATCCCAATAAAAGGGTTTCAATGAATTCCTTATGTAAAGAATTTTACTGCTCTTTTTATGAGATAAACTAAATTTATTGACTCTTTGTGGACAACTTTTTGAACATGTTACAAATTATTGTGGTGGTTATTGATTAGATTGTAAATTGATATCATCATAGCTCTTGCCCTAATACTAATGGGCTTGAAGTCCAAATGTAGTATCTTATATATCTTAATTTCATTGTATCTTGTATCTTTTTTGTCATATAATTACCGTCCAAAGAATATTAAAAAGAATGTCACTTTAATAACCTTTGTTATCAACTGAATTTGGTGATTCTTTGTTATGGTAATGAAAAAGCAGTTCGGGAACTTATTTTCCTTTCTCTGTGATATATGCTTTTAATGTTTTCTTTTTTGGATAAAAGATACATGCAAAGTGCAAGTGAACTTTACAGGAAAGATAATTTTTAGGCAGCGCTTATTTCTGTCATAGACATTAAAGGCCAGACAGGAAAAACAACAATTTTTATCTTATGTTTCCAATTGAAGGGTAAAATAAACTAAAACAATTCTTCACAAAGAAATACCTGCCTTTGTGATCAAATTCCTTCTCCATTGCTTGTTAAATTTTTTGCTTGTGGAAATGAAATGAAATAATTGAAATGAAATAATTTATTCAGTAAGTAGGCCACAGGGGCACTTTTACAAGTCAGATTGTGAATCTACCGGCATTTCGCAAGAGGAGACCGCTGTTGAGAAGAAAGCCGAAAGAAACTCAACAGTAAGTGTGGCAATTGGCAAGCAACAGCAACTTTTATTTATGATGCATTACTTTATATGTTAATTGTATTGTGTATATTCCGATAATGCTTCTAATTTTGTAGTAGACCATTGTTCTGTTCATGTTTTCACAATAGGGCTTATGCATAGGATAGGACCTATTCATTATTTTGTAATATACCTGTTTATAAACCTGTGGAATGGCTTGCCTTTCGCATAGAAAGTTAGCTATTTAGTACTGGTTACCAAGTTAATTTGTTGCATACTGAAGTTATCTTTGTAGAGGTTGGGGACCTTTTATATTTTATAGAATATTTAATGGTTACCTACATTATTGTTAGTTTAGGGCCATTCAGGTCTTTATTTCCAAACCCTACATAAAAAGTAGAATTTTCAGTAATCTTATTAAATAAAAACATGAATTTTTCGTTTCAATGTACTCGCACTACTTTTTTACCTGTTGCTGGGGGTTGTGTCTGACTGAAAAGATGTTGATGAACATTGTCACCAGTTGTCTCAATTCTATTCTAACTTGTACTTTAAATCGAGTTGTTTTGTTTAATGTTTAAAGTAGTTAAAGCATCTAAGTTCCTAATATAAAGAAAGAATAATTTGATAATTTCTTCAAACCTTACAGAAAATTGTTATCTTAATGGTTAAAGTTTTATTCCTCCCTGTTGATTCTCAAATCCATCCAGTTCGAGACAAAGGGTCCTTTTAATACATTAAGCATTCATAATAGACCCTGTGGGCCCTCTACCTGCATGAATGACCGTCACAGAGCCACTTTACGGTTAGTGACCCCGTCGTGACGTCATCGCACCTTTATAGCCGTACATTGTCCTTATTATTTCTATTTTGAACAAACCATTCCTGGCAAAGGCGTCTTTAGAAATTGCGTCCATTGAAATTAATATCACCGTACGTAAGTTAATGGTAAAACTGGGATAGATGCCGTATTGAAATCGCTTTATATCTGTCAATGCAAAAAAGAAAATGCTTTATGCAAAATAGTGGCAGATACTTACATCAAATGTAGAAAAGGTTAAAAACATTTTGTTTAATTTTTCCAGTTAGCAATTTTTGCGGATGGATGTCACAAAATGTACATTGTGCCATCCATCTCATACTTTACTATAGTGACATCTTATTTATCGCACAACTGGAATTATTAAAATCGGGGCATCTACCCCAATACAACGCCTAATTTTCATAAAAACAATTATGGAATAGGAATTCCTGACGAGTCATTTTCAAAAAAACATGTACATAGTTAAAGGCTTAATAAAAGCATAATTACGATCGCGTACGAAAGTTACCCATACAAATAATTTGGGTAAATTATTCGTTACACAAAGGAATCGATTAAGTTTTGTTTTAATTGAAGCTTAGTACATGTTATTTTAAAACGAGTGATATCTCCTTAAAAATATTTCCCGGTACTACAGGCTCTAATCGTAAAGTAATATTAGAACTAACAGCCTATATTGTCCGACAATATAGGCTGTTAGTTCTAAGCTGAGTGCTGATTAGCGTGGATTTATTTTATATTCATACATTCGAACCACAAGGTCCTTTCTAAAAGTTCTCAAGTCTCTTGGAACTGCATTTCAAAACCCATTTCACTTAAAATGGCTTCCACTATTAACTAGCTCAAATAGGTCGTTCGTAATCTATTTCCAGGTAGGGCAGCCCGATTTATCGCCGGTGTAGCCTTCGCTTTAGTGCAACGCGTGTAGAACTGAATGTTTCACCTTATCGACGGCTAGTTCCACGGAATAGGTATTCAGCGCACGGGCAAAAACGTCAACTGTAATTTAACAACTACAGCTAATCTGGGTAACTTTGGCCTTTCCGTATAACAATGTTCCACGCTTACGCACTGCCAGTAGTAATTATTTTACTGCTACGCATTAATATAGCGATATTCACCTCAATTGCTCATTAATATGCGCGCCATATCCGAGCTAATCACATATTCAGTAAACAAAATAACGCTATCAATAATTTGAGCTTGAAGATAAGTAATGTCTTTGTACTTACGCTTACTTTAATTAGAAGGCTTTTAAAATGAAGACTGATGGTCTTTAGCGAACAACCTTTCTCAATATCCCAGAAATTCGTTTCACGGACGCTTATTTGTAGTAATAGGTAGGTCTGTACTATTGTAAACATATTTGTTTTTGTTTTTGCCTCGTAGTATAATAACAAACACAAATATTTCAAATTAAAATACCAGTAAACAAAATCGGTACCGCTATTTATAACTCGAAATGAAGCCTTATCCATATCTTTATTTTTATGAGTACTTAGATTAATGAATAAAGGCATAACTATAGTCATTTGTCAAAAAAGTAGCCTGCCCGCCGGTTTTACGGCTATAGTTACCTGCGCTTTTGTACCCCCGCTTTTGTACCCTCTCGGGCAATACGCTCAGACGAAACCTGCATGGCGTATTTTCTCTTGTGGATAAAAAGGACCTCGTCCTGTCTCGGCGAGTGTGTACAGCCGATCCTTAGTGAGCCCCTAGATCGGTCTACGACCCGGCCTTGGGCGTGATGACCTGCGCAGACGCTGGTCCGTTAACCCTAGCCACGAGCATGTACGATCCTACCCGATTGAACACGAAATAAACCTATCGATTTCGTAAAGTTTTGGCGTCACCGGAGTTTTCTAAGAAAGTCGGTCAAGAGGATATCGGGAAAGTTCAGCGCTGAAGGGTTACTCCTGTGTTCGAAAACCGTATAGTGCCGTCCCTTTCAATCTCCTGTCAAACAACATTTGGGTGAACGGACGGCCCTATACGATTGTCGAATTTCGAGCATCGGAGTAGCCCTTCTGTCGTAAAACTTCTTAAGGTACACATTTTACACAACTTTATGACTTTTAGCGTATAACTCCCAAGGGTGAGGAGTCACGGGATCTTTGCCCTGTAAAATATCGATATAGCACGTCTACTGAATGTTATCATCGGGCCAAATTCAAGAGAAAATACTGTTGCGAATTTCTACGCAGAGCCAACTTTTATGTCAGAACTAGAGGTCGCCTAAGTGCTCCGACGATGAGTGCCATAACATTTTGTTGCTTTGCCGTAGTCTTGTAAAAACATCCTATGACATCTATGTCAGCCGCGATAGCATATCTTGCCGCGATTTCGCGACTCGGCATCACCTGTCTAGCTCGCACGGTATTGAAAGGAAAGTGATAGGTAGTTGATATGCTATATAAACTTACAGCTATCCCTCTAAGCTATAATTCGCGAAATCCGTCCAGCCATATTGATGCAGTGGGTCTAAAAAGGCACCTAAATAATTGACCGAGCGAGAGAAGTTTGTGGCAGATAAACCGTGCGCGGTTTTCGCCCACCGTATATTATGTAATAGATCATAAGTTCCTTGTTTTAAATAAAAAAATAAAAAAAAGTGTCTCCGTTTCAACTTGGCCTAAAATTTGTTTCGATTTGTGGCTGTTCTCGCCTAGACGTCGCATATCTGAATCTGAACCGAGTCTCATGAAATTCTATGAGTATGTCCGTTATCGATTGTCGATTCATTTATATTTTTTTTAACGGTAATATGGGGTTTATAAACGTAAAAAATTACAAATATCAACCATTTTGAATCAAACTCGCGAAGTCTTCAGCTTACAGAGCCACTACTATTCATAAGCAATACGCCATACAAACACAATCATCTTCAACATAATTCAAAAGTACAGCAAACTGAACTTCTACAACTTTATAATAATCTAAAAGACGCTACGTGACTGCAAGCGCATAGCTCAGCCCTGCCACTAAAAGATGTTTACATTTAAACGGCACACCCATTACTAAAGCCGGTTGGGTGTAAAAACCAAGGGTCGACGCTCCAGAGTCCTGCCGAGCCGGGCCGACGCACTCGCTAACTATATCTATACCTAATAACTATCGAGATGATTGATGAACATTTAGACCTCTATAGATGTAGCCCCGTTCTGAAGTGTGCCATGGGGTTTGCTTTGCGGTTTTCTGATAGATGTTTATCATTTGAGCTTGAATACAGTTAGAGAGTATGAAGTGTGCCATTGTCGTAGAGTCGAACGCTTGTATTTTATTTTATTAGATGCTGCCGCTGGCATTCCTATTAATCACTCTCATATTGGTTCAAGGAACGAAGGATTCATATTGGTGGTTGTCATCTCTTCTTCCTTACAGACGTAATATTTCTGAGACAATGTCATTATGTTCCCTCTATAAATTAGATTAAATTACAACAAGTCATACTTTGATAGTATCTAACTAGGTACTGAATTTAGTCGTATTAGTTTCGTTTGCAGCGTTTTCGGTCGCGCACATAAAGATTTATTAATAACTCGATAAGTTGTTCCAGATTTGGCCAGGCCAACAAACGGCGTTTTCATTCAATAAAATCTCAAATATTCCACATCGCCCCGCGAAGTTTTCAATCGTATTCTCTCATTAGAGTTCGAACTATTAAGAACTTGAATAAAAAGCACTGGTTTTAGGAAAAAAACGTAATGAATGACCATATGTCAAATAAAAAGATAAGTCCAAAACAAAATAATAAAAAAAAACATCTATCAATATACTATTATAAAATTCTTTCCAAGCTCTAGTTCTGAGTAGAACATGGTTTTGGGCAGCCTTAGTGTAATCCATGCGCACAAGGTGTCCACACCACCGCAACGGGCCCTTAATAATCCCTTAGGTAATTTTAAAAAACAGCCGGTTATTTCTACTTACTGAATCAATTATTACCAACTTGCCAGTGACAGGTTTTCAAGAAAAAAAATATAAAACATATTATTGTATCGGGGGGCACGGCAGTGCCCCCGCCAAGTCGAGCGCGAAGCAAACACTGCCGTACCATCCTTTACTGGAACCATTTCGCCGCATTTTCAGGCCCCTATTTGAGCACCTCTGGATAAGACCAGAACGCAGAAGTTTTTGTCATCCAGTAAGCTATAATCATATACTTAAAATCCAAAATTTCAAGTCTGTAGGTCATTTAGTTCCGAAGTTAAGCGAAAGCAAAGTTTCGCATTTACGACACTAACTCACTCACTCATGATCATCAGTAAAGAACTAGTACTTCCCATAAATTCAGAGAGCTGAAATTAGAGAGAGAGAAGAGTTAGGGTTTAATGGCCACATAAAGCGAAAACTATAAAAATTGGCCAAGTGCGAGTCCGACTCGCGCATGAAGGGTTCCGTACCATAAAACAAGTTTGTTGTATGGGAGCCCTTAAATATTTATTTTATATTATTTTTAGTATTTGTTGTTATAGCGGAAATAGAAATAGATCATCTGTGAAAATTTCAACTGTCTAGCTATCACCGTTCGTGATATACAGCCTGGTGACAGACGGACGGTCGGACGGACGGACGGACGGACAGCGAAGTCTCAGTAATAGGGTCTCGTTTTTACCCTTTGGGTACGGAACCCTAAAAACTAGGATAATCAAAGATCTGGAGTACTTTGATTAGAAAACACAAGAGCCCAACCAACTATTAGAGATCGACATACCGCCTTTACAAAAAATATTCAACTTGTTGTTGTGTTCGGTCGGCCGCCGTCGCGACTGATCATCTCTCCTGATGATGGATCGCGTACCGATTCGAAACATGTCGAGCGTTATTCGACTTCTATGACGTGAGTAAACCCGTTTAAGTATTTTAATATTCAACTTAGTGGGCTGCTTCGTTTGATGTCAAAAATCCAAGGTCTGAAGTATTTTGACGACGCGTTTGGCTCGGTTTGTAGACACCTCCCTACTGAGCCGGCGGTCCCGGGTTCGAGTCCCAGCCAACTCCACATCTAGTGGAGAACATTAATGTCGTAAAGAATAAATCGCCGGCCGCCATTACGCCAAGTCTTAGTCTATTTGCGGGTTGCTATGCGACGCGGTTCTATTCTCGCCCGAGCGCAGGTAAGGGGGTCAGAGCGGTCCCGTGGATCCGGGTCACTGCAGCTAGGTCGCGATGTATCAAAATGTACCCACGGTCACGACTATATCGTTTACTCCGGTCGATACTCGACATAACTAGAATCACAATGCCCCATTTTAGGTTCTAGAACGTTCGTGGCGAGTTATTGCTCCACCCAGCTCTAAGAGCACGATTTTGCAAGGATTGCACCATGTTGCAACAGACTGCGTCCGTACAAATCTAAAATATATGCACGTAGAAAGCATTGACGTCTACAATACAAACTAATCATTATAAACTACGCTGTCGCGCTTCAATAAAAGAACGATCCGTTTGAAATCTATTCTTAGTGTGCTCTGACGTATGACCTGAAAGTCTAGCCTCTAATTTGGGCGGTGCCATTGCGCGTGACGTCATGCGCAGTAGGTACGTCACAGCCGTGACGTCACTCATCTCGTCTCATCCGAATGTCATGCCTATAAGCCCTTTACTTGCGTATCGATTTCTGTGACCTATAAATTGAATGTACATTGTTCACCCCACGGCAACATCAATAAACTAAGTTTTCGGAACGTGTGAAATGCCAGGTGTTGTAAGGTAATAATGTACTTAGCCTCGTGGCATCATTATTTGTCCACGGAGCGTTGGTATAACGACTACATTGCATGTATACTCGATTTCATATACCATGGCCCGATGGACTTGAAACTTAACAATAGGGCTCATAATGTTTGCCTTTTGTTATCTAATTAGGAGCACTTCAAAATGGCACGCGTCGGTACAATCTGCATGCAACTAAAGCGGGACTAAAACATTTTGGTACTTGAAAATAAAAATACGAAATATTAGTTGTTTACGGTATTGTTTAATTATAATGGTACGGCATCTTTATAGTAATTGAATAGTAATAGCTTTATATTTAATACTTTATAACAACATTTGTTAAAATAAAAATTGTGTCAATAAAATAATAACAATCAATTTTCAGGTAACTTAAGACTAACTTACTTTAATAATATTAAACATACAACTGTGACAATAAAACATCTATTTATATCTTAATACATATTAATATATATTTTTAATTTAATAATAATAGCTAACATTTGTAAAACAAAATTTGTGGCAATAAAATAATAACAATCAATTTTCAGGTAACTTAAGACTAACTTACTTTAATAACAATAAACATACAACTGTGACAATAAAATATCTATTTATATCTTAATACATATTAATATATATTTTTTATTTAATAATAATAGCAAACTTTTGTAAAACAAAAATTGTGTCAATGAAACATTTATTTATATCTATATACATATTATTATTATTATTATTTTAATTGTGTCAATAAAGTAATAACAATCAACTTTCAGGTAACTTTAAGACTAACTTAATTTAATTACGTTAAAACATATACATTAATTACATAAAATATAAGAATTATTCGCTTTCTGACGTATATTCTTCCAAAGTTGAGGTTTCGCAGGTGTTTATGATGACCGGATACACAGGGTGGGCTAAAAACTCGTTCTCCACTTTGATGACATGCTCACAAGCATTTTTCCAAAGCGTAGGGTTCGTCATGTCTACCACAGTTCTTAAATTTTGAATTACAGAATCACCTACTGTTGGTGTAATGTTCGTCTTACGAATTTGTTTCTTGACATAACTCCACATAAGCTCGATTGGGTTCAACACACAATAATAGGGGGGAAGTCTCAATATTTCATGCCCAGCCTCAGCCGCTATTTTGTCGATGAAGTATTTCTTTTCAAACTTTTGACTTTGTACAATTTCCAGCAATTTCTTAACAGTTATTTTCTCAGGTATAGTAATATGACGCTTTCTTAAAAATGCTATTATGTCAGGTTTTCTTGAATTGGTGTTGGGAATCTTTTCCTCTTGACGGCTATGATATGACGCATTATCCATAACGATAACGCTATTGGCAGGGATATTGGGTAAAAGCTGCTCCACGAACCATTTCTCGAACAACTCCGAACACATATCTTCGTGATAGTCTGCACTTGAATTTTTCAGATGTTTGCTCGAAACAAGAAGAGCCCTTTGAATCCAACCATTTTCAGTACCGGCGTGCAGTATAATTAAACGTTTGCCTCTTGAACATGGAGTATTTGTAGCACAATTTTGAGAGTCGTCCCTGTATCCTTTTTTCAGTGTGTCGTGGGTATCAAACCAAGTCTCGTCCAAATATACAATACTTTTTCCAGTAGACCTCTTCAATCGTATATCGGTAATAAATTCTTCTCTTAATTTTTTAAGCCGTGATGTTTCCATAATGATTCTCCTTTCGTTTAACTTTCCATATTTAAAACCAAGTTTTCGTAAAAGTCTCCATAGTGTTGTTTCTGAATACGGAAATCCCACTTCGCTTGCTAATAATGCTTGATGAATCTCTGTGAGCGTTGGAACTTCATTTTTTCTATAAAAGTCGTAGACAGTTCTCCTCACAACCTCTTCTGTAAAATTATCAATTTTTTTAAAAGAAGCTTTTACTCGTTTTCGAGGGAGGTATCTTGGTCCTGATGAGAGTGATGAGACAATCCTTTTAACTGTCCTTTCCGGCACACTGGTGAATATAGACGTTTCTTTAATCAAATTTTTTTTACCCATTCGATTTAGCAATGTCTTATAAACACTTATCACCACATCTTGGGCGTCCTTGCTTAAAAATCGTTTCTTACGTTGCTGCAAACTAACATCACCACTGGACGGGTTACTTGTGGGTGTTTCCCAAGGTCGAAACATAATTATTTAAGTATACGTGTAATCACAAATGTAGTCAGATGACAACTAACATGAAATATTGTTTACATTAATAAAGATTACTAGGTTAAACGATCAAGATCATTAGGTTGCATGTAAAATACCACGCCGCAAAAGGGTCCGGCCAGGTATCTTTTGTTATCACTAATCCTATTGTTAACGCCTAATTACCGTCTCAAGTGCATCGGGCCATGGTATATGAAATCGAGTATAATTTAGTGCATTTAGCTAAGTACCATGCGCTAAAGGCCGTCGGCGTAATTGCTTTAGAGTTAAGGTACTACGAGCTTCTCAGATGTCGCTTTCCTTAAATAGCTAGAGGTAGCTCCCAGCCCTCTCAGGTCGTAATTAGAAATGGATCTCGCTGAGACCTAGCATGGAGTCGATGCGCTACGGCACCCACCAGGCATTTGCTTGGCCGAAAAACGGCCAAGAGAAAACCAGAAGAGATGCTGTGGCGCCGTGTGCGAGAGTGAAACCATTACATTTAACAGGGCGACTGTCTTTTTTTTTATCACCCGCAAAACCACCCAGTTTATATCTTGTGTATCTATGATAATGATAAAGCATAAAAACTTGAAAAATCCATCGGAAATTGCTGCGTGTGAAACTGATGATTAAATCATTTTTAAAAGTTTCATCAAAAAATGTACGTCAGAATGACCATTTAAATGATAATGATAAAAATCTCTGATAGTAATAGGATAACATATTCTATTAGATAAATGTTATCGGTTTATATTAATATATCAATCTTTGTCGGTAACGTGTAGTTATATTGAAAAGGAATTTTAATTACAATTTGATTGATCCACACTTACCGCAATTAGCGTCGCGGCTGGCGCCTAGTCAAGTGTTATTTTCCGGTTTTATTTATACCTCATTTTCTGGTCGGTTCAATCGACGACAGGCGTCAGGTATTTCCTCGGCAATTTTTTTCCTGCCTGCATCCATCCTGCATCATACAGATTCACCTAGAACGCCACGTTTTACGCCAATATCAGTTCTGTTGTATCGTAGGACTTAAGATCTGACAGAGGCTTTCCTCAACTCGCGAATTCCCTATTCCGGGAACTTGAACTCCAACATCTAATTTTATAGTGGCAGCAGACACGAGGGGGCCCGCTAGGGCGGCGAGTCGATGACCGAGTATTGATCCCCGCGAAGTGGGTCGCGACCCGCTTCCCGTTGCATTCACCCATGGGGTGCAGTCTCAGACTGGGGAGGGTCTACAAGGCGGGGACATAGAAAACAACATTGCATCTCGGCGCCTCCTTCCGAGATGAAATCTCTCCACTTGACTTATTGCGAAACGTGGCGGATTTCGATATTGGATTGTGCTTTTCAATGCCAGCGATCGCTTCCTTCGTCTGCCAGAAACAATCGGTTTTCCTAGAATTTGTCTGAGCAACGTTATTATGTAGCTTCGTGCAGAGAGTGGCGCTATAAAAGGCACAATAGTTAAACATCGAATCGCGTGCTTCTATAGGGAGCCAACGATTAGTCACATTAAGCGTCCCTCATTAGTTCGCTCGTGCCGGACGTGTAAGCAGGATGGATGCAATGACAAACCAATAACTACTGGGACGTTGAATGTCTCTTTATGATGTTTATCCTGGATGCTAATTCCGTCAACCGTCATGCCAATCGTCCCCATACAAATAGACTTCGTCAGTCATGCGATTCGTGCGTAAATCAAAATACCGCCATGCTCTACCGTCTCCGTAACCGGCACTGCCGGTCAATTTAACAACTATAAATAACCTCACCTGAAATTTATTCGTAATCGTAACAAGCTTCCGCGGAACGATTAAACGAATCTGCCCCCTAAGCATTAAGTTGGAAGGTTTACAGATAATCAAGTTTGCGAAAGTCTGAGAAAATATTTTGTTCTAATGTGAAATTTTGAATAATTCATGGTAAGGTAATTCGGTTCGGTACCGACGACAAGGCTTGCACGATCTGGGCTTATTTCCATGAATATAGCACTCCAGGAACGTTTGCGGAGGTGGAGTACAGTGCCGCGATTGGTTGGCGGTCTGTAGCTGTACGTAGATATGCGTTACGTTGTGAAAGTTGATTTGCACTACGCGCTCCCCTCCTAGTCCTCGATGCAAAAGTGTATCTTGATGGTTTCTCTTTTGCAGACTTACCCGGGACTGCTGTCCTTTCCTTCCATGGTTTTATTAAATTGTATTAGCTAGTAAATGAGTCCGGGCCGCCTAAGACTGATATGGGATGAGGCATGATAATATGTTAAGTGCCATTCTAGTGAGCGGCGGCCGGCGAGTCCCCAGTATGTTGTATTGTTATGTACTCATTTTCCTAATCGTAATCAGTCTAGAATGTGCCAAATATATTAAAAATCTAAACCGTTATCTAATCCTTGTAGTATTATCAATCTTACTATCAGTGATCATTTTATATCATGCGGTTAAATATTTTATCACACTGCGGCTTGGATTTTCAGTACGAGATTGTTAAAAAGGAAACGATAATGTTTTCGTCGTCAATAATAAAGTCCGTTGCTATGTCATTGAAACTGATGTGCTGACCTTCGGTATCAACATTATTAGTATTGAGACAACATTGTCTTGTCAGACGTATTATTCATGAAGACTGATTGTTTGGAATGGTTTCCTATGTGGTTTTTATTTCTACTTCTATATCTTTCTTGAAGCAATATTTCGTGCCCCTGTAAGGCTCCCTTAGGAACGCTTCAAGTTAATTTCTTTCAAGGGCAAGGTTCTTCAGAGGACTTGCAAAATTAATACAACTTCTTTGAAACAATCTCTCGTTGGTTTCAGAAACAAACCCACGCATAACGCATAACCGTCACGTTGCTTTACCAAGGCTCTTCAAAGTTTGTTTTGCCCTGAACCAATAGCGTTTCACATAAACACGTTCCCCAGAGAGTGGAAACGAACAACAATTCTGGGACGATTGTTATGCAAGCTACGCTCGATCACACGTGTCAGGCGCACGTGAACCCTGCCGGGTTCAGGACACGTTGTCCACTCGGTAAAAAATAACTTGCCCTTCAAGTGAAAAGGATTTTGCGAAAGCAGGAATTTTATCTTGTCCTATTATTTATCTTTTCTTGCTTTCTATCTTACCTATTTCTTGCGGCGCATTCTTTATAGTAGCTATTGTTTATACCATTATGTGCACTTCAAACTTTATTATTTAGCGTTATTGTGTAGTGGTAAGTTAGCAGTATCGCGCCAATAACAGCCCACTAGAGACTCTAGTAGTCACTTCACCGGATCGACAGCTTCAAGAGATCTTGTTTCAAAATGTCAATAAATAAATAAATAAATAAATATTAAGGGACAATCTTACACAAATCGACCTAGTCCCAAACTAAGCAAAGCTTGTACTATGGGTACTAGACGACGATATACATAATATATAAATACATATATAGATAACATCCATGACCCAAGAACAAATATTTGCACAAATATTTGCCCCGGCCGGGATTTGAACCCGGGACCGCCGACTCAGTAGGCAGGTGTCTACAAACCGAGCCAAACGCGTCGTCAATATCTCGCTTACGGTCTCAGAAGCTAAAAGGAAAATGTCCTAAAAGTACCTCAACGGTCGCAAATGTCTTCGCAGCTTGATTGTATTGTTTATTTAATTGAGCTTCTATTTCCTGAACCTTGAGACGAAAAGCAATAAAGACAAATTGGCCTTCTTCGCGTCAACCTTGCTCGTACTCGTAACTTTTGTCCCTGGGGAGGATTACTGCTTATGCCCCTCACCTTTGTTCTTGGGTGGTCCAAATGACGTACCTACTACATTTTTCTATTATATGCGCATGAAAGACCACAGGCGTTCGTTGTCCATAATCTCGTGTAATAATTAGATGAAATCATTATCCTGTCGTGAAGCGTGTGTGGCGCTCGTTAGTGCGTCATAATAATCTCAACTAAGCGATAAGCCGTGGGTTTATCTTGTTCAATGCAAAACATTTCGCGTATCTTTCTGGATTATTGAAGCACGGAAATATACGGGCGTAAATGAAATTGAATCTGCACTCATCTTCTCGTTTAATGGGTAATTTCCGCGATTTTTGCAGCAGTTCATTTGAACTCGAGCGGAAAATTAGCCCATGTCTATGGAGTGGTAGAGTGGGTGGATCTAAATTTATCCTTTAGTGTTGTGGGCAGAGACGTGGGTTCGGCTCGTGTAACGGCGTCTGTATCACGGAGAAGCCTGTTTCCGCTTCAAGATATATGTTGATAATGCCTCTGCGTCGGTCGCTTGTTCGTGACAAGCATTTCAGATACGAGCATCTTGAGGAAACATTTTATTTATATATTAGCCGTTAGCGTTATAAGCTTGTGATATAAAAGGCTACTTTTATCGATGTTTTTTTCGGTGTGGCGCACTTTGCCCGACAGTGTCGCTGAAAAGGTCTCGTTGAACGCATTAGAATTGAATATACTTCGGGCGCGCTGAAATTCCCTTAGCAATCTATCCCTCCACGATCCTTTTCACAATATCTTCGCATTTGCTTAAAATAGTTTTCCGTTGTGCTCGGATTTTTCATCATATATAATAAAACTTCAAAGGTAGAAGTACTATAAACATATTATTTGCATTAGGGCACCTTCATAAGTAAAACAGTTGTAAAGTTTGTCGGAAAGCCATATAGCGACGAAGATGTCGCCTATTAACGCTGCGGACAATTTGGCAGTAGCGTTAAATGTGTTAATTAGAGTTGCTGAAATAAGTTTAGCAATTACGGCACTGACCGTTTTAAACGTGTCGCTTTGGAAAATTTATCCTGCTTATTTTTAGAATGTGACCAAGACAGGCGAATGGGGCATAAATTCGTTGTTTGTTATTGGCTTAATTTGTTTAAACGGAAACGGAATTTGTAAAACAAAGGACGGAGATGATACTACTAAAATTTAAGCATATACACGATGATTCTTAATCTGTGGTCAGGAGTAGAATATGCAGCTAAAATTAAACTTAATAGGCGAGGTCTCACGCAATTACCTCACTGTTTAATTAATTAAAAGTTAAAACGTTATTAGAACTAATAACCACTACATACATGGTCATCCTGCATAAATTATTGAAGTACGATACCTACGTCAAGTGCCATCGTTTTGGCGGGAAATTTTACGAAATTTTCTACGACTGTTTATGTAATGACAATGACAAGTTATTACTCATATATAAGGTGCTAACAAATTAGTCACGGATATTTTTACCTCTGATAGTACTCGGTTCTCGGAGTACATTTAAGTATGAAACATCATAGGTATTGTTATGTTTTTTTGGAGAAAATTAGGAAACAAATTTGCTACGTTAAAACACCCTGTTAATAAGATAGTTAAATGTGACCTCTTTAGACATATTCTAGACATGACTGACAGTGTTAAACATCTTGACAGATACAGAATAGGGGTGATTATTTTAAAAATTAATTATAATATTATTTTATGTTCGGTAAATTAAAATTAAAAAATTATATACAAAGGTTCCTTAATAACAGTTAAAAGTTAATTATTTTAATGTAATGTACTATTTCTTAAAATATCCGTGACTAATTCGTTAGCACCTTATATTGACATTGCCATTAAATTATTAAAGAGGTTGTAAGCTCACAGATACAGATTAGTAGAGTGACAAGGAATTTAAGACAACATTTATATTTGCTATCTTTTCATGCCAAACATCAGTTTGATAAAATCTAATGTCTTCATTGGCCTTTTTGTCATGCAATATGTGTGCACCATAAAAGAAAATATAATTATCAGAATTTCGACACTAAATCGTGGTAACCTGGCGCCAGGTTGCCAACCAACTGTATTGAACAGGCTTATAACTTGGCAGACTGGTCTCTTCGTTTCAGACAAAACTCCGAGCACAATAAGCATTTACCATTAGGGAGTTTAGACTCCACAAGCTATCATAAAATTTTGTTTAGAAGTTGTATCCATCAACATTGTGCGTGTTATGTTGCGTGTTGTTGCTGGTTTAACCGAACCGGTATGCAATATTCAGTCCTTATCGTTCCGCCATCGGGAGCTATCGGATTTTGGTACAGGTTTATTTTGATTTCTGTAGTTGCCTTTATATTGTATTATATCATTTAACGTTTGAAACAATTCTGTTTTTGGAAGAATCTGATTTCTTACAAACGTTTTGAGGGCTCGAATATTTAGGTCGTGTACTGTATAGGCAAGGAAATGAAAACACGTACCTTTTTCACAATGACAATAAGGGTTAAAAAGTTACGCGATTCTGTTTCCTTTACTGTCCCATTCCTTTCCCTGACTTTGCATTAACATTCAAAATGAATTGCCTCCGCCACTTGCCCGCTGCCGTCATTACTATGACAGACGTCAACGGGAGCAGGCAGATCGTGGTCCACAGTACCCGTTTACGTTGTTTTATTGAATCTATTCCCGCCCTGAAACCCTGGGCGTCACAGTACTTTTCTTCGAAGTTTCAATATTTAATATGGATAATTTGTTTCGTTAGCTTCCTCTCGAAATTTTCGGTTTTGGAATAATGTTATCCCAAAAAATCGCAATAGGAGACACCTCTAATTCGGACCCAAATTGTGCGAAAAAGTTTTACCAATTTAATGGGAGTTTGCGGCGGCGGTGGCGGTCGGCGGGTGTCGGGCGGCGGCGGCGCTGACGCCAACGCCCCCGCGTGACGTCGCGTCGGGGCGTGGGGCGCCAACTTCAGTCTATGCACAACCGCGGCCCGGACGTCACCGCTGCGATGTGAACGCCTAACCTCGCCAACTGTCTACAACGACAGCTTCTGTTGCGCGCGTGTACTAAGTTCTCGTCCATTAACTATTTTGTGTTCCAATAACTGTTATTCGAGCGCCAGATACTTACATGTAAGTGGTGTTATTTGTGTCATCGGTTCGCCGCGGCCCGTTTTACTGACACGATTCGGGGCGCCGAACTCTTCTGTGTAATCGTGACTAAAGTAAAGGTGCTTCTCTGCTGGATATGGTCAAAATAGGTGGTCAGGTAATTTAGCGTTGTCCGAGCTTCGTTCCTCACTTATTTTAGCAACATGCGCAAGTTTGTCTTAGTTTGCGTCATCGTTCACTTTAGTTCGCATTTCTGGAAGCAACAGGTGTTCGGTGTTTAAATGTCTCATTCACGCGTTCTTCGATGATTTTGCACTCGCACGCGTTTTTATTGGTGTTAATGTCTTACACTTTCAATGCAGAAAATATGTGAGCAAGCATTGACGTAGCAGCTAAGTTGACTTTGATATGCATATCGCTATGAAAATACGTATGTTATTATTACGTACTGTAGATTCCACGTAGATCAGTATGACGTAGATTCTATTACTTTATGCTATTATTTGCTTTAATCAACGTAAGTAGTCCAACCTACGCAGCGATCCTATCAGTTTCTGGCCTTAAATGCTTAATAAAGATGTGCACAGGTCAAGCACCTAGGTATGTTAGTGGAGGTGTGGTACATTAACAAATTGCACAACATGTTTTCGCTTAACGAAGTTTTAAGGTCTCTTGATTATACATTGTATTATGCGCGGGTTGAGGTATCGGGCAAACAAATTAGATCCACAGGAAGACTTAGGACAGTTCCGCGTCGCCTGGCGCTTGCCTGTAAAAACCCGCGCGTTATCGGTCCCACGTTCTATGAACGCCTACCCGCGGAATTACGAACCGAGCCATCTGACGACAGTTTTAAACGACAATTGAGAAACTTTTTATTGGATAATCCATTATACTCAGTAAATGAGTATATGGAAATGTAATTTATATTTATATTGTATTGACATTGTTTTTATTTCTACTCCAGTTTTGTTAATTATGACATTATATAACATTAATATTTTACATTATATATTGACAATTACCTGTTACTTTTGACCTTATTTCTAATTATTGCCTTATTTGACTTTTTAATTTTCAGTGTTATTTTTACCGTGTTAATTCTTGTATTTTGACAATCCATTTGTGAGCTTCTTTGACATTTTTATCTGTTTGTTTAAAATTTTAACATGTAATTATTTAATCTGTCTTATTATTGATTCCGCTGTTATTATTATCGATGTCATCATATTTTATCTGTTAGTTTTAATATATGTGACGATCATAGTATAAGTGCATGTAAATTGACTTAGTGTAATTTATATTGTCATTTTATATTATGAAATAAATAAATCTAAATCTAAATCTATTCCCCACGTTACTGTCCATATCGTACAAACCGTTAATAATATTTAATGGTTCCCTGGTATACTCGCAAGTACCTACATTACAAATAGCTTTGCAACACATCAACTTCAATAGGTTATTCGTCTTTACTTCTATCTATGTCCGTTAACTCTACAAATGTAATTTTGAAACTAAAAATAAGCGTGATTATATCAATATTATTGGCTTCGATTTACTGTTTATATTAGATACTGTTACATCAACTGTATTAAATGAATATCGTTCAACCTCGACCAAAGCCAATGTCACCCGGCGGTCTCATGTCTCATGGTCACTCGAATTCACATATTTATCTGCGTAAACGAGTTCGTTAACTATATGAATATACAAATTGTGTGGCATGTCGCGACTAGGGTAATTAGGTGTTTCATCGCTCAAATTGTTTTATGATTGTACATGTGTTTGTGAAGAGCCACTTGTTTACATTACCATATACCTATACAAGTGGGGATATAATAAAAGCACTGTTTGACTTGTACTGGATTATCGCCGACAAGATACATTGTATCAACAGCTACACGTTAAGTGGTCTGGTTATCATTGGATTTATCTTCATAGACTCTGATTTTCCAATCAATACCAACTTGGTTCTTTAACAAATCTCAGGTTCATTTATTATTTTCATCGCTTGCTCCTAGCGGAAAAATGTACTCTTCACTGATACCATCAAATTAAGAAAGTGAAAATATTTACTTTGAAATGATGGAAGTGTAATGTAATGTATCCTTATTCATTTCCGTGGTGCTTTAATCGCCAATTCCATTCGGCTTATGAAATGATAAGCGTCTTACTTATAATAACGAATCTAGGACAGTGTTAAATTCTTATTTGGCTTAGGGATTGATTGGCTCTGAGAACAGAGTAAACTGAATAGTGAATCATTCCATTTTACTACCTACATATTGACATTTCATTTTAGTTAATAGATATTGCTGTGCCCGGCAGGGCTCATGTTTTGAACTCTACTATTTAAGACCTACTCTAGTTTAAGACCTTAGCTGTACAAACTGAATTGCAAAAAAATGTTTTTGATTTTATTCATAAAATTCGAAACTAACCTCTCCTGAACCTCTAGACTTGAATGTCTGTTACCATTAAATTTAAGAGCTTCGTTTTCATCGGCAAGAACATATATGCTATTTAGGACTTTCATGATGGATCTCCATCTAGAATATTTATCAGGTTGTACAGCACTAGTGTTTTATCTATTTGCTTGTCATATTTGGTAGCAGGTAATAAAAGTGTATTTAATTGAAAAGGAAATCATATTTGCATTCGCTTTCGTTAAGTCGCGGTTTTTATAGACATATCTGCACATATATCTTTGCCGGAGCATGATTTTATGTCAAAATAAACCTTATACGATGGTACAGATGGTGTATTATCAAAATAACTTATGTAACCCGTACATATACTATATGTATTTAGAAAATGAAACGTATGACAGCTATCAGCATTGTTACCTATCTCTTTTTACACATTTTGATCTACCTTATTTACTCACTTAAATAAAATATTAGATTTCTACTTATCTTATTTGATCCTGATGTCAACAGAAATATTTTTACTTGACATGCTATATTAGGTTGTTCAAACGGACATGTTTGCATAAGAATTCATCGAAATTTCATCATAAATTTATTAAATAGTGAGTAAACTGTTTTGGAAGAGTCTACAGTATTTGTTTTATTGAGCCTTTGAAAGCTCTTCAAACACTGTAAATATTATACAACTAGATCAAACATCTTAAATATTTATTTATTGTTTGAATTAGAGCATGGTTCATGTTTTATCTCAATCGACTGGTAAACAACTTCGTAATGACGCATTCCTATGCTGATTTTGTCGACACCACAAGTAGAAGTAACCAAACTATGTCAATATACTTGCGTCGCTTAAAAGTTCATTAAATTTATGTATGATCCCCTTAAGTCGCTTGGTGTCTTAGATCTCGGTTAATCAGAATGCGACAATGACAATAAGAATCCTACTCGTACAACTATTTTGTAAGTGGTTGAAAAGTAGACTTCAAACTGTTATGTAGTTCATGTAATCTATGTGAATATTAATACCAGGTAATCCTACACCGATAATCGATAGAGGCCTGCATTGTCAGGTAATTGTAATTGTACTGCAGCGGTTAACCTTTTGAATATCATATGTTTTCCGCGAGGCGCGAGCAACGGCATCTAGACTATAGAACAGATGTCCACGAACAAATGAGAAACTTGTAAAACAAATGAGGTTAATCAATAAACAAGAGTTTACATGCAAAAACCGAAAGAATGCACCATTTATGCACTTTCTAACTTGCATGACTCTGTGTTACTGTCTCTAGAACTTTAAAATGAACTCATTGACAATTAACACTTTCGCGCGAGCACACTCACACTGACAGCCTGTGTCAAGGGCCAAGAGAAGCAAATAACTACGCGACGTCTAAAGATGAAGTGTAGCATATAATATTCAAAATGTTAACAGCTGCAGTGCTTCTAAAAGTTGCAGTACAATTATGTTTACCTGACAATGCAGTTCCGCTGTTGCTTCTGCCCGCGGCCATGGCGCATATTTCATACGGTCATTATGACGCCTGTTACGAAATGGACTGCGTAATATGTTTTTAACGTTCTCAAACGATTTTGCTGCTTATTTTGGGATGCAAATGTATAAAACATGATTAGAAATGTTTACAGAATTCTCAGTATTCGTGCATATTTTATATGTATAGGTATCAGTTTCGACTTGTTTTAGAAAAAACTATGTCATACATCGTGATAAATCACGAATGCTCTAATTTCGTGGTTTGTTTATTTTCTACATGATAGGTTTTGGATTTGGCTAAGAGACTTGCTCTAAGTAGATTTGTGTTCTCAATATGTTTTCTACTGGTGTGTACAGCTTTCGCGAAAAATGCAGTTGCTTTTTATCGCTAAAATTGATAGCAGATTTAGTTTATCTCTCCAAACGACCTTCACTGCTGCCTATGGTAACCAAAATATAGATACGTGATCAATTTATTTAAAAGGCGTCACACACCGTTGCCGTGAAAGTCTGCCTGAGCCTGATAGTCTAATCCTGTACGATAAACAGATATCTAGTTATGACGTGATTGAAACTCAAAGAAAGATTCGCGAATATGCTGGCGTTGAAACGGAAGTGATAAAACAGTTGCCTGACCGTAGGTCTTATATCTTAGCGTGGCTGAAATAGGATATCTAAGATAGTTACCAGAGCATAAATTGTGGTTGTTTACTTCCTACAGTTTCTGAGCTAGGTGATACAGTAGGTAGATAATGAAGGCTAGTTGTGAACAATTGTTAGGCTAGCTAGGCGACCTCGCAGGCTGCCGTATGCGGAGCGCACACAACTATGGCTATGCCTAATGATATTCTTATATAACTATGCCTGGATTCATGCGTCACGAACTCGTAAACAATCCCCAACAGACACGTCTTATTATATTTAGACCGAAATTCCATTAACTTTCGATTAAGGCCAGCCCAATTTTATTGAATGTCTTTATTTATGTTCGTAAATTTCATTATCCTTCAGAATTAGCAATGTTGCGTGCCTCTGTCAAATTACAGCGGCTATCCATTAAAAAGCTAGCTAATTGTTATAGAGTAGATTACGTGTTATGTTTACAGAGTAACGTTGTTTGTTGTGGTTAGAATGTCCTTCTTGCGGCGGCTTGTTTGCCACGTGTCGCCTCTCTTGGAAACGGATAGGATGTTTAGATCTCGTCGATTCAAGTGCATTGTCTATCCATATACATTGCCAATGCTATAGATAGACCTCACTCGTTCCTCGCATTAATTGGCATCTTGTTTTACTTAAAGTGGCCGCCGATATTGCTAAGCGAACTTTAATTCTTCGCGTTAAGTGTCTAGACGGGCTCTTGTGGCTAGACATTATAAATATTAGTCTAAAACGTCTGTGAGCACGTGTGTGAGTAGTCTGGAGTTTATCGACCGTCAGTCGCGTTTCGCGATTCGGGCCATCTCCTATTCTCCTTCAAAATATAGGTACCTATGTACTCCCCGCTACCCCTACTTCGTCGGAGACAGCAGTTTTGTTGTTTACTTCCTTTTCCTTATTTATGTGTTGCTTTATTCCTTTTGTCGCAAGATTTGCCTCTTCGTCTTTTACCGGTTGCTCTGTAATTTTATTCACGGACTAAATGAACGATATAGCCTTTCAATTCTAGACTATTTATACGCGTCTTGTTTTCTTCTCTCTGAGCTATTCTGGGTTTTCAACCATCTATTTCGATCATTTTATTCCTGGTATCTGATCTAAATTGAATAGCCAATTTGCAATTAAAATACAAATTGCTTTTCTCTTCTCACTTCGTAACCGTTCCCAGTTGTTTATATATATCAGTTAAGTGTAATAGGCTCCAGAAAATTTACAGCAATTTTGATTAAAGTTAGCCCGTCTCGCAATCCAGTTTTCCGCTTGGCCTCATCCCAAGTCACGGAGCGGTTTTTCCTTAATACCTACAATCTAAAAGTGAGTACGTTCTTTGACTTCTCCGGCTCTCTAGCTGAATAGCGATGTCCATCACGATCGAGCATTATGTCGGTGTATTTAAATGTAAACACATATCGCGTCGCCAGAAGCCCACGTTGCGGGTCGTTTGCCAAAATCTGTTGCGTCGTGAATTTTTGAGTCGACCTCGCGGCGTTCTCATAATCCGTCGTCTTTATTGTGTTGTGCTCATTTTCATTTTGTGTTACTCGATTTTAATACGCCGAGTGATTCGGTCTCCACCTTAAGATGCTAATTTCGTGTAGGGCCAGTGATTTTTGGGACTTTGTCGTTTTGGCGCTCTACATCGCCGTACCGCAGTTGTTGAATAAGTGTCACGACGTTCAGTTCTTCCGTAATGTGCTCATCAGTGTCTAAAATAAAACAAAACTTTATCGTCAAGTGTTCAGTTCTTTCATAATCATATGCTCATCAGTGTTTAAATAAAGCAAAACTTTACTGTCAAGTGTTGAACAACAACCAGTCATTGAGTGAGTTTTGGTTGAATGCAGTATTTTTATAAACGTACGCTTACAATTCAGAGGCAATCAAAATATTGACGTTCAATTCGCTTCGATCGAGTTGTGCACACAACTTTGCATAATCGAGTGCCATTCTTTTGTTTAACGTTCGATTGTGTTTGTTTCAGCTGGAGATCTTTTCTGTGGCGACATTGATGGAGTTCCGCTTGGACAGCGCGGAGTACTGCCAGGCCCAACACAAATAAACCCGCGGCGAGAGGTTGACAAGCAGCGCGGGACCCATGCAGCCGGGAGCGCGCGCTCACACGCACCCCGCCATCTTTATGACAAACATCCACCAGGTATGACGATAACATATTGTAAATTACCGATTCACTTTACGGTTATGTGTCAGGAACTGCCCGATATGTATCCATCGTATGGTGTTCATCTTCAGGGACAGTTTCGTGACGAACAGCCCACATGCCGGGCTGATCCTGACATGTACCGCGAGTCAATCCTTGGCTCTTTAAGTCTTTATCTTTGTCTTACGTCAGTTTTATTAAGACTAGGTGCACTTTATGGAAAACATCCTTGTTTTTATCCGACATCCACTATCTAAACTAATCTTGAGGATAAACGGCCAACTAAGCTTAGCTCTTCTTCTCATTAACCCTTCTATTTTAGAACAATCTTCCACTATCTAGGTCAAGCTCGGGAAGTCAAGAGCGTTTCATCCACGTTTCTTACAAAATATTGACAGTTAAAACGGCGAGATATGAAATATTGAGGTACTGGTTAAATTGTATATGCAGCACAATTTCTATAATTTATTTAAGCTTAATATTTTTTCCTGCTTACGGATTAATAATTTGTAACACGCATATCTGTTAGTAAACACGTCAGCTGGGTTTCAAACTATTTGTAACTTTGCAATGATTGATTGATTGCTAGCATTTGTAGTGAATTGCACAATAATTTGCACGGTCATACACGAGTATATATTATCACATCATTAAAAACAAGGTACTGATTCCACCAAGTGAATCCAAGTGTGGGTACCCGCATCTGGTACTCCCAGAGTGGCGATCAAACGCAATTCGGGAATTACTTATAATCACATTCGTAGCAATAACTGATTCATTGTCCTGAGTCCTGACAAACAATAACTAAGTATTAGCTGTTTCATGGTACGACCGCGGTGCCCTCACCTTTATGACGCATCTGCCAGGTAACCCCTTATTTCCCAAGAGGCGTCGCTTGGCCAAAGTCGCGGCAAATTGCCGCACCCGCAGCACTATTGTGAATTGGGCACGCATTACGCACTCGTAATGCTTCTGCCCTTGTTTATTGATGACACATTAGAGATAACGGCTTCGGTCGACTAACGACACTTTCTAATTAAGAATTTTTACAATGAATTTGTTTTTTGGCACTCAATATTCTTTCAATGGATTAGTAAACTCATTAACACTTTGAACGCCAAGCGATGTAGCTATTCATCGTGCCCCCGACGCCACAGAAAAAATAGAAGTGCTCCTAAATCAACAGGGATAGAAAGACACTTGTAGTGGTTTGAATAACAAAGTATTGTTGATTGAAATGTTATCGTCATTTCGCGACGATGTCGCCAGTAGCACAATGTTGGGATGGAGTGATATGACGACTGGGGCGTTCAAAACGTTAATTGTTTATTTAGATCCAAGGCTGTCTTATCGTACCCTGACCAAGTCAAGTACGATATCCGTTCGAGTGTCGGTATCTAATTTACTCATGACATCACTAGTGCTCAAAATACACAGGTATTTATTAAAATAAACACGACGCATCGCTCTCTAGGTGTCGTAGTGTTTACAATCCCTGTTATCAATTTAATGTGTACACCGACAATGCCGCTAACAAGTGACGCGAGTTGGCAGGGAGTCAGCATTCGCTCAAACACCACCGCCGCCGACCGCCGCTTCACACTCACATGACCCGAACACCGCTTCGCAATTCGTACATCTATTTTTACAACCATTTTTTATTCCACTCGAGTTCCCGTCTCGGAATCGACGCGAATATATTAGCAGAAATGTTCCCGAACGCCCGAACTCCAGAATTAACATTAACACGCGCCTTTCTTTGTTTCAGCTACCCTAAACTCTGAAGCCACAAATCGGAGCATATTCAGTTTCCGGAGAGTGATAATCTTATGTTCGCATAATTTTCTTTAAGTTTCATTCCACATTTTGAACTTCAGTTTATCCGACTCCGAATGCGCTCGAGTGGTTGAAAACGACATCCATGCGGGTGGTTCTCTTTATATAATTGGACCCTTTCTAAATAAAAAAAAAGAAACTGCGTGTGTTGTGTGGAAATAGAGTGACAATTTGTCTGTTTGACTCTACGGACTGTGAGACCGGACGTGTGAAGTGTACCACCGGAGAGTAGTGTTCTTGGGGAGTTCGGAGCGACCCTGGGCATCATGAAGCAGAAGGACATCAGGCCGGCGCCCTCTCTCATCGAGTACAAGGGCATGCGGTTCCTCATAACCGACCGCCCCTCGGACGTCACCATTCAGTCGTACTTGCAGGTATTGTTCTCTTTCCTGTTGATATTCTTGGTAGAACTTTGTTATCAGAACGCGTTTAACCTTTGCACATTAATCGATAAGTCACGATTGCTGTTGTTCGTTTCCTGCGCTAGACTGGGCAGATAATAGGTACTTGACTGTATCTGATGAAAACAGAAGTTATTATTGATACGTAAACACCAACAGCTTCTGGGATAATGACGTGCATTTAATTGTAAACAAATGTTGCACTATGTTCATTGTACCTTTCTTTTCTGCCTCACAATCATGGGTAAATATATTATACTTAGTACTGGATTCATGAATGAAGGTTGCCCGAGTCTTTTTATTATAGACGACTTTTACGGAAGTTAGGAGCCAAATTCATTTGAATTTATGATTACATCAAATAATCATAAATTCAAATGGATTCCTAAATTGTACATAATTAGGAATGAATGAAGGACTTGCTTAGTTTTACTTATGTCACTGAGGTTGTCGGTTAATACAATGGCTTGCGTATTTTATAACTATTTAGTATCGACTCAAAATAATATGTGGGCAAAATTAGTATAACAGATAGATAGGATTGAATGACATGTGATAGGTTGTCAGCACACCCATGCTTGACGTGCCGAGATCTGCATTAGACGACAAACATTTTAATTTCTTAACCAATTGCGGTCACAAAACGTAATTTTTGGCCTTGGCTGTAAAACTTTCGACACTCAATAGATTAAAACTTAAAAACAAAAGAAATATAGAGGTGGATCTAAGGTCCTCTTGAACTGAGTTTATGGTTGCCTGATCCAGACCGCCGCCCTTACTAAGGCTATATCTGTCCTTGAGGCAATGCGTTTCTTTTACTATGCAAGTCAAGTCTAGAAACATCTAACTAGCTTAGAATAAATACGCCTAGAAAACGATCTTCATACAACAGATTAACGAAAGATGAAGCCACTTTTGGTTTTATGTGTGCGTGTTTACGAACCAAGCACAGAGATGTAACGACTTTGCGTGAACAGCGACGCGGCAAGCGGTTGAGCGAGAGACCGAAGCCTATATATACTAACGTAAAAAGAAACTACACCGACACTTGTGTGCAGTAACAAAACTCGCGGCTATGTGTGCGTGTCGAGGGGCGAGCGCGTAGGTGGGGAGAGGCATTCACGTGAATGCCTTGTCGAAGGATTCGGCATTACAAGGTCACTGACGCCCGAGTTACACCGACAGGCCGCTGTCGCGCCTGTGCCTACACCGCTGCCGCTGGGTATCATCTTCTATAAAAAAACACTTCTCCAAATGCTTCATTTCATGGACATATTTTTCCTAAGAAGTCAACGTATAGAAAGTTAGGTTTGTGTTATAACATTCTGAAATATTCTATGGTTTCAGAAAAAAATGCTTTCGATGTAATGATATTTCTATAAAATGAAAATTCGATGAAACGTTCGTCTATACAACAAGGGTAAACCCTTCCGCTGTCGCGCAAAGTTGTGGCATCTCCAATAGAGACGTGTTGCTGACGTGACAGATGCGCACACGGACGACACTTAGCCCGTCGCCAACCAAAACTGGCTTCACTTTCAAGCGCTGACTAGGCTTCTAAGCGTATTTGATTCTAAGCTAACTAGCATCTTTAACGGTTAATCGATACAGGAGCTGCGCAAGCACAACGTGTGCGTGGTGGTGCGCGTGTGCGAGCCGAGCTACGACGTGGGCCCGCTGAAGGCGGAGAACATCGAGGTGCGCGACCTCGCTTACGACGACGGCACCTTCCCGCCCGCCAACGTCGTCGACGAGTGGTTCGACATCCTGCGCGACAAGTGAGTACTGATTACAACGAACATACTATTTCCACTGGCGGTACAGTCAAGGAATTTAATTTCCACCTTTGGTACCGTTTGGTAACTAAAAGTTCGTGACCAGTTTCGAAACGGGAAAATAATCCCATTCGGTAACTCTTCAAAATGGGATTTTTCCATTACCGATTCGTAACCGCCGCATTTGGGAACCAGGGGCAGTTTCGAAACGGGGAACGATCCCATGTTGTAACTGGTTACGAAATGGGACTTTCCTATAACCGATTCGTAACCGCGCTTGATTCGGTAACTGCCTTCAAAAGTTCAACAGGGAATTCCAGATTCCCATTTTGTAGCCAGTTACAAAACTTGGTTACCTATCGGGACTGCGTAGGCCCATTACGTAACCGGCTACAAACAGGGAATTTCGGATTTCCATTTTGTAGCCATTTTCGTTTCAATGCAGTCTGTAGTTTCGACCTTATCGACAATAATAGAGCACTTAGGTAATTTCGTTCGTCCTTGCATAACACGTCCCGGCTGGGATTAATGGGCATGTTTGATTGTCTGTGATTGAGTGTGGGCCGACAGCCTCCCACACATCTACATTCAAAACTGTAACATAGTCACTAGTAAACAAGTAGGTAACTTAACTATGAGTATGTATGAAGCTGTCTGTCCATTAGCCGCGTCCACACTGGGCGAGCCGCCTCGCGCGGCAATTGCCGCGCGCGGCGGCGCGCTCTGTGTGTACGCGCCTCGCCCGCGGCGCCCGCACGCTTTGCCTCGGCCGAGCGCTGCCGCGGCCGAGCCGCGCGCTGTCGGTTTTTGTCCGTGCTCAAAGGTGCCTCGGTCGTTTGCCGCGCGCAGTGTGGACGTACACGGGTTTGCTTCGGTCAAATTATGACAGATAAAACAAAATGGCGTGCGACACTTACGTATTACGCGAAACGGAATAACCGTAACTAAATATTATGTGCTATTTGTTTGTTTTAAACATAAAAAAATATTGAATTAGCTTTTTTTTGGAAAATTCTTTGTATGAACGTAGCAACAAGTCAAAAATCAAAAGCTGATTGCGTGCGGCGGCGCCATATTGTTTTATCTGTCAAATGGGCGAACAAGACGGCTCGGGCTTGCCGCGCGCGGCATTCGGTGAGCGTAATTTCATCCAATGCCCGAGGCATGCGCCGAATGCCGCGCGCGGCAATTGCCTCGCGAGGCCGCTCGCCCTGTGTGGACCCGGATATTGAAGTAGATCTGAGAAAAAGCACTAATTATACCCTAACAAGCGTCGGTCCGGCCCCGGGATAGTGGCGCTGGCGCTACAAACAGCTATCATATGGCCATAATGTGCATACAGTCATTTATTTGAATTATTACGTCAATAGCGATTTGTCAAGGATTTGTCATGAACCAAATTCAAAACATTCAAAACATGGTTCTCAATCCTTCATTCTTCCTGCGAAATAAATACTGAATCCTACTGAAAAAAACTTGACTTTAATCACTGTGAATAGTTTTGGCTTTATTATGCGAAAGTTTCTTTGAAATTTGCGGGATATTTAGTCCTGTTTTCACTTTGTGTACGTCAGTGACATTCACTGACTTTCAAGGTCAGTTACAAAAAAAATGTCGTCGCCCCTAAAATGAATTAGTACCACTAAAAATTGTTGGGCTGTAAGTTGGGTATTTGTGAAAGTCAAAAGAAGTGCATTTAAATCTGAAGGATGTGGTTGGTCCATTACACAGCTCTGCTCCATTGGACAGGCAGTCTTATAGCCCTAACAGACGATCGAACGATCTGGCGGGCCGATAGGGACGCAGCTATCCGTTAGAATGAGAGATATATATTACTATCTCTCTCTAACAGATAGCTGCGTCCCTATCGGTCCGCCGGACCTTTCGATAGTCTGTTAGGGCTATTAGAAAACAATGCCTACATTCTGCAGGGATCGGGATGACTTTCTCGACCTTTGTCACCTTTCTTATCGTGTGCACATTGCCTTATTGTCGACAGACAGTTCCAACAGGTTTAAACTAAACATTTTGTTATGCAAAGATGTTTTCACCTCACTCGCTCTGAAAACCACCGTTTATAGGGCGAAATCTGCGTGCAAGAGTAAAAAAAATAGAGAGCTAATACTTAACATAGACATACACACTCAAATCCTAAGTAAATAATCAATAAGAAGCAGAAATAAAAAAGAAGTTACATGCATCACTGATAATCACAATCATCGTGTTCGATATTTAACTAGTTTTGCACACTAGCAGCTAAAATAGTCATTTTCAGGCAGATTTCGCGCTATAAACGAAGATTTTCCCAGCGAGTGAGGTGAAAATAACTATTATTAGTACACAACTATGTTGTCCTGTGGTTACTCTTCTATAATTTGACAATCCTGACATATCATCGTACTATGGATAGTTTCTGAAACCGCATGCATGCAATTTATTTAATTGGACAACTGGCTTATGTATGTTGGTTTAAGAGCGTTACTAATACGATTCAAGCCCGTCATAAAATCGAGCGTGTTCTTCTCCAACAGTGCGAAAAATTCAACTATTATTTTGTTACCATAACAAAACGGGAACTAATCAGTGACGTAGAAAGTGTCACTAGCTGGAGTATCATACCTTATTTGTTTGAGAAGAAACCCGGTCCAGCCAATCAGTTAGTAAAGTGTTGTTGTCGTCGCAGGGCCGCGAACAAGCCGGAGGCCGGCGTGGCGGTGCACTGCGTGGCGGGGCTCGGCCGCGCGCCCGTCATGGTCGCCATCGCGCTCATCGAGCTCGGCATGAAGTACGAGGAGGCCGTCGAGACCATCCGAGAGTACGTACACACTACACAGTATATACACACCAGCGTGGCGGGGCTCGGCCGCGCGCCCGTCATGGTCGCCATCGCGCTCATCGAGCTCGGCATGAAGTACGAGGAGGCCGTCGAGACCATCCGAGAGTACGTACACACTACACAGTATATACACACCAGCGTGGCGGGGCTCGGCCGCGCGCCCGTCATGGTCGCCATCGCGCTCATCGAGCTCGGCATGAAGTACGAGGAGGCCGTCGAGACCATCCGAGAGTACGTACACACTACACAGTATATACACACCAGCGTGGCGGGGCTCGGCCGCGCGCCCGTCATGGTCGCCATCGCGCTCATCGAGCTCGGCATGAAGTACGAGGAGGCCGTCGAGACCATCCGAGAGTACGTACACACTACACAGTATATACACACCAGCGTGGCGGGGCTCGGCCGCGCGCCCGTCATGGTCGCCATCGCGCTCATCGAGCTCGGCATGAAGTACGAGGAGGCCGTCGAGACCATCCGAGAGTACGTACACACTACACAGTATATACACACCAGCGTGGCGGGGCTCGGCCGCGCGCCCGTCATGGTCGCCATCGCGCTCATCGAGCTCGGCATGAAGTACGAGGAGGCCGTCGAGACCATCCGAGAGTACGTACACACTACACAGTATATACACACCAGCGTGGCGGGGCTCGGCCGCGCGCCCGTCATGGTCGCCATCGCGCTCATCGAGCTCGGCATGAAGTACGAGGAGGCCGTCGAGACCATCCGAGAGTACGTACACACTACACAGTATATACACACCAGCGTGGCGGGGCTCGGCCGCGCGCCCGTCATGGTCGCCATCGCGCTCATCGAGCTCGGCATGAAGTACGAGGAGGCCGTCGAGACCATCCGAGAGTACGTACACACTACACAGTATATACACACCAGCGTGGCGGGGCTCGGCCGCGCGCCCGTCATGGTCGCCATCGCGCTCATCGAGCTCGGCATGAAGTACGAGGAGGCCGTCGAGACCATCCGAGAGTACGTACACACTACACAGTATATACACACCAGCGTGGCGGGGCTCGGCCGCGCGCCCGTCATGGTCGCCATCGCGCTCATCGAGCTCGGCATGAAGTACGAGGAGGCCGTCGAGACCATCCGAGAGTACGTACACACTACACAGTATATACACACCAGCGTGGCGGGGCTCGGCCGCGCGCCCGTCATGGTCGCCATCGCGCTCATCGAGCTCGGCATGAAGTACGAGGAGGCCGTCGAGACCATCCGAGAGTACGTACACACTACACAGTATATACACACCAGCGTGGCGGGGCTCGGCCGCGCGCCCGTCATGGTCGCCATCGCGCTCATCGAGCTCGGCATGAAGTACGAGGAGGCCGTCGAGACCATCCGAGAGTACGTACACACTACACAGTATATACACACCAGCGTGGCGGGGCTCGGCCGCGCGCCCGTCATGGTCGCCATCGCGCTCATCGAGCTCGGCATGAAGTACGAGGAGGCCGTCGAGACCATCCGAGAGTACGTACACACTACACAGTATATACACACCAGCGTGGCGGGGCTCGGCCGCGCGCCCGTCATGGTCGCCATCGCGCTCATCGAGCTCGGCATGAAGTACGAGGAGGCCGTCGAGACCATCCGAGAGTACGTACACACTACACAGTATATACACACCAGCGTGGCGGGGCTCGGCCGCGCGCCCGTCATGGTCGCCATCGCGCTCATCGAGCTCGGCATGAAGTACGAGGAGGCCGTCGAGACCATCCGAGAGTACGTACACACTACACAGTATATACACACCAGCGTGGCGGGGCTCGGCCGCGCGCCCGTCATGGTCGCCATCGCGCTCATCGAGCTCGGCATGAAGTACGAGGAGGCCGTCGAGACCATCCGAGAGTACGTACACACTACACAGTATATACACACCAGCGTGGCGTACCAGCACCTCTAGCACAACTATGTTTCGCGACTCTTGTTGCGCGACATTTCCATGGTTTATGTATTATTTACTGATTCAGTATATAATTTTTATATATATATATATATACACGCGTACGTGTCGGGACTCACGGCTCTCATTGAGCTCTTGACTGATTATAACTACTTGATAGTATTACGCAATAACAATTCATTTCAAGTTATTAAACACACTAACAAATGTGTTTAAGGTTGAGGAAGGAAAACTATTGGTGACGTTTTCAACCAATAACACTTCGTCTCTTACTATAAGAACGAAATTTGTTTGCATCTTTATAACAACAACCTGTCAACTCGCTCTTAAGGGATATATTGCTTTTGAGTTTTTGTTTGAAAACGTCACATTTTAATTCAGTTCCCTTAAGTTATCTATATGTGTTATCATGAAAAGAGTATTCTTGTATTATAAGCTTACTAGCTATATTTAAAACAAGCTTCTAAATATAGTATCTAATTTGGTTACTTGCACAGGTTCAACTTAGTGAAATTGATAACAACATTGAACTTATTTCTTTTTCTCACAATCATTCAGCAATTTACGAATTATTCTCTTCTGCTCTCTGCAATCTGTTGCAAACTTTCGTCTACAACGGTCCATTAACCTTTTGATGATTCATATTTATAAAATGGGTAGTTTGCACAAATCGGGGATAGTGCAATACCGCGTAAATAGCTGTCGATAAAGTTCTCATTTCAATGAAATGCTTAGCATTTGTTTGTATATTGATTCGCATCTACACTTGTTACTTACGCGGTATTGCATAATCCCCGACGAAATGTAACTTTGACAGAGAAAAATTGTGTTTTTCTGAAACAACCTTCGACAACGGTAACTGTAATAGTTGCCGAAAGTCTCAAATAATGAATAACGCGATATAAGGTGAGGTAGGACTAACAATTATTGTCTAATGGGGTACGACCAACAGTTAATCTAGTTATTGAACTGTGACAGTCTTCCCTCGGTGATACTTACCCCACATTACCTTAATCCGTTAAAATCTAAACCATTAATACAAAGATCAAAGCTTAAAGAAAAATTGAAAAAGGAGCTACCTGGTGGAAGAGACCGGGAATCGAACCCGGTACCTCTGGATTACCAGTCCAGCGCGTTAACCACTTCGCTACCCTAGCTCCAGGTAGACCTGACGAATTTTTCCTTATGTTTTGTATGTCGATCTTTGCATTGTTTATTTGAAAGATTTTTACACCTTAGGGACCTCTATGTGAATACGTTAATATTCACATCTTACCGCACTACTTTACAGCGGTGAACGAAATTTATGGAACATGTAATGTCAATATTTTTTTTAACGTGGGTACACCTGAATATTGAATAAGGAGCTACCAGGCGGAAGAGACCGTTTAAATCTGTTCTAATTTGTTTTGTACATATAAATATTGTGACTTACCGATATCGTTCGTTTTGTCCCACAGTCAGCGCCGCGGCGCGATCAACTCGAAGCAGCTGTCCTACCTGGAGAAGTACCGCCCCAAGTCGCGCCTCAAGAAGAACGGTCACAAGAACTCCTGCTGCGTGCAGTAGCCGCGCAGTAGCCGCACAACAGCGAATCCAGCTCTGCTTCCACACACACCACAGAGCGTAGACAACTTTATAAACGTAGCAACACTTTCGAAACGCTTTATTTCCCTTTACCTTTTTTTTTTCAAACCGAAAACCACATTTCGGCCATTTTCTACGATGTTTAACGAGGAGCCTTGTAGCTGTTTGTACTTATGTCTTAAGGACCCCGTGTACTGTGTATTAGTGGAAATTACGAGCCACGGTTTGTGTTCATAGTTCGGGTATTCGTGTACGAGATCATAATAAATTTTCAACACCCATAATAAAATGATAACGGTCTGTGACGTTTATTTTCTGTTAATTTCCTGCAATTGTGGTGACTTCATGATATTTTTTACTTAAATATTATATTTGTAGACACTTATTGATTTAATAAAAATGAGACATAATAGAGAAAATCTTAATGGTTTTTTTTCGTGTTTCACTAGACAATTGAGATATCTTTGACAAGCAATTTGTTATAAATTGTGTGCTTTTTATATTGATATACGAATGTACTCTAATGTTACTTGAAATGCAATTATTGATAGTTTGCGGGGCGTGGCATGGGAAACCGTTTGCAATCAATTTACTATATGAAATACTGAACATCCAATAAAATATTTGACTAACTAACAACTTGACTCAAAAAATCCAATTAAAATAGCAGTTTGATATTATTTTTCTATTTCTAATTTTATGATGATTATTGAAATGTACGGTCATGTAACTACTGAACAGTCGCATTCATAAATAAAAATATTTATAAGCAAAAATGTTTTATTTGTCTTTGTTATTATCCTTTGCGAAAGCTCTGATCTTAAAAGTAAGCAGTGAGCACCTCAGTATAGGCACCGCTTTCTACGGGCTCCAGTTTCATTGGTCGTCCAGAACGCATGCCATAGGGCCCGCATGCACAGCGGACGAAAATAAACAAGTTGCAATAAAAATATGAGAGATAGTGCTAAACGCTTTATTACGTTACGTTTGTTCTAAAATTAGAGAAAATTAGATTATTTTCTAAAAACGGCGTAGCTAATTTCTGGATGACCTATTTGCATTTTTCATCATTATTATCTTTAGAAGCATCTATCCATAGCTCAAATACAAACATACGTGAAAACGAATAATTGATTTCTTGGTCTAAAACAAAATAAAAAAAAACTAATGACGTAAAATGACTATCACCAAGACCTTCGGAAGTGTTCGGTAAATTTGTCATAAGAATATTAAAGTTTACACATTTTGCTTCAAAATGACATTTAAATCATCAGGGGGTTCGCGGGGTCTCTAAAGTAAAAGCTTCGATATATTTCCTAGATCGAAATTTTCATAGGTTACTCCGATGTGTTGCGTAAAAAATTATAACAATAAAACAAAGCATAAAAATCAAACGTATCCTTTAAGAAAATACAAAAGATACCTCCTTGAATCTCCAAACTTAAAGACACTGTTAAACAAAATAGTAGTGAAAATCATCCGTAAACAAATCAACGTTTTTACTGTTTTGAGATACTACGGTTCGAGTGCGTGCGGTATGACAAGTTCTAATGAATATAAGTGGACATTTTTGTTCCGACACATGTTAAATAATTTATGTTTTCTACCCTCTTGTATTTAGCTACCCTCCTCTTGGTAAAGAAAAGGTTTTATAGTTAAGCGACTTTTTTGAATATTGTCTTCTACTGGGACTACTGTGGCATGCGGGCAATTTTTTTCATTGGTCGATAGGGCCCGCATGCGGGGTGCGGTGGATTTCCATAACGCATGCCATTATGAGTTTCACTAGTCGTTACACCGTCTGCGGGAGTCCCCGCATGCCGTATATCGACCGAGTTATCGACCAATGAAACTGAGCCAAACGTGCTGTCGTTCGGTCACTGATGTATCAGGAGAGAGTTGTTGATGTTTAGGAGGCCCTTTCCTACTCGGCACTTTGGGGTGCTTCGGGCGCATGCTCGGGGCCCGCAATCTCACTGGGGCCCAACAACTCCCGAAAAAACATACCAAGAGGTTTTAATTGACATTTCAAGGCGCTATTATTTGGATTTCCGGAGCGAATATTTACAAAACTGCCGACTTAATAATGTTTGGAGGCGCCTTTTATTTTTAAAAGACCTATTTAACGACACCCCACACTAGTGTTGGAACGAAAAAAATAATTCACCCCCACCCCTTTTTTTTAGTTTTTATTTTACCGTTTTGTCGGCGTGATACATACACATACTCATACCAAATTTCAGCTTTCTAGTAGTAATGATCACGGAGCTAAGCCGTGGACGGACGGAAAGACGGACATGGCGAAACTATAAGGGTTCCTAGTTGACTACGAACCCTAAAAAGGTGAAAGCAGCGTCGTTTCATACTAAATCCGTCTTAGCAACAGTCCGAACTGTATGATTTACTGGGTTAAGACTAATCCAATTACTTGCCGCTTACGCTCTTTTAGAATGACAGAATGAGGAACTTCTCAAATGGATTTTTAAACATACTTAAACTAGTATATTTTCGAATATGTAAAAATGTGGTAATATTTAAATTTCTATCCTTTATTTGATGATATCGGAAAAAAGCTTGGTTAAAAAATTAAATGTCAATTATGGAATTTATGGAGTACCCGGGGCCCCGGCATGCTTTAGCCGACATTGCATTTTAGTGCTTCTATGGATCCGTTCTGTTTTCTGTCCACAAGCGGAGCGGAGCAGCGATGCATGTGTGAAGTGGTAAATCACATTTCTCAGATAAATGCGCTTCTTTTGGGCTTCGCAAAGATGCAGCCTGATTGGTAAATTGTCTCCGCTCCGCTTGTGTTTGCGCACAGTGGATGCAATATGGTGACGAAAGGATCACACGGATAAGACTTATTACATTTCGAGTAAGATAAGATAAATCTTTATTGCTCTCATATAGTGTACAGATGTCATATCCATATTACGTATATCGTTGACATGATTTTGACGTGTACCTATTGCATCCAGTGTCCGCTCTTTGCTTATATGTTTTTTTAGGGAACGTGCAATGGTGCTGCCAACTAGTGCCGTAAATCCGAAGCTTTTACCTTTACATGCCTTTACATTGACATAGTGCTGCTACTTATAGTTCCAGCACATTCTCTTGCATAATGAAGGTGCTGCCAGCTGGTGCCGCCAATCTGTTTTTTTCTTGAAATTGACATTTACAGTGCTGCCATCTTTAATAGTACGGGCACGTTCCGTATATTATAGAGTTTAGGAAACAGAAACTTGTATCTTTTAACCCAATAAATGAATTATACAGTCTGTGAGCCTGAGCTCTTAGATTGGGATTCCGGTTCGGGCGAAAACTGAGAGGTTCTTAAGTGCATCGCGTGAGAGCGAGCGAGATAGTTATAACGCACGCATCACATTCTGTCAGCTGTCACTGTAATATCGTGACTAGTGTGAAAAGGGTACGGTTCACAAAACAGTTAATTTAAATTAGTGGAATGATAAATAAAATGGTTGTCTCACTGAAAAGTTTATTTTATTAATTGTTCAGAATATTCGAGGTAGAACTTCAGGTAGTTACGTTAGTAATGTAGGTATAATATTGCATAAAAATGTGAGGTTATTTATACTCAATCAACAATGTAAAATATACTTCACACAGCTGCTTTATAATTAAATGTACTCATATTTCTACATCTACAATCAGATCAACGCACTTAATATTACTAAAATTATAAAGATGTGTGTTATTATTTAAAATACAAAACGGGTTTACTCACGTCGTAGACGTCGAATATCGTTCGACATGTTTCGAATCGGTACGCGATTCGTCACACGAGCGCTCGAGTGCTCGACTGACCGGCTCTCCTGACGATGAATCGCGTCGAGCGATATTCGACGTCTACGACGTCCCGTTTTGTATTTTATATGTCTGAGATTCACGGTAGTTTTCTATGATATTATTTCTCAAAAATAGACTTAGTTTTTGCACTCTTATCTGAACTTACCACATTAATTAGAAATAATCACAAAAAAACCTTAGAGTATTAAGCCCAATCGTGATGCCAAACGCCAACTCTTTGGAACTTCGGAACTAATTTTAGCGAGGTCGAGCCTTTATCACGTACGCACCACCATATGAATAACTCAGCAGACACAGTCTTGTTGCGATAAACGCACACTATACGTTCTTATAGTCAAGAGAGTTGAGGTGACGCACACAACAACATGTCATGTAATAACAGCGAGATTTTAAAATTACTGTTTTGTTTTCGTGCGAAAATTGTCAAAAAGTTGTTCAAGGTATTGCATTGCGCTAAGAATTATTTTTAGTAAAATACATCTGATTTAAGTTAAATAAATCATAATTTTGTATGCGCGATATGTATGTTTTTGTCGACTACCACAACCCTGAGTGACTTGGTATTTTAAAATTTCTACTGATTTGCCTATTTTTCGTAAATATATGGTTTTAATTATGTTCAAATTCTTTAATTTATCCCATTCGTTCACAACATTTTTTGCAATCAGTACTTTATTTACAGTCCGACCGAAAAGAGTAGAAAATTAAAAGTGGCAATACTGTAGCGTCCTCCCTTTCTAATCAATATAAGAAAACGGGGACGACAATACAAAATTCAAATTCAAAAGTACAGTATTGCCACTTTTTAATTTCTACTCTTTTGGTCGCACTGTAGAGTCTGTAGAAAAATTACACGCACACATAACACTCATCACTTTAAGCAACGATGCACAATTTATTATTTTGTATTTGATGTATAGGTTAGTTGTAAGTGGCTTCTAAACGAGCCATGTTTTGCTGCAATTTGTGGCCGGTCATTATTTGCATCTTGCTCTAAACTAGGTTTTCTAATTCAAGACCAAAAAAACTACCACAATGTTACCACTACAATAAAATATTAGTAAAATCCTTACTATTTTTTAGACACTAAGATAATTTATTAATTGATAACTTTAACTCTACGTTTTAACATAATAATTAGATATATTTATTATTACATAAATACGAGAGGAGATAATAATAAACTTAAACATCGGAGATTTTTGGTACAAAATCTGGGTATTGTACTTGTAACACTTGAGGTATTCAAAACATTTGGTGCTATTGCACTTTTTGCATTTACAAGCTCAGATGTCATTTAAATTTTGACAACTTTGACAGTGACGTATCTGTAGTAGTTTTTTTGGTCTTGAATTAGAAAACCGAGTATAGCGTAGGGCGTCAGAGAAGTACGGCCATAGTTGCTGACCACAAATTGTAGTAAAATATGGGCCGTGTAGAAGCCCCATTACCATTAAAGTATTTATCTATGGACCTTAAAATAAACCTTGCCTGGCAATAAATAATTTGATTTTATATGAACTGCATACTACTATAGGTACCATTTTTTCGAGAGAATTATCATGCGACACAGAATGATAAAAAATGAAAGTGCGATTAGAAGCAGTCTATATAACGCTTATGAACAGTTGACCAATGTACAGTCAAGGAATTTGAAACACATATCTTTTTAGCTCTTGTCACAGTGACAATAAGGGTTAAAAACCACGCGATTCAGTTTCCTTCACTGCACCTTGGCAGAGGGATTCGTCCGTGTTTGACATCTCCAATGAGCTTAATACTCAAAGGACAAAACTTAACAAATCACTTATAACAACAAGAACACTATCCAGAAATACAAATACTAACTTATATATTGATTTAAACTTACACGATTTTCACACATTATTATAACGAAAAAAGTGATGTTAAGTTCAGTCTCGAAGGGACACTCCCTTCCCATCCTTCCTCCTTTCCTACCATCTTTCGAAGGGTGGGTCTCTTCGAGACTATGAACGAAACGTCGAAGTACTTAAATAAACATTTTTATATCGCTATTAAGTCCCGTTTTGTTATAACAAATACTATTGTTATGTTTGATATGGATTTCCAAAATCGGGGAACGTTCTCGAGAACGGCACATCTCCAAAGTCTGTACTTTTAGGTATTAAATAATTTTTAAACAAACATTAAAAGGGTTGTTTATAAAATAACGTTTGGTTCCTCTTAAATTTTGTATATTATAAAATAATTGACCTCACTACTGCAGTCCGTTCCATATAAATAACATGTGTTAATAACTTAATTTTACAGAATATATACATTCACGAGTATAAACATATTTTTGTCACATCAAATAAATATATATTTATTTCTTAGTAAATCGTCAATAAAAAGTACCCACATTTGCAGAGGTTTAACACAAGAGGCTGCATTATACTGGAAGTAACACGACTAAAATAGAAAGTCACAGGATTAAAGTAGCAACACCTACCTTACGTGATTTTTAACTTTGTCGGTTTGACATTCGCCATTGCTTGCTGTCAATTTGACAGCCCTGGTTTGTTTACATTTATTGAAATACCTAAAAGTACAGACTATAGGTACGGAAGATAATAGTTGCCGGTAACTTCTTGAACAAAAATGGCGGATCTGCGCATGTATTTGTACGTAAACCGGCTACTGCTCAGTCAAGGTAGACCAGACCATGGTCAAGAAGTTTCCCGGCAGTATCTCAGCTCCCAAGCTCACTTGGCTTTGGGCACGTGTTTGTGTACCTTCCCCCCGTACCGCGCCACAAAGTCGCTGACGGGGAACTTGCGGCGACAGCCCTCGTAGTTCATGTAGCGCACCTTGCCGAACACGCCGCGCTCCGCCCAGCCCTGGTCGTGGACGCCGCAGATCGACCACATGCAGCCTGCAGACGGAATGCCTTTTACGTCACGCTTGCTCGTAAATCAAGGGTTTACATGACAGAAAACCGGGCGGTAAGTAATTTTTGGTATCGACTACTATTTATTACTTTTGTTTTGTTTCCTCCAAAGTGTGATGAAAAACGTCGTACGTGACTCTGGTGAAAGGAATTCTAATAGACACTCGCTTGTAATTCCTCGTTTACCAACCTTGTTACGTAATATACTATTACGTCACCCTAGGCCGTAAGTGGGATTTTCTGCCCGCCACGCGGGGAGAAAAAATCACACTTCCTGGCCAAGGCAACACATTCAACTTTAGAAGAACCACGGGCGGTAATACGTCAAGCCCCAAATCGCGTATTATGTGTCATTATCTTTTCGGAACCAGGATCATATGGATAAAGGGTAAATCATTAGAAACACAGTCATGGCACACCGTGTACCATATCGTCATTGGAAATATTTATATTCCTTGCTAGTAATTATTAACTTAAACAACGACCTCTAAAACTAAATGGCTAAAGATACAGGGCTCAGGGTCCATTCTTCATGGGTTAGGACATCCTGAGAAAGTCACGCATCTTGCTTGTTATAGTGAGGAAATTAACTTACCAACATAACCATTAGGGTCCCTTCCATCGATGCTGTAGTGGTCATTCAGGTATATCGCATACTTGAGCGCGTCTTCAGGGCTCGGGGTCCACTCTAGAATCTTCTTGGCCCAGTCCATCCTCAAAAAGCCTTACATCATCCTCAGTTATAGTATGAAATATCTTCTAAACTTACCAACATAACCATTAGGGTCCCTTCCATCGATGCTGTAGTGGTCATTCAGGTATATCGCATACTTGAGCGCGTCTTCAGGGCTCGGGGTCCACTCTAGAATCTTCTTCACCCAGTACATCCTCAAAAAGCCTTACATCATCCTCTGTTATAGTAGTAAATATCCTCTAAACTTACCAACATAACCATTAGGGTCCCTTCCATCGATGCTGTAGTGGTCATTCAGGTATATCGCATACTTGAGCGCGTCTTCAGGGCTCGGGGTCCACTCTAGAATCTTCTTCACCCAGTACATCCTCAAAAAGCCTTACATCATCCTCTGTTATAGTAGTAAATATCCTCTAAACTTACCAACATAACCATTAGGGTCCCTTCCATCGATGCTGTAGTGGTCATTCAGGTATATCGCATACTTGAGCGCGTCTTCAGGGCTCGGGGTCCACTCTAGAATCTTCTTCACCCAGTACATCCTCAAAAAGCCTTACATCATCCTCTGTTATAGTAGTAAATATCCTCTAAACTTACCAACATAACCATTAGGGTCCCTTCCATCGATGCTGTAGTGGTCATTCAGGTATATCGCATACTTGAGCGCGTCTTCAGGGCTCGGGGTCCACTCTAGAATCTTCTTCACCCAGTACATCCTCAAAAAGCCTTACATCATCCTCTGTTATAGTAGTAAATATCCTCTAAACTTACCAACATAACCATTAGGGTCCCTTCCATCGATGCTGTAGTGGTCATTCAGGTATATCGCATACTTGAGCGCGTCTTCAGGGCTCGGGGTCCACTCTAGAATCTTCTTCACCCAGTACATCCTCAAAAAGCCTTACATCATCCTCTGTTATAGTAGTAAATATCCTCTAAACTTACCAACATAACCATTAGGGTCCCTTCCATCGATGCTGTAGTGGTCATTCAGGTATATCGCATACTTGAGCGCGTCTTCAGGGCTCGGGGTCCACTCTAGAATCTTCTTCACCCAGTACATCCTCAAAAAGCCTTACATCATCCTCTGTTATAGTAGTAAATATCCTCTAAACTTACCAACATAACCATTAGGGTCCCTTCCATCGATGCTGTAGTGGTCATTCAGGTATATCGCATACTTGAGCGCGTCTTCAGGGCTCGGGGTCCACTCTAGAATCTTCTTCACCCAGTACATCCTCAAAAAGCCTTACATCATCCTCTGTTATAGTAGTAAATATCCTCTAAACTTACCAACATAACCATTAGGGTCCCTTCCATCGATGCTGTAGTGGTCATTCAGGTATATCGCATACTTGAGCGCGTCTTCAGGGCTCGGGGTCCACTCTAGAATCTTCTTCACCCAGTACATCCTCAAAAAGCCTTACATCATCCTCTGTTATAGTAGTAAATATCCTCTAAACTTACCAACATAACCATTAGGGTCCCTTCCATCGATGCTGTAGTGGTCATTCAGGTATATCGCATACTTGAGCGCGTCTTCAGGGCTCGGGGTCCACTCTAGAATCTTCTTCACCCAGTACATCCTCAAAAAGCCTTACATCATCCTCTGTTATAGTAGTAAATATCCTCTAAACTTACCAACATAACCATTAGGGTCCCTTCCATCGATGCTGTAGTGGTCATTCAGGTATATCGCATACTTGAGCGCGTCTTCAGGGCTCGGGGTCCACTCTAGAATCTTCTTGGCCCAGTCCATCCTCAAAAAGCCTTACATCATCCTCAGTTATAGTATGAAATATCTTCTAAACTTACCAACATAACCATTAGGGTCCCTTCCATCGATGCTGTAGTGGTCATTCAGGTATATCGCATACTTGAGCGCGTCTTCAGGGCTCGGGGTCCACTCTAGAATCTTCTTCACCCAGTACATCCTCAAAAAGCCTTACATCATCCTCTGTTATAGTAGTAAATATCCTCTAAACTTACCAACATAACCATTAGGGTCCCTTCCATCGATGCTGTAGTGGTCATTCAGGTATATCGCATACTTGAGCGCGTCTTCAGGGCTCGGGGTCCACTCTAGAATCTTCTTCACCCAGTACATCCTCAAAAAGCCTTACATCATCCTCTGTTATAGTAGTAAATATCCTCTAAACTTACCAACATAACCATTAGGGTCCCTTCCATCGATGCTGTAGTGGTCATTCAGGTATATCGCATACTTGAGCGCGTCTTCAGGGCTCGGGGTCCACTCTAGAATCTTCTTCACCCAGTACATCCTCAAAAAGCCTTACATCATCCTCTGTTATAGTAGTAAATATCCTCTAAACTTACCAACATAACCATTAGGGTCCCTTCCATCGATGCTGTAGTGGTCATTCAGGTATATCGCATACTTGAGCGCGTCTTCAGGGCTCGGGGTCCACTCTAGAATCTTCTTCACCCAGTACATCCTCAAAAAGCCTTACATCATCCTCTGTTATAGTAGTAAATATCCTCTAAACTTACCAACATAACCATTAGGGTCCCTTCCATCGATGCTGTAGTGGTCATTCAGGTATATCGCATACTTGAGCGCGTCTTCAGGGCTCGGGGTCCACTCTAGAATCTTCTTCACCCAGTACATCCTCAAAAAGCCTTACATCATCCTCTGTTATAGTAGTAAATATCCTCTAAACTTACCAACATAACCATTAGGGTCCCTTCCATCGATGCTGTAGTGGTCATTCAGGTATATCGCATACTTGAGCGCGTCTTCAGGGCTCGGGGTCCACTCTAGAATCTTCTTCACCCAGTACATCCTCAAAAAGCCTTACATCATCCTCTGTTATAGTAGTAAATATCCTCTAAACTTACCAACATAACCATTAGGGTCCCTTCCATCGATGCTGTAGTGGTCATTCAGGTATATCGCATACTTGAGCGCGTCTTCAGGGCTCGGGGTCCACTCTAGAATCTTCTTCACCCAGTACATCCTCAAAAAGCCTTACATCATCCTCTGTTATAGTAGTAAATATCCTCTAAACTTACCAACATAACCATTAGGGTCCCTTCCATCGATGCTGTAGTGGTCATTCAGGTATATCGCATACTTGAGCGCGTCTTCAGGGCTCGGGGTCCACTCTAGAATCTTCTTCACCCAGTACATCCTCAAAAAGCCTTACATCATCCTCTGTTATAGTAGTAAATATCCTCTAAACTTACCAACATAACCATTAGGGTCCCTTCCATCGATGCTGTAGTGGTCATTCAGGTATATCGCATACTTGAGCGCGTCTTCAGGGCTCGGGGTCCACTCTAGAATCTTCTTCACCCAGTACATCCTCAAAAAGCCTTACATCATCCTCTGTTATAGTAGTAAATATCCTCTAAACTTACCAACATAACCATTAGGGTCCCTTCCATCGATGCTGTAGTGGTCATTCAGGTATATCGCATACTTGAGCGCGTCTTCAGGGCTCGGGGTCCACTCTAGAATCTTCTTCACCCAGTACATCCTCAAAAAGCCTTACATCATCCTCTGTTATAGTAGTAAATATCCTCTAAACTTACCAACATAACCATTAGGGTCCCTTCCATCGATGCTGTAGTGGTCATTCAGGTATATCGCATACTTGAGCGCGTCTTCAGGGCTCGGGGTCCACTCTAGAATCTTCTTCACCCAGTACATCCTCAAAAAGCCTTACATCATCCTCTGTTATAGTAGTAAATATCCTCTAAACTTACCAACATAACCATTAGGGTCCCTTCCATCGATGCTGTAGTGGTCATTCAGGTATATCGCATACTTGAGCGCGTCTTCAGGGCTCGGGGTCCACTCTAGAATCTTCTTCACCCAGTACATCCTCAAAAAGCCTTACATCATCCTCTGTTATAGTAGTAAATATCCTCTAAACTTACCAACATAACCATTAGGGTCCCTTCCATCGATGCTGTAGTGGTCATTCAGGTATATCGCATACTTGAGCGCGTCTTCAGGGCTCGGGGTCCACTCTAGAATCTTCTTCACCCAGTACATCCTCAAAAAGCCTTACATCATCCTCTGTTATAGTAGTAAATATCCTCTAAACTTACCAACATAACCATTAGGGTCCCTTCCATCGATGCTGTAGTGGTCATTCAGGTATATCGCATACTTGAGCGCGTCTTCAGGGCTCGGGGTCCACTCTAGAATCTTCTTGGCCCAGTACATCCTGAGGAAGCCGTGCATCTTGCCTTCCTTCACCAGCTGCAGCTGCGCCGAGTTCCACAGGTCGTCGTGGGTTTTGGCTTGTGCGAGCTCGTCCCGGGTGTAGATGTGAGTTCTTTTGTCTTTCCTGTAATGTTAGAAGGGAAATTATTTTGGGTGAGGCCTTTGTTCACCAGTGGACGTCTATTGGCTGCTATGATAATGAAGTTATTTTGGCTGTGAAGAAACAGAAACGGTGGCATAATCATATTGGTTCAATTCTCTACGGCGATTGTTAAATGTTTTCTGTGCTCAATAGGGACTTTTGCACTCAGCATTCATACTCTCAGTGTATTGCTTCTTATACTGTTGTTACAGAGCGCCACTCTTTGCACAGTTAGCAGCAAAAGTAACTAAGCATTATAACACGCTCAATCCCTATTCTCTAGATAATAGAGTCAGGATATGCATCTTTTAATCACTTGGCGTGCGTAGCAACTTCTACTGCAGACTGTACTGAGATTTGACCTTACACCCGAAGTGGATGATAGCCTCCAACACAGAGAACGCCATTTTCTTCTATCTTGACCTTCCTCCCGCCATTGTGGTTGATAAGTTCAGTCAAGTCTTTGATGACTTGGTCACTCCACCGCTATCGGGGCCGTCCGATTGGTTACTACTCGCGCGGCTGTCCGGTATACGCTCTCTTTTCAGCTCGACCCTCACCAATCCTTTCCACGTCAAGCAAGCGCAGTCTAGCCGATTTGGTTTCACCGATAATGTTGGACTCAGTCACAAGATCTCCAGATGCCGTTCTCCGAGATAGGCCCCAAAAGCTTCCAGAGAATTCCCCTCACCGTAACCAAGAACTTGTTCTCTTCCTGTGTCAGTGTCCAAGCCTCACACACATACCTCAAGGTTTGTCCTGGACATTTATATACACCTTACCTATGATCATCCAAGGTCTTCTGCGCCCAGTTGCTGGCCCCCTTGACGCTGTCGTAGTGCTCGTTGTAGAAGCAGAAGTTGTCGGCGAGCTCGCGCCGCACTATGGCCTCCTCCAGGAACGCATTCACGCTCTCCGTGTACTGCTTCTTGTACTCTTGCACGCAGAGCGCCACTCTTTGTACTGAGATTTGACCTGGAAAACATTTTTTTTATTTTTTTATTTATTTATTTATGTAACACAATAGTACAATAAACTTTCTAAATAACTGCCAAACTGCACAGCAGTTTGTTGGCAGAAAAACATAGTGCCCTCCACCATTGCACATATTACTATTGAGTAGTATCGCATTTTATTTAACTTACAAACTACAAAAGGTACACGTACTGTATATAAACAACAATATTGCTACTCGATAACAATGAAAAGCCAGAATGTAATCAAGAACATTTCAAACAGTGTTAAGTTTAAACTAATTTTATTACTTAATTTTTCATTTAACACATTTACTGTCCGTGTCCCATATGTGGGGTCACGACAAGCCTCTATTACAAAGACATTAGGTTTACATGTCAAACTGGGACAGTGAACGTGTTAAAGTATGGATTAGATTAGATAAAGAAACTAAATTAAATAAAGTCGGTTAAAAATTAAACCACCCCCGACACAAGTAGCCGGTCATCAGCTAGAGGGCCCTCATCCAAGGAGTGATATGTGATAGAAAATGCTACTAAAATAGAATATAACTACAAAATTTGGAATTATTAGCTACAATATTGGCCGAGATCTTGTCACTTCTTCCAATTAAAGCTGAATATCTTGGAAACTACTGGCCCTATTTCCACTAAACGTAGCTAAGAACCATTTCGACGGACAAGTATTTCAATTATTAAAACCGTACTTAAATTGGTCCATCCGTTTGGGAACCACGCAGACAGCCACACAGATACACAAGTAAACTAATGACACCAGTCTTTTTTCGTCAGGGGTTAATAAATAAGTAAACTAGGGTGCCAGAACTTATAGAACCATTCAAATACTATATTGATTTAAACTTACACGATTTTCACACATTATAACAAAACGGGACTTGCGTTTAAAAAATGTTTATTTAATTATCTCGACGTTTTGAACGTGATGACGTTCATGGTCACGAAGTCATTCGACTACTGTATTTTTTTTCTGTGTAACTAGAAAGTGTAACCAACTTTGTTAAAGTTTCTTCTGTACTATCGGGTAAAAAGTATCCTATAACCATCGTTGGATGTTCAGCTATTACCAACCTGGTCAAAATCCGTCCAGTTATTTCAATGAAAGGACGATTCAAATTCTACGAACACCCTTACAAATCCTGCATCACGCTGTCAGCTAAAGGAAGATTTTAAATGTAAATAAAACAATTTAAATGGATTTATTCAATTCTTCATGCATACGCGTAACTGGCTTTATACATTAGACCATTTCTCTTAAATTCGTATTTATAAAATGGGTAATTTGCACAAATGTAACTTTGACAGAGAAAATTTTTTTTTCTCAGTCAACTTTCAACAACGGTATCTGTTAAGCTACCGAAACGTGAGGGAGGCTCCAATAATTAATATACGCGATATAATCCGTTTAAATTGTTTTATTAACATGTGTAACAGTCGCGGATACCGAAGAAAATATTAAGATTTGAAATGCTTACCAAAATGGAACCAAGGCGACAGATTGCTGAGCGCGTCCTTCGTCGGATCATTCCTCTTGGTGGCGAACAGCTTGAGCCGCTTCTCGATAAAACTCTTGAGCGTCGCGACGGCGGCATCGTACCCCGGCGTCGCCCACTCCACCGGCCCCACCGACTTGTCCGCTTCGCGGGACTCTATGGCGTCCTCCCAATCTATAGGCTGAACGCGCGACATATTATTACTAGGCCAGTGCCGAGAGCATGGTAGGATAGAAAACTATCTAATCAGACATATTAGAATACATAAACGGGTTTACTCACATTGTAGAAGTAAAATAACGCTCGACATGTTTCGAAGCGATTCATCATCAGGAGAGCCGATCAGTCGCGGCGGCGGCCACCCTCACTGCGGGCACGCCCCCCCCCCCTGGCTGCTGGACGCGGCCGTCTCCAGCGGAGGCGCTCTACCCTCATCATCACACACAATGTCGAGCGTTATTCGACTTCTAAGACGGGAGTAAACCCGTTTATGTTCTAGTAGAAAGCTATGGAGCCAATGTTAACATTAAAAAATTTTTTAACAAAAAAAAGAACCGACTTCAGTAAAACTAAAAAGCCGAAAATAACCCGTTCAAGTACAGATTACATTTGACTCACCCTTTGAAATCGATCCCAAACCACTCAGTTATTATATTTATATATGAAAGTTTACGTGAGGTTTGGCACCGACTTCAAAGGGTGAGTCAAATGTAATCTGTACTTGAACGGGTTATTTTCGGCTTTTTAGTTTTACTGAAGTCGGTTCTTTTTTTTGTTAAAAAATTTTTTTTTTCGCTTTTTAGTGATTCATATAAAATACTTATGGCGGGGTGATCAGGGAGGTCTTGAAGGCATGCATCTCGTTTGAAATATCTCCTAACTCCTAACTGTTAAGGAGTTGTACCTTCCATCATCAGTTCAGCATGAGAAGATGATGACTACCATATGCAAATACTTAAATAGTTTTAGAAAATAACCCGTTCAAGTACAGATTACATTTGACTCACCCTTTGAAATCGATCCCAAACCACTCAGTTATTATATTTATATATTAAAGTTTACGTGAGGTTTGGCACCGACTTCAAAGGGTGAGTCAAATGTAATCTGTACTTGAACGGGTTATTTTCGGCTTTTTAGTTTTACTGAAGTCGGTTCTTTTTTTTGTTAAAAAATTTTTTTTTTCGCTTTTTAGTGATTCATATAAAATACTTATGGCGGGGTGATCAGGGAGGTCTTGAAGGCATGCATCTCGTTTGAAATATCTCCTAACTCCTAACTGTTAAGGAGTTGTACCTTCCATCATCAGTTCAGCATGAGAAGATGATGACTACCATATGCAAATACTTAAATAGTTTTAGAAAAAAAATTTTTAACAAAAAAAAGAACCGACTTCAGTAAAACTAAAAAGCCGAAAATAACCCGTTCAAGTACAGATTACATTTGACTCACCCTTTGAAATCGATCCCAAACCACTCAGTTATTATATTTATATATTAAAGTTTACGTGAGGTTTGGCACCGACTTCAAAGGGTGAGTCAAATGTAATCTGTACTTGAACGGGTTATTTTCGGCTTTTTAGTTTTACTGAAGTCGGTTCTTTTTTTTGTTAAAAATTTTTTTTTTTCGCTTTTTAGTGATTCATATAAAATACTTATGGCGGGGTGATCAGGGAGGTCTTGAAGGCATGCATCTCGTTTGAAATATCTCCTAACTCCTAACTGTTAAGGAGTTGTACCTTCCATCATCAGTTCAGCATGAGAAGATGATGACTACCATATGCAAATACTTAAATAGTTTTAGAAAAAACATTAAAAATATTATGAGTGCCTATAAAATTTCAGGAATTCCTTCGATTCCTCATGGATCTCGTCATCCGATCTTCACCAAAATTTTATGGGACCAACCTTGAGATGTCTATTCATGAACCTAAAAAGAATTTTCCAAATCGACTCATAAATGACGGAGTTATGAGGTAACAAACATTAAAAAAAAAAAAAAAAAAAAAAAAAAAAAAAAAAACATACAACCGAACTGAGAACCCCCTCCTTTTTTTGAAGTCGGTTAAAAAACATTAAAAATATTATGAGTGCCTATAAAATTTCAGGAATTCCTTCGATTCCTCATGGATTTCGTCATCCGATCTTCACCAAAATTTTATGGGACCAACCTTGAGATGTCTATTCATGAACCTAAAAAGAATTTTCCAAATCGACTCATAAATGACGGAGTTATGAGGTAACAAACATTAAAAAAAAAAAAAAAAAAAAAAAAAAACATACAACCGAACTGAGAACCCCCTCCTTTTTTTGAAGTCGGTTAAAAATAAAATTCATACTCATACTCACGTCATTAAGCGTATTTAATTCGCAGTTTTAATTTTGTATGTTAACCACTTTACCCATGATGAAATAGATGAGTGAGTATGAGTGTGAGTATGAATTGTATTTTAATGTTAATATCAGCAGTTAGTTAAACTAATCATAATCTCAGGACATTCTAATTTTGCGTGTGGATTTTACAATGAAACTAATTTGTTTAGAAAGACTATTACTCTTTACATATAAACACATAACAACTGATAGTTTTTGAGCGTTAATCAAAGTGTTCATGGACACTTTTTTTGAAAAACACTCTTTTCACAATTCAATAAAGTTATCTGTTTTGAACTATCATCATATTACAATTTGTAAATGCACATATATTGTTTTCAAAAGGTTGCTGTAATACCTCCGGTTTAAAGCTGCTCTTGTAAGGGTGTTTAATGACAGGCGGAAACTCTGTCAAGTATTCATCGAGCTTGGAATTTATTTTATTCCGTATTGTTCTGGCTGAATATTCCTGCTTGTCGGATGCCACCCAGCATGGCACAATGTTGTGAGCGTCCACCTGAAAATGTGCAAATGAAGAAACTAAACAAACAAAACTACAGCTCTTTTATAATAAGGTCACCTGTTGTTTTTTACTACATTAACTTATCACACACTTGTGAGTTGCAAACTAGTTTTCTACACAACTATCAACTGCGGCAAACTCGCTGCATGCTCGCCTTCATACTAAATTCGCATGCAAAACCCATCTGTGATAAGGCCCTAATGTTAAATGATATTAATTTTTATTTCTTTCTCGTTGTTTCATTAGAGCCTAATTATGGTAAGTAGTGGTGTGGTGTGAAAAGTATACTTAAGCAAGCTGAAACAAATTTGACTTATGTTTTCTTATAAGGGTTAAGCACAAAGGTGCTCTAGTCTTGGTAAACGCTAGACAGTTGGAATCAAGTTACTGATTGTTGACATCATTGCAAAATAAGAATTACTAGGTTTTTATTTATTTATTATTACACAGAATATGAAATTTATTTTCGTCTAAATATTTGCTTAGTATTTACCTGTATTAAAGGGACATCTTTCTTCAGTCCTTTCTTGGCTCCTTCTAGCCATCCTAGGGGAGTCCGCAACGGGTTGAAGTCACACACTACTGCACCAATCTTGTGATCAATCACCCATTGCGGCAGAACATCCCCCCCGTTGCCCTCCAGCAGGTGGAAAGATATGTCCAGCTCCTTGCACTGAGCTGCCACTGTCTTTAGACCTGGAATAGTGTTTCAGACTTATTGAATACTAGCTGCGTTGCACAGTGTTACCCGCTCATCCCACGGGAACAGTACATGTTTTTAGGGTAAAAAGTAGCCTATGTGTTAATCCAGGGTACCTTCCTTTACAGCTACCTTCATTCCAAAATTTATCAAAATTGGTCCAGCCGTTTGAGTGAGAAGACGTAACAATATTACAAATACAGAGATAGAAACTGTGAAATATTTTTTTAGACCCTGACCAGGTTTGAACTTGTACCTTATGCCAAGCTGGGGCGATACACTCTAACCAATTAAGCAACAGTCTCAATTGCAGACTATTTTTCGTAATAGCTTGCTCAATACAAAAGCATTGTTTTTTAAATCATGTGGTATAAAAAAAAAATCACTTAAGATATTGTTTTGGTTTATTAGTTCTTTTCTAACACAGCTAAGCGCTGTTTGATTCACAAAGATTGTTATGGCCCAATAGCAGTCTATGTAACCAAACAAATTGCCAGGATAACTCATCCATATGGTACCAACTAACTAACAAAATAATTAAATTGTTTAAATAGAGTAGATGCTTTGTTTCAAATGGCAGTTTGTTTTAAAACAATATAAACTTTCTGAATGAGAGCCTAAAAATTTAAATAAAACTCAAAGGAAACATTCAAGAAACTCAGATTATTTTATAGCAAACTACAAATGGAAAAAGAAAACTTATTGCCTGCCTTAGTTACAGATTGTTTTCCAGGTAGTTTTCCCAAGGAGACAATATTACAATTATAAAAAAACTTACCTTTAATCAGAAAGTCAAACTGCCTCACGGAAGCGTCCAAATATTTTGCTATCAAACAAAAACACACGTGGAGAGGAACCTCGTTCTTGAGTGCAAGTTTCTGAGCGAACAGAAACGCCCAGTTGTCCTGCACTCTGCTGTCCCGAGACATCCAGTACACGATGCCCTCGCAGTTGTCCGCCACCATCTGCTCTTGGGATATTATCCTAAGCCGCTTTTTGTTGAATTTGTACTCTAAAATTGACTTCGCGGTTCCATCCCGCTTAGCTTGTAAACTTTTCTTAAATTCATCAACGGTGCCCTTTGATTCTGAACCGGATGAAGAAGGTAAGGAAAGCTTGGCCTTCTTTGGTGCTGAAGCCATTTTCATGAGATGAATATTCCTCGTAAGAAGTAATAATTGGGTTCTTTCAATACATTTGTTTACGAACCCAAACCCGCGCCATTTTCCTAACATCACAGTTGACAGCTGTCATAAATAACGATATTACCATGGTAAAAAAAAAATCTACTAAATTACGGAAGAATATTAAAAACTACTACTACAGCCTGTAAATTTATTTTACAGTGACAAAGAGAATAGAAATTAAAAAGTTGAAATACTGTAGTTACGTCCCTTTCTAATCAATCCAAGAAAACGGGGACGGCATTGTATATTGATAAGATAAAGGTGGCAAATTCATAATCCTCACTTTGAGACTGAGAGGATAGAAATCTGCATCATTCTCTTACAAGTCAACGTAGTCGTAAGCTAAGCAATAAAGAGATAGAAACAATAATAATAGTACATGGTAAAAACAAATATTGCTTACAATACATTTAAAAATCGTACAAGTGTAAACTTTTATTTAAAGGGACCATTAAACCTGTAAACATTAGTGGCGCGTTCATTTTGAATTGGTTCTTTTGAGGAGTTCTTTCGAACCAAGATGTGGAGCGTCATCAGAGAAGATGTCATCAACAGCTGCGGAAAAAACAATAGTACCTACATTACATACTATGTACTGGTGAATTAGTGAATGTCACATGACGCAGGTTTTTGTGGCTGGTAAGGGAGTTAAATATGTGATTTGGTGATTTACTAATTACAACCCGTAGTTTGTCTAAAGTTTTACGGCTGGCCTTGGCCAAGAAGTGTGATTTTCTCCTCGCGTAGCGCCCGAGGCCGTAAATCCCTTTTTACGACCTAGGGCGACGTAAAATAATAAAAAAATAGTTTTGCGGAGTTTTGCTTGCAAGCAAAACTAATATACATTTATGAGTGCATGTATAGTTATGCGCGCACTATCCTGCAGCGCAGTGACGGGACACAGACCGTAAAGTTTATTTTGTATGAAATTGTATGAGAGAGCACTGCGTCGTCTGCGCCTAAGCGGAACTGCGCGAAGAGGCACATCATTATATAAATAAATCCTGTGCTGCCGTGATAAGGTAAAATGCTACTTATTTGTATGGAGCTCAATAGCAAAAGGTCGCCTTTTACCTTAGAACGGCAGTGTGTCACACCTCGTATCGAAGTATGCACTCACCTTAAAATCGACTAATAAGATATAAAAATGACTAAACTGACTTGTTGGTGTATCCGGAAGGTATTCAAGGATGAGGTAGTCGTTGCACGCGTGGCCGTTACTTTTCTCAATGCTGGCCATCAAACAGTCGAAATTGCAGAAGGAGACAAACTTGCAGGACTTGCAGGGTACCCGGTCCTCGGTTAGAGGCAAGAAGCATTCGAAGCATACGTTGAATTTGGAATCCTAAAATATATATATCATCATGGATAAGTGTAGGTAGGTACACAACTTTCGTATAAATTATACAAATATAATATATTTTCCGCTTCTGTAACTATGCATGAGGTGCAGTGCAGGCTGAAAAACAGCGCTGCGCAGCTGACCACAGGACTTCGCATAGGTACGCTAAGTCTGAACCTGCTGGCACTTACTGAGATATAATGTATGTAGCATCATTCTGTAGTACTATAACTGCTGTGGTATTCTTGTAATACAAATATTTTTTTTATTTTTGGCTTTTACGTTAGTTATGCGTTTGTACCTAATATAAGTGTTTAGTGATTCATTTTACTTAAAACTGTATTTGGCCATTTTTTGTCAGCCCCAACAAGGGAAAATCGTGATATAGGTATCGTAAGGTAAGATATAGCAGAATATATATATATATATATATATATTTTTTTTTTTTTTTTTTTTTTTTTTTTTTTTTTGGTTCACCAACAATTGTTTACACTAAATACTAACATTGTTTTATAACACAATTACTGCCATTATCTAAGTGTAACAATCACTTATAGGTAAACACCGCATGCGTTTTATTATAAAACTAGTTAAAATTACTTATACCCTAATAACCTACTTAACACTAATTATACTTAAATGTAAGTTATGCTCTTTACTGGCCAATAAAAATAATAGGTTACTAAAATTCCTCTTCTATTCTCTATTAATGTTAGTAATAGGTTACTAACATTAATAGAGAATAGAAGAGGAATTTATGATAGGGTCTGCCGATAAAATAAAATATTCTGCTATATCTTACCAAAAAGTGAAGTGAAGTAAACACAAGAAAAAACTGCTGACGATTGCTACACCGACAAGCGCGTGGCTCTTAAATTAAAGAAGAAGGGAAAAAGCAATATTTAACTAGGTTCGATAAAGCTTACCGCATTTACAAAGAGCTCTGGCTGTACATATCGTTGCAATGGCAAAATCCCGCATCTCTTACTATCCCTCAGAATAGAAAACACGTAAGATTCAGTCTCATTCCTTTCTGACGAAGTCACACACTCGAAACCTCTGCTAGTCACCGACCTTTGGTGATAAAAATGGGACATACAGAGCAGATGCCGTAGAATTGTTTCGTCTTTATATATCTTCTTTTTAGTGCTCTTTAGATGTCCCCATATTTCTAGACAACGTTGGGCTGTGAGCCACATTCCGCTCGCCTTTTTGTTGGCATGTTCTTTGATGATCATGCTCCAATGTCGATGCTTAACCCTGAAGTAAGTAAATAAGTTGAATAGTGTCATTTACTTTAACTAGACATGGCATTTTTCCTTCGAGTAAAAGTTTAAAGGAAATCTAAGTTATTGTGTGGGGCCGTGTCCTAACTGGCCATCAAATAATGGCAGTTGGGATATTGAAAGTTTTGCTGTATGTCAGACTTGAACAACTAGTAAGTTCTTAGTCCTAGAGAGAGCTCTAATCAAAATTTGAAATCAGAAGTGGGATATGTTTAAATACGAATTACTTCTGGACAATCCGGACGAGCTCTTTCGCCAGTTTAGTCTGCAGCCACCTGATGTAAACGATCCTCGAGCACTCGGTCATCAAATTGATCGCTTGTGTGAGTGTGGCTATGTCATCGGAGTTTGAGGCCTCATCCTTTTTCGGTTCTTTCTTGGCCTTACCTTGATCAGAGGGAGCCTTTTGAGAAGGAGCTTTCTGACCTTTCGCTGAAAATATTTACGTTTACATTATGTAGTTCCTAATTTACTTGTTTTCAGTTTTAAGGTATTTGTTGCTTTGATGTGCTGTGATAAGTTATTACACGGTTAATACTGAAAGTAAGGCAGAACGTAAATGATACTCGTCGTCTTCTTAAAATGTCGAATGCCGTGTAATTTATCAATTTTTTAATAAACTAAAATTATTATTTTTGGAATTATAAGTCACTGGACATTATGGAAGCGCGTATTTACAACAAACTGCCTGAAGAGATTAGGGCTTCACTAACTGAGCGGGCGTTGACCCATAAACCCAAAATGTTATACACTAAGGCTTGTTACTCCGTAAATGAGTTCACGGCAGCTATACTTAGTTACAGTCTACAGTCACTCTGCCGTGCTATATGCTAAAAGGTCATATCTTACTATGAAGTCCATACAAAGATACGGCCATTTACTGTAGCATGGAAGCCTGTCAAGCTTAGTTCTATGAACGTAACTGGGTTCAATTTCTTTTGATTTTCGAATCACTGCCCTGCTCTAGCAAAACTGTATCACGCGACTCTTTCTCGCGCGAGAAATATTACCTATCTCTTTCTTCGCAGTACTGTGCGAGGGTGACGGACGATGCTATGTCGCGCGACAAAAGTCGCGAAGCCTAGGTGTGCTAGACGGGCTTGTCCAGTAGTAGAATATGTCGAATTGTCGATCTCGCATCTGTATATGTACATTCAAGTTTCATTAACTACTTACGTATATTTATCTTAGTTTTTGAGGTAAGCGGTTTAATACGATTAACCATGTCATCCAAGGTGTTCTTCACTAAGACAAATAGATTGGTATACTTGACTCCTTCGTATTCACACTCGAGTAATGGATCGGCTCCGAACAGTAGCAGATTCGTCAGCTATAATAAAAGGAATCAGAATGTGGTCGTAAGAACTAAGTACCCATACGGTCAAGCGGTTTGGAAAGATACTAATGGACGATACGATGTCGGCACGAGTGAATTACTCTAGTACAGTACGACACAAAAGAGTAGAAATTAAAAAGTGGCAATATTGTAGTGTTGTCCCTTTCTAATGAATCTAAGAAAAACGGGACAATACTACAGTATTGCCATTTTTTAATTTCTACTCTTTTGTGTCGTACACGCACTACGGAACTATGTATGAATTACTATGGTCACAGTTCAATTAAATTCGACACAGTTCACTCCGTGTGAAACATAGATTTTTTTCTTACTTGCTACTCTAGCGGTATCGGTATTGCAGACGGCATTGGATCTATTATTTACTGCTTACCTACCGCTAGACACTTTTTTAAATATTTTCCTATGAATGATGCTGCTCCTTTACTTTTACACTCCATACACTGCGCACTCGCCTCGCTTTCAACTCGCTCGTAAATCGCCAGTGTGCTAAGCTAAGACTCTTACATACACGGAAAAGTGTGGATTAAATTCCCGATGATGATAAATATCACTAATTCTGTAAGTGGCGTTGGGGGTTGGTTAGGGGGTAGGGTACTGTTTCTCGTTTGTACAAAAATATAAGGATAGGTTGACAAACCATTTGACTTCTTTCAACATTATCAAGAGTCTTGAAATACGGCATATGGAACATCTTGACGAGGATAGTCTGATTGGAATCGTCAATGGCAGCGTTCAGATTGGTCTTCGGGTTCTTGATGATGATATCCAGAAGCTCCAGGTTTTTGGTGGATTCTTCGAGGGCCGATCGTCCGTAGTATCGCTCTAGAGGATCACAGTTGTATTCCAGCAATAAATGCAGGATTTGTTTCCGAATCTGTTCAAGAAAAGTCATGGATGTATTAAAATATATACGACACCAAGTGAGAGTGACAGATGCTTTGTCACTTATTTATCACGTGATAAGCGCAACCATCATAGGCCACCAATGCTGTCCCTGCACAGCATGCCAGGCCAATATTCAAAGTTTTCCATCAGGAGGCCATGGGATACGCCCGCGACCTGCATACTTTTTATTTTGTCAGGCTGTGGGTTGGAGTTACAAAAAACTTGGGATACGCCAGCGGACCCTTTGGCCTGCTGAAGTAGAACCGCTCTAAGTAGGTATAGCGGGCAGGGAGTCTCTCTACGGTCAGCCGTCTATACCTACTCACCCGGTAAGCCTTCATTCCCGGCGTCAGCATTAATGTACTATTAAACTATATCATGACTTACATCTTCTTCCCAATCGCTCTCAACTCTTCTCGCTAGCACAACATGCAGTAGCGTGGGCCCCGGCGGCTCTGGCTCGGTCTGCTCCGCGCTCACATGTCGCAGTCGACGGTCTGCGCGGGCGCCGGCCGCGAGTAGCGCTCGGACCATACCCAGTGTGGTCTGGTTCAGGGGCTGAGACAACGCGATGTCGAGCGGCGTGTAGTATAGATGCTATCGAAGACGAAAATATGGAACGTTATTAACTAGACTAAGGTTTCGCAATGATGTTTTTTTTCCTATATTGCGTCCAGCGCGGAACCTCTGGGGTAGTTTCGCGGACCCCAAATTGAAAAACCATTGTCTAGACTTCTAGAAATTGAGTGCACATTATATATTGAGTTAGAAAGTGTCCACGGTGACTCTCCATTGAGTTTTTGCCAATGGAATGAATAAAGAATACGGAAAAGTTATCTTGTTTAGGGCTTTTTTCTTAGGCTTCTTACATCCGAGACTTAATTACGGCGCATAAAATAACTTGACAGTCGTAAAGTACTGTACACATATTTTATTCGTCATAATTGAGGTTCCCGGATTGTTTCTTTCCAGAGATAGGCTTGTAGGACTGTATTTCTCCAAGCTCGAGATTTGTCAAAATCCACGTCGTACAGGATCACAAATAGCTGACCAATTTACTACTGGCTTATGTCAAATTGCACACTCAAATAGTCAGTTTCTTTTACAAAATGCTCAGCTTTTACGTACCTGAAGATACACCTCGTTGACGTCAACTCCGCACCGCACCAAGTAGCTGACCACCGCCGGGCAGCCCGCCACTATCGCCAGGAACAGCGCCGGCTCGGGACACTTCACCAGATTGGGGTTCGCCCCACTGTCCAACAGCTGGAGTATGGTCAGCTTAATGCGGTCACATCTATGAAAATACGCTTATCGTTAACACCACTCATCTAGACAACTTTTGGGTAGCGAATTTTAAATAAAAACGTCAGAACATCCTTTCATTTTCTACATTAACTTACTTTTCGGCATTAAGATTTTCGATTTCATTTTGAGAAGAGTCCTCAATCTTTTGACTGCTCTGCCACATCGCGTCTTTACTAGGCTTCGTTGTCTCTTTGATCACTTTCGATAGCTTCTTCTTCGGATTCTTCTCTTGAGAGTCAACTTTCTGTTGTTCAAGGTCCATTTCCTCGATCATATTTTTAAGCTCGAATAAATACGTTACTGGTTGACCGACTGCGTCAAATAGATTGGTTACTTTCGTAATATACTCATCGTTTATGTCTCGATATAGCTTGTCTTGATTGGTTCTACGTTCATCTGAAGCTGATGTACTGACTTCATTAATTGGCCTTTCCGTTGGTTTATTTTCTGGGGATAGTTGGCCTTTAAGGGTGATTAACGATTTCATCTTCATGTTGGCCTTGAGTTTGCTTGGAGACTTTCCCAGAGCGTGTTTCATGGGCTCTTCTGGCTCAGGTCTGAGAATGTTCCAGTCGAAAACTGTTTGAGGTTCAGGGGCTGAAATGGCTATATACTATGATATATATATATATATATATATATATATATTTACGATTATTCTATCATTATTCAAATGGAAATGGAGTGAGCTATGCTCGGAGTTTCCTTACGGGAACGAAATGATGAGACACGCAAGAGAACTAAGGTTGTAGTTATAGCTCAGACAGTCGCCAAACTTAAGTGGCAGTGGGCAGTTCACATTGCTCATAGAGCCGTTGGCCGTTGGGACAGAAAGGTTGGGCAAAAGGTGGCGACCGCAAACCGGAATACGCAGCGCGGGAAGGCCCCCTACAAGGAGGAGTGACAACCTGGTTAGGATCGCGGGCTAAAATTAGATGATCATCTATATATATATTACGCGAGGCCGATTTTTGTACATCCCATCAGATCTACAGTTATGGTCCGATTTTGATAAATGATATGTCATTAGATTCGTCTCATGCTGGAGAGGTGCATAAAACTCTTGGAATTTTAATTTTTTCCTGAAAAGGTACTGAAAAATGGATTTGAAAAAACTACTGTGCGCTAACCACGTGACCTGTGATCCCTATTTTGACATAAGATGACCAAATAATAATGAGCATGATTTGCTCACAAACCTGAGTAAGTTGTTCAGTATGATGAAATATAATTTTTGAGTCGACAACATAATATCCGCAACACTTAAAACATGTACGAATATGCAAAAATAATTTTACAGTTTGTTGACAATGAATGACAGTAACCATATTCTGACAACTTTTAATGTCTTTTTTATTGGGGGCTATTATGTCAATGCTCTAAATTGCCAGGTTGTTTTTCTTTTTAAAATGTTCATATGGAAACTTTTTTCGCATACCTGTTAAAAATGTGGAGAAAAAAGCTGGTTAAGTGCGAGTTGGACTGGTACTCGAAAGACTAGAAAAACTGACCGTCATTCAAGAATAGATTATTTTTATAGGCGAGTTTTACAATAAATCAAAGCATAAAAAATGTAGTAAAACTAATTTAAACGTCATTCAAATGAGTAAATTTATGATCGATTATTATAAATATGATTATATAAGTCCATCAAAAAAATAATACCAAGGAAAATGGCATGAGTCATGGTAAATTAAATGGTATTTTACAAGAAAAAACTAAGTCCTTCCGCTTGCATGTCGACGGGATGGGAAATGTGGTCGAGTTGAGAATATGGACGAGTTGGCACTGAAGACGACTTGGTTATACGGACGAGTTGGTGATATGGGAGATTTGGCAATAAAGACGAGCTGATAATAAGAACAAGTTGGTATTGTAGACGAGTTGGGTGTATCGTCGAGTTGGGAATATGGACGAGTTGGAAATGTGGATGAGTTGGCAATGTGGATGAGTTGGTAAAATTGACAAGTTGGGAACATGGACAAGTGGGCAATTTGGACGAGTTCGCATTATGGACGAGTTGGCAATGAAGACGAGTTGGTAATACGGACAAGTTGACAATGAAGACGACTTTGTAATACGGACGAGTTGGTGATATGGAAGATTTGGCAATAAAGACGAGCTGATAATAAGGACAAGTTGGTATTTGTAGATGAGTTGAGTGTATCGTCGAGTTGGGTTGGGATTATGGACGAGTTGGAAATGTGGATGAGTTGGCAATGTGGATGAGTTGGTAAAATTGACAAGTTGGGAACATGGACAAGTGGGCAATTTGGACGAGTTCGCATTATGGACGAGTTGGCAATGAAGACGAGTTGGTAATACGGACAAGTTGACAATGAAGACGACTTTGTAATACGGACGAGTTGGTGATATGGAAGATTTGGCAATAAAGACGAGCTGATAATAAGGACAAGTTGGTATTTGTAGACGAGTTGGGTGTATCGTCGAGTTGGGTTGGGATTATGGACGAGTTGGAAATGTGGATGAGTTGGCAATGTGGATGAGTTGGTAAAATTTACAAGTTGGGAACATGGACAAGTGGGCAATTTGGACGAGTTTGCATTATGGATGAGTTGGCAATGAAGACGAGTTGGTAATACGGACAAGTTGGCAATGAAGACGACTTTGTAATACGGACGAGTTGGTGATATGGAAGATTTGGCAAGAAATACGAGCTGATAATAAGGACAAGTTGGTATTGTAGACGAATTGGGTGTATCGTCGAGTTGGGTTGGGAATATGGACGAGTTGGAAATGTGGATGAGATGGCAATGTGGATGAGTTGGTAAAATTGACAAGTTGGGACATGTACAAGTGGGAACATGTACAAGGGGACAATGTGGACGAGTTCGCATTATGGACGAGTTGGCATGAAGACGAGTTGGTAATACGGACAAGTAGGTAATATGGACGAGTTTTCAATGTGGACGAGTTGGGAATATGGACGAGTTGGGAATGTGGATGAGTTGGCAAAATGAACAAGTTGGGAACACGGACGAGTGGGCAATGAAGACGACTTGGTAATACGGACGAGTTGTCAACGTGGACGAGTTGGGAATGTGGATGAGTTGGCAAAATGAACAAGTTGGGAATATGGACGAGTTGGCAATAAAGACGGGCTGATAATAAGGACGAGTTTGTATAGACGAGTTGGGTGTATCGTCGAGTTGGGAATATGGACGAGTTGGAAATGTGGACGACTTGGAATTGTGGACGAGTTGGGTCTATGGACAAGTTGGAAATGTGGACGAGTTAGCAATATGGACGAGTTGGCATTGTTGATGAGTTGGAAATGAAGACGAGTTGGCAATGTAGATGAGTTGGGTGTATGGACGAGTTGGTAATGTAAACGACTTGGCATTGTGGACGAGGTGAGAATATGGACGAGTTGGAAATGTGGACGAGTTGGTATTGTGGACGAGCAAGTAATATGAACGCGTTGGCATTGTGGATGAGTGGGAATATAAATGAGTTAGCAATGAAGACGAGTTGGTAATACGGACGAGTTGATAATATGGACGAGATTGGCAATAAAGACGAGTTGGTATTGTAGACGAGTTGGGTGTTTGGACGAGTAGGAAATGTGGACGAGTTAGCAATATGGATGAGTTGGCATTGTGGACGAGTTGGGAATATGGATGAGTTGGCAATAAAGACGAGTTGGTAATATGGACGAGTTGGCATTGTAGATGAGTTGGGTTTATGGACGAGTGGGCAATGTGGATGATTTGGCATTGTGTACAAGTTGGGAATGTGGATGAGTTGTAAATATGGACGAGTTGGAAATATGGTCGAGTTGGCATTGTGGACAAATTGGGAATATGGACGAGTTGCCAATGGAGACGAATTGGTAATATAGACGAGTTGGCAATGCAGATGAGTTGGGTGTATGAACGAGTTGGCAATGTGGACGTGTTGGGTGTGTGGACAAGTTGGCATTGTGACCCAGATGGGAATATAGACGAGCTGACATTGTGGACCAGTTGGCAATGTGGAATAATTAACATGTTACCCTAACATGCGAAACTTGATGGTAGAAATAACCTGCATATGATGCAAATTTCAAAAAATCGACGCGCTCAAGAATAAATCATATTTGAATTAATGACGTCTGGCTGATCATTCTTATTCTCATTCAAAATAAAATTTGACAAATTCTGCTGTCAACAAAACAAATTGATTTTATAAGGCTTCCGTTTTTACCGACTTTAGTAAGGAACCCTAAATTTAGGTTTATATCATAGACTTGAGAGTATAGATAGCATCTCCCTCACTCTTCTGTCAGACACTATTTCAATGAGAGGAAAGACGAAAGTTTGAATTTGGAATTCGCGGGTATTAGGCCTTCAGCTCTAAATTTATTGAAAAAAATATGTCTTAATATTCTTTTTTCAACATTTTTAGCTGTTTTATATATTGGATTTTATTTATTACACATATTTGACACCTTTTTTTTTGTTTTTTTTTTTATGGTGGAGTACCTATTGTTGGTCAGTTATTTATTTAGATTAGTAAGTAGGGTTTGATTAAGTATACCTAGCGTAAGAATTTCAAACACAATGTGTAATTGTTATTGAATAAATTGATTGATGATGATAACGTTTAGCGATAAACGTTTTATACTCTCTATTTCATACAATTGAGTTTATGTAACATTTTTTATTATCACTATTTTTAATAGTGAGTGCCCAAATCTGTCGTTTCGATTCATGTGCTATTTCTGGAAATTGATAGAAATCGATCAAATCGATAAATTTATGCCCTGAAGAAAGAACAACAAATTAAATTCTACCAATCTTATGTTCGGTCCTATGAAAATATGTCAATTATTTTTTTAAGATATGGGATTATTTTTATGAATTTGATTTTTCCATAAATCGAATAATATGCATTTTATTTGTGAAACAGATCAGCAGATCACATGTCATTAATGCACAAGTTATTTTTACAAGAGTTGAAAAAGTTGGCACGATGAACCTGGCAGTTGGCTATCAGGCCTAGCTCTAGCCTGGCATGTTTTACAGTTTTTAAAAAATAATTTTGCGAAATCGCGATGTGGTCGCTTAGCGACAAAGCCCTTTAAATATATATATATAAAAAAAACATAGTTTTAACGTGTTTTTTTACAGTATTTATTCTTCGTTCGCCAAAAACTTCTTATCGATAAAGTAGTTATTTTCGGTAACACTTCCGGATTTCCATATTCTAGCGGCGGTTCGACGCCGCAACGGGCCTCTAGTTATTGTTATTATCTCATATACTCATAACACTCCCATTGTTACTATGCAGTCATTGTTGCTTTGCTATTTAGCGGCGGCTGCGGGGCACAGAGGCAGAATCAGTGATGTTAATGCCGCCGCTGCCTTATTCATACTACTTATACTTATAGCGTAACAAGTGTCGGTCCGGCCCAGGGATAGTGGTGCTACAAACAGCTTTCATATGGCAATAATGTGCATACGTCATATATTTGAATTATTAAACGTCAAGCGATTTATCATGGACCAAATTCAAAACATTGTTTACAGGAATGCTGCTCATTTATTCGTTCCTCTTGCGAAATAAATGCTCAATCCTATTGAAATAACTTTCATCACTGTGGATAGTTTTGGCTTGAAGTTTGATACTTGAAGTTTGCCGAATATTTAGTCCTGTTTCTTTTTTGTTTACATCAGTCACATTCACTGACTTTCAACGTCAGTTACCAAAAATTTTTCGTTGTCAGTAAAAAATAATAGTACCACTATAAACCCACAATATGGTGTGGGTTGTAAAACCCCGTTGGGCTATAATTAGTATTAGTACTTACGCTACGTCGCTACTAAGTATCTGGATTACTTACGAACAGCAGGCACCACTGGTGGAGGTGTTAAGGCTTGCGTTATCGCGTTGTCAGTAATATCTTTCTTAGCGCATGCAAACCTAAGGAGTGCTACACCAAGAGCAGTGCAGCACGAGTCGTTGGCACTGTCCACGTTGGCACCGGCTTCGACTAGGAAGTTTATCAGATCCGGCTGGTCACCACACTGGCCACCACACAAGATTGATATATGTCATGTAGAAATTAATATTCTATATATTGTGTAGGGTGTAATAGTTTATCGCACCCTACATGTACGAATGTAGTATGTTAATTGTTAGGTTTGTTTAGTATGTTGTAACGGGGCGGAATGTTAAGTAAAAGATGTGACCGTTCCCGATGAGTACCTTTATTGCACTAAAAATTACATATAATTAAAATATATCAAATAAAGTCGATTGTGACGCATACGCTAGGTGCGGCGTCAGCTTAATATTATATTGTCGAGTGTGCTCGTACATATTGCATAAGACACCATTCAACTTGTTTCTACGATACTTTTTGATAAGGGATTTTTTAAATCATAAACTCATTAGCGATTAACCTGATGTTAAGAGACTACGGGGTCGAAGATGTAGCCCGCTGGATCAACTCTTGCCCTGAAGAGCCCCAAGTTATAATTTTCAGGGAATACACGATGGGGGAGATAAATAAATCTGTTTTTGAAATGGAATTTTGAAGAGCAGATAAAGGAAATCGTAAAAGAACGGGCTCACAAATTTAATTATCTCTTTGAAAATGGCAATAGGCCACGGACATACAGCCTCACAAATTTAATTTTCTCTCTGGAAATGACAATGGGCCAGGGCCACGGACATACGGCCAAAGAACTAACGGCGTTTGGTTGGAAGTTGAAAAGTTCTTGAAACTAGTACTTGAAATATAAACAACACAGACACACCTATAGAAGCAGCTTAAGGTCGGTCAACATATAGTCAACACGTGACCGCTTGTTAGAAGTCTTTGGTAAAAACCTACGTTTAGCGGTAAAATGAAATGAAATGTTTTCTTTTTTGCTACAAACATGGTAAACAATAAAGATGTTAGTTACGGATGATAATAGATCAGCATATCTCGCCAACTACTTGGGGATGCAAATTTTTCATTCTGGTAGATGTTGAAATAACAAATGATGAAGAATACTCACAGCAGCATACATGACAGCGGTGTTGCCCAGCATATCAGCGACGTTCGGGTCTACGCCGCGGTCGTTGATGAGGAACGTTGTGCTGGAGACGTGGCCCAAATAGCAGGCCATCAGTAACGTCCTACGACATGATGAATCACAATACAACCACGCTACTCGTGAAGTTGGATGAGGTTGGGCCAATATGATACTGTGGAGAGGCACTACGCTGCGGATACCCATACTTCGGCCAACTTCTCCTCACCTAAACTCGGTCAACTTCGCGAATAGTGTGGAGCCCCGGAGACAAACATACGATGATATTTCAAACTTTAACTTAAGACAGGAGATACAATAGGCGAAAAAAACCGTTATGTACACCTATCAGATACGACAGTAAATGAGATGCCACCAAAATAAGTAGCCTAAATAAGTGAAACAACATATAACTGTTAGTTTTTAGGGTTCCGTACCCAAAGGGTAAAAACGGGACCCTATTACTGAGACTTCGCTGTCCGTCCGTCCGTCCGTCCGTCCGTGCGTCCGTGCGTCCGTCCGTCTGTCACCAGGCTGTATCTCAAGAACGGTGATAGCTAGACAGTTGAAATTTTCACAGATGATGTATTTCTATCGCCGCTATAACAACAAATACTAAAAATAAAATAAAATAAATATTTAAGGGGGCTAGTACAACAAAGGGATTGGTTGCGTTAACTTTGCACCTCATTTGTATGGAGCGCTATATATACCGGGTGCAAACTTAACTTAACCACTTAAGGGTGGAAAATTTTTGTACGGAACCGGTGCGCGAGTCCGACTCGCACTTGATCGGTTTTTTTATAAATTGATGAAACATGTTGTAATGTCACATTTTTTAAATTTTTTTGTCTATGATATTATACAGGATGCCTGATAAATGATAACAACAGTAGGGAACAGGAAATTGACTTTCGCATTCAGAATGCTCTACGGTGTGCGGCGGCTCTGCATAAGGTCTTGGTGTCCAAGCTGATGCGTCGGAAGACTAAGATCAGAGTCTACAAAACAGTCATAAGACCTATCTTAATGTACGGATGTGAGGCATGGACACTCACCCTAAAAGAGGAAAATAAGCTTCTTCTCGCAGAGAGAAAGATATTCCGCAAGATCCTGGGACCGACACGGAGGGAAGATGGTAGCTGGAGGGTCCGTAAAAATCAAGAACTGGAAGACCTAGTGTCTGAGCCAAATATTATAGGGGAGATAAAAGCAGCAAGACTCCGGTGGCTTGGGCATCTAGAGAGAATGCCGGACGATAGGGCGGTAAAAAGGGCGTATGTTGGACAGCCTGTAGGTCGTCGACCGGTCGGCCGACCGAGGTACCGATGGAAGGACGAAGTTATGAAGGACCTACGCGCTCTACAAGCAGGAAACTGGGAGGAGATTGCTCAAGACAGAGCGCGCTGGCGTCATTTCGTATCGGAGGCCAAGATCCACTTCGGGTCGCTGCGCCAGCGGAGTAAGTAAGTAAGTAAGTATGATATTATACAAATTCTATGAAATGAAGCATTCGGTGAAGTGTTTTTCTATAAAAGAAGAGAATCCCATATTTGTACCGGTTGCCAGGGGTTGTGGCTGACTGAGGTGTAGTAACCCTGGTATAGCCCATGTTGGATATACTTAGCCTGAATTGATTGTTAGATTAAATACAAACAAACCTGCTATCCAGTTCATGCCTGGCTGGCGGCTTGAATAGACTTCTGGGCCCACTCAGTACCGCTGTCAAGTCAATATTCACCTCCCTCTGTCTCTCGTGCTTGAAGCAATGCTTCATCATGTCTATGACGACTTTGTCATTGTTCCACGCATAGTACGGCCCTAAATGATCTATGTCCTCTTTACTTTCGTTATAAATTTCCTGTCGACAAAAATATTGATTTGATAACCTTAGCATTGATGCCTTTTCATTGTCGTCATCATTATCAAAGGAAAGTTGTTCACTTTTAGACAAGAGTAGGGGCTCTAGAATGTCTACAACGACTGAGTATGCGCCTTCCTCATGGTTTACCCTTATTGCATCTATTGTGTCATTTCATCGACGTATCATTTTATCGAAAGCATTTTTTCTGAAACCGTAAAATATTTGAAACTTTTATAAAAGAAATCTAACCTAATAGGGTGATATTTTCAAGAGCTATGCAAAATTTTATTTATGACTTCATGGCGTAAAATGACGACAAAATGAAAATTCGATAAAACGTTTGTCAGCGAAACCAGGGGATCCTTCACCTCATCCAACGTGATTTTGATGGACCATTAATGTAGAACAAAGATGAAGGCAGTTTTATCTTGGGATTATGAGTAAGCTACGGGCATACATACCTACGCTAGTCTTTCATAAACATTTTTTTTAGTTCAGTAAGTCAGAAAGGGGTTTTTGTCACGCACTCACTATGTCACCCTGCGTTGAAATCAGTTTATGAATTTTACAATATACGTTTTGAATTAAATTTAGAATATTACATAAGATGAAGTTGAAGAGCTCCATTTAAGTTAAAAACATATGTTGGGCCGTTCCTGTCAATTATACTCAAGCTTGTCCTCGAGGCTAGCATTTTTACACTTGTAGTACACATACGAACTCGCCAACTCCCACTTTATTTCGGAGACTCAATAGATAGGAATCCATTGCCATTTTTTTTTTTTTCTTTAATTCTACCCTACCCTGGTTTATCATTCACATTTTAGTGCTACGCCACTCCGCACGTGCAAATATTACCGCGCCTAGTGTTTCATCAAATATATTGAGGTAATCATGGGTAAGCGTACTCGCACCGACTCGAATGATTACGACAGCATTGCTAGGAAGTTCAAAAAATTGGAACGCATGCTTCTACGCGCTAGGCATAAACGACAAGGATCTGCATCGTCATCATCGGACTCCTCATCACAGTCAGCGAGCTCGGTATCGTCGCGGTCCAGATCAGCGTCGCCGCGCCCGTCGCCGCCCCCGAGAGAACGTTCTCCGCCGGAGCCGTTACACATCGAAGGTAAAAATGCTCGCATACCCGTTCTTTGTTCGTTTGAACATTCTAACGGTAAAAATTAGGCATAAAATTAGAAATGCGGGCAGCTTATGGGGCTGTCACTTTTCTAATATTGCCTTTAAAAAAGTAGCATTGCAGTCGGCATTTAGGCCAACATCTTTGCTATTGTAACAACGTCGCTGGATGATTTCCTTTGACATAACGAGCATTTCTTTATTCTTATTAACGGTACAAAAAGCATCGCAGTCTGCATTAAGGCAGACATCTTTGCTATACAACGACAATGTCGTATGTGGGTACCAAGACAATTAATACAACCGTACAAATAACATTGCAGTTAGCACCTAAGGCTAACATCTTTGTTAAATATGTTTGTACTTCAACACCAGATTGTGTAATTCCAGACGTGCCCGCCTTGGAACAAGGTAACTCAATACACGAGGCTGCTGCGAGCGTCGCGCCCGCTCCGCCCTCCAACAGCGTCGCTGCCGCCTACCACCCGCCGGCAAGGGCCGCCGCACCTTCAGCAGCTCCGCAACCGTCTACTAGCCGAGTCAACGATGATCACCCGCCGCCACCACCTCTGGACTTGTCAGCGGGATCAAATGCTGAAGCTATAGATCTCGATGAAGATCTACTAAAAATATTAGGAGATGACCCCTCCCAAATAAAAATATATGGTAAAAATATCAGGGATGAACTTGCGGTACGGCTGCAACACATAGCTACTACCGGACTCTCAAAAGAATCGCGTAAAGAACTATTAGACAAGTATCTTACGCCAGCCAATAGTATTTTGATCGACGCGCCTACCCTCAACCCCGAGATCAAAGCCGCGATTCATGAGCATGTTTTCAAAAGAGACAAAGGAATAGAAATAAGGCAGAAACAAATGGCATCCGCGATTTCTTGTGCAGCCGAAAGTCTTACGTTGCTCATGTCGGAGCAACCTAAAAATACCAAGCTGATACAGCTAGTAATGGACACGTGTAAGATATTATGCGATTGTCAGAACGCAGAATCTATTGTTAGGAGAAACTTCATTCTAAACAACCTTAAAAAAGAACTGAAAGCCGAGCTACAGACGACAAAAATTGACAAGATGCTATTTAGTCAAGAGCTCGCCGATAAGCTGAAAGCAACCAAAGCTATAAATAAATCAGGAAATGACTTAAAAGCTGAACCATCAACATCGGCACAGCCAGCTAAGAAAAACGTGAAGCCCCCCCCTAAAAATTTAAACTGGCGAGGTCCTCCCCAGAATTACAGGCCGAAGGGAACTCCGAGGACGAAGGAGCCTGCACGGAAGCATCGTCGCGACTACTCCTCGAGGACATCATCGCGTCCAACGTCGACGCGCACCAGCCGCCGCTAAATACGGTAAAGTCTGCCGGCAGGCTATCTAATTATAGCCACCAGTGGTCACTTCTAACCAACGATAATACAATTTTATCGTGGATAGATGGTTACAAAATTCCTTTCTCAGCCCCTGTTTTTCAACATGCGCCTCCTATACCTAGGACGTATTCAAGCTCAGAAAAAATACGATTTCAACATTCTATAAACGAATTGCTAACCATGGGTGCCATTTCCGAATGTGAGACCTGTGAAGGTCAATTTTTATCTCCCGTATTCTTAGTGCCGAAACCGAACGGAAAAACAAGATTCATATTAAATCTTAAAGCTTTAAACAAATTCATAAACACTGATCATTTTAAAATCGAAGATCTACGTACTGCATTGAAGCTAATATCAAAAGATAGTTACATATATGTGCACTATAGACCTAAAGGACGCTTATTTTTTAATAAGGATTCACGACGATTCTAAAAAATATCTCAGGTTTAACTTTGATGATAAACTATATCAATTTAATGTTTTACCGTTCGGGATCAATACGGCACCATATGTTTTTACAAAAATAATGAAGCCAGTTGTCGGCCTGCTTAGATCTTGTGGTTATCTATCCACTGTGTATCTTGACGATTTATTACTAATATCTGAAGATTCTGATGGTTGTTTACAGAATGTATCAGACACTATAAATCTTTTAAAATCTTTAGGATTTATAATAAACAAAGAAAAAAGTAAACTGATTCCTAACAAAATATGTAAATATTTAGGATTCATCATAGATTCTTCAAAGTTAAGGGTCTCTCTACCTCTCTCTACCTGTTGAAAAAATCGAAAAAATCAAAGTTGAAATCAACAAATTCCTTAAATTAACCAGATGTAAGATTAGAGAGTTTGCTCGCCTCATGGGTTTACTTACTTCGGCATGCCCTGCTGTTGAATATGGTTGGCTCTATACCAAGGAACTAGAACGTTTGAAATTCCTTAACTTAACTGATAACAACTATGACAGGTATATGAATATACCATCAACGGTTTTACCCGATCTTGAATGGTGGTTACAGGCTATTTCACATCCTTGTAACAAAATTAAGCAAAACAAATATTGTTTAGAAATTTACAGTAATGCCTCAACTACGGGATGGGGGGCTGCCTGCGGTGTAGAACGAGCCAGTGGGATGTGGAATAGCGATGAGCTCTCACGACACATAAACTACCTGGAAATACTGGCTGCATTTTTTGGATTAAAAGTCTTTGCAAAAAATTATTACGATTGTGAAATTCTTTTAAGAATCGACAATACCACAGCCATTTCATACATAAACCGCATGGGTGGCATACAGTTTCCACATCTCACAGGTATCACAAAGGAATTATGGCAGTGGTGCGAAACAAGAAAAATTACTTTATTCGCATCATATATTAGTTCAGCAGAAAATGAAGTTGCAGATGCTGAATCACGACGTGTCCACCCAGACATAGAGTGGGAACTATCAGACTCGGCATTCCGAAAAATCTTACAATTCTTTGGCTGCCCCGACATAGACATTTTTGCGAGTAGGCTAAATAGAAAGTGTACCAAATACATATCATGGCACCGAGACCCTGACGCGTACGCAATAGACGCGTTTACTCTATCATGGTCAGACTTCTATTTCTACGGTTTTCCACCGTTCGCTATTATACTAAAAACGTTAAGAAAAATCATAAACGATAGAGCTCGAGGAATTATGGTAGTGGCATTATGGCCCACAAAGCCGTGGTACCCCTTGTTCAAAAGCCTATTAGTCTCCGATCCGTTAGTCTTTAAACCTAGTAACGGATTGATTTTCTCTCATTCCAGCAACCGAGATGTCCATCAGAAGATTACCCTGGTTGCCGGGATATTATCAGGACGTCGATGATAAGAAGTTTCATACCTAGTTCTTCCATACATATCATGATAGCTTCTCTATCGGATAGTTCACTTAAACAGTATGACACCTGTCTGAAGAAATGGTTCTGGTTCTGTTCCTCTAACCATATAGATATGTACACGGCATCTATTCCTAACATTATCTCTTTTCTAACTCAGTTATACGAATCTGGTGCACAATACGGAACTATAAATAGTTGTCGTTCTGCTCTTGCCCTCATCCTAGGACAAGATATAGGGAATGATGAACGAATAAAACGATTCCTTAAGGGTATATTTCGCTTACGTCCCCCACTACCGAAGTATGACTTAACATGGGATACATCTGTAGTCCTTAACTCCCTTGCAGATTGGTATCCTAACCAAACACTAAACTTAGAAAAAAATTCAAGAAAGCTTGTAACACTCTTAGCCTTAACAACAGCACACAGAGTGCAAACTATATCAAAAATAAATATAAAAAATATAGAGTTTCATGCTGACGAAATTCACATTAAAATCCCCGATTTAATAAAAACATCCCGCGCTGGTGCTACACAACCTATACTTGTCCTACCTTACTTCCGTGAAAGACCAGAAATTTGCCCTTGTTCTGCCTTGCATAGCTATTTGGAAATTACAAAAACCCTACGCAGTAGTGATAATCTATTTATTAGTCTAAATAAACCACATAAATCAATAACATCACAGACATTGAGTAGGTGGATTAAATCTACTCTACAATCTTGTGGCATTGATATATCAATCTTCACTGCTCACAGCACGAGACATGCTGCCACTTCTAGGGCTCACAAATTAGGAGTTAATTTGGACATGATACGAAAAACCGCTGGTTGGAGCGGTAATTCCAACACATTTGGACGATTTTATAATCGATCCGCAATTAAAAATGATAACACTAAATCCCTAGCAAGAAGTGTGTTGACTGATTCTTTACATAATTAAACTATGATGATTTTTGTTACACTTACATGAGTAATGAGTATTATATAATAAGTATTATTTCTTTAATCTTGTTTGGATTATTTGAGAAATAAACCTGATTTAAAAGATTATTGGTTTTCAATCCAGTTTCTCTTCAAAAACCTCTCAACATCTACAAGTGTAAAAATGCTAGCCTCGAGGACAAGCTTGAGTATAATTAATGATTAAACGAACTTACCTGAAGTGAAGTTCTATCATAATTATACGATAGCTTCTCCGAAGAGGCTAGCATCCCACCCCCCCTATAAAAGTCCCAAAATAATTAAATATAAATAAATAAATATATATACATATATATATATATATATATATATATAATTTTGTCTCTAAACGAAATGATAAACCAGGGTAGGGTAGAATTAAAGAAAAAAAAAAAAATTGCAATGGATTCCTATCTATTGAGTCTCCGAAATAAAGTGGGAGTTGGCGAGTTCGTATGTGTACTACAAGTGTAAAAATGCTAGCCTCTTCGGACAAGCTATCGTATAATTATGATAGAACTTCACTTCAGGTAAGTTCGTTTAATCATTAATTATTCCGTGAGCTTTTATAACCGTTAGAATATTAATTTAAGAATCTTTTCACAAACTCTAACCTCATCATTGTCCAAAACGCTGCCCTGCTCCTTCAACGAGTAAATAATCCCGTGGTAATATTCCTTATCAAACAGGTCCACCTGGCAGAGCTGACTTCCTTGATCCGTGCAGTGCTTGGGGTACAGTCGCGTCCAGTTCTCCGTCGCGGCCACCGGATCCGACCCGAGCTGCTTCAATAATTCCACAGCTGGGTTGGCTTTGCCTATCTGTAACCAAAATGTAATAATAATCATAAGATACTTTACGTCAACCTAGGCCGTAAGTATTTTCTGCGGAGAGAAAATCTCAGTTTCTGGCCAAGGCAAGACGTACAACTTTAGACAAATCACGGGCGGTGACTTGTGAAGCCACAGATCGCATATTTATGGCCCTCCCCTTCGGTTCAGGCCACAGACACCTGCTATCTCTAATGTACTTACTTTATCTATTTAGAATCAATCGAGTTTTTACATTGAAAGAACGTCATCCAATCATTACGGCACCGAATAGGTACAGATAAATGTCATTTGGTAAAAAGTTTTAGGAGTGAACAATTATTTTATTTTATTAGGGCCTGGTGCCTGGTCATTTAAAATTTACGAATTTGAACGATCCGGAAGGGGGTATGCGTAGGTCACCTCCCCGAGTGCGAGTGGGATGAGCAGTCCGCGAGGATCCGTCCAAACGGAACGCTAATCCCTGAATCGCCGGTATACCCTGGGCAACAGTCAGTAACTCCCCGCAAGGGGTCTCACTGGCTGTTGGCGAAGAGCCACCAACAACCACCGGAGTTTTATCCGAAGAGGCTTCACCAGCGACCTTGCAGCAGTTGCAGCAAAAAGGACTGGTAGGTCATGACCTGTGGGCGTGTCAGACCGGCCTCTCCCAAGTGGAGAGTGCAAAGCCCACCTACGCTTTGTGCCGTGCGTAGTCGAGCGTCGTAGGGGGGATGATGGAGTCCTGGGGGGTTGAGCTTACCACAGGTCGGGTTGTTGTTACCTGTGGGGGCAACACGCCCTCTTTGGTCCGGATTTCCAGCCGAAACGACAGCCTCAGGGACTAGCCAACCTGAGGTAACCGGCAAAGGCACCTCTTAAAGGCAGCTGGCGAGGGTTACAGGGTCATGAGGTGCGCAGCCGGCGGAGCGCGGATGCTACGGTGAGTACGGGTCAAAATCTCGGCCCGACAACCGTAGTACTCTTCGCATCGTTTAGGCTCGCTGCATCGCGGATCCTGGGCCCTATACTCTCCGTGGTAGGTCCTGGTGCTCGAATGAGCATCCCCATCTGCGGGCTCCCAGGAGGGTGGGACGCCATGGAGAATGAAAACCAAACCATGCATAACAATGGACAACATGAGTAAAGGTAAAAAACAACAAAACTATGACAAACGACAGGCCGCAGCTCCCAATGGAGCGCCCAGTCACAACACCACAACACCGACCGTCAGCGCCCCCGGCCCGTCAGTGCCGGGCGAGCAGCAGTGGGAGGTGGTCCAACGCAAGCGCACGTCCTCAGACCTGCGTAACAAAAAACGCACAGCCAAGCGTGCAGCTCAACGTGCCCAGGCTAGATTGGAAAGGAGGCAGCCACCGGCCGCAAGGCAGGAGGCAGCCGAAGGACTGGCAACAGTCCCCGATACCGGAATAAGCGCGAAGCCCAAGGGCCGCCCCAGCGAAAGCCAAGGTGGCCCTAAGCAGCGCGCTGAAACGGTAACCCAGCCCAGCCAGGCGGGTGCGAAGGAGAAATCCGACGTGCCCCACAAAAAGAAACGCGGAGGCAGAGGCAGGAAGGCGAATCCTGCGCCTAAAAAACCAGAAGGCCAGGGTAACGCCCCAACATCCAAACGCCCTCGGCCCGACGATACACAATCGCCCATTATCGGCGCCAACAAAAGAGCAAAGGCCTCCACAAGTTTAGTGAACACTGCCGTCACATACGCCAACACAGTCGTGTTGAACGACCTCTTTGTCGCAGTGATGGCGGAGCCTTTCACTAACTTGACTGCTGACCAAGTGGAGAGCATCAAGAAAACCTTGGAAACCTGCATTGAAGGCATTGCGGATGATCCAGGTTGTCACAACGCCGTCCCGTACTGGCCCTCCTTCCGCGGAAAACCTTTTTTCAGCGAGGGAGTACTCAAGCTCCAATGCGAGGATGTTAAGGACGTGGAATGGCTCAAAGACACCGTAGCCACTCTTGTGTCACCAATTCCCGACACTGTGTTGGTGGTGAAGCGCCAGACGGACATTCCCAAACGGGTAAAGTCCGCTGTCCTGTTACCGAACTGTTCGGATGATGTCAAGATGATACATCGCATCTTGATAGGGCAGAACAAGCTGTATCAGGTCAGCAACTGGTCGCTTTACCATATCGAGCGCCATGAAGGAAATCCCCCGGGTACCTTCTTGGTGCTGGGTATTCCGGCCGACCAGATCCCAGGGATCCTAGCGAGGGGGCGACGCCTATGCTATAAGCTAGGGAACGCCTATATCCGTTTCTTCGGCAGCACGGGGAAGCTGCAAGATGTGCCGCCAGACCCTGCTGAGGCTGCGACAGCACCCACGGTCACCAGTGACTCCTCTGCTGAGAAGCAGAGTGTTAGCGCTGGACACGACCAGGGAGCAGACGCAGCTATGTCCACAGCTAGCCACGCTGGCTCTGTTGCAAGACAGAGTCACACCGGCGGGCTAATGGTCAGCCAACACTACTCTGCCGAAATGCAGAGGCAGGATGGCACCTCAGCTTGCTCGCTGACTAACTCCGCAGTGGATGTCGGTTCCGATGACCTAGCGGAGGATGTCGCGCAGCTGATGGACCAGGACATTCCGTTAGAAACGGATGAGGAAGTGAGCAGTCCTCTTCGCTCCTCCTCACCTCATTAACATCATTCAAACCAACCTCCAGCACAAACAAGCCGCGGCGGCTACCTTGCGAAGAGTGTTGGAGGTCAACAACAAGACCGTTGCCCTTATCCAGGAGCCGTGGATAAGGAAGGACAGGATCTGCGGTCTTAACAACATCGGAGGTAAGATATTACTCGACACCACTGTAACTAACCCACGCACCTGCATTTATGTACCAACATCTATCAATGCAATTTTGATGAATGAGTTCTGTTCCAGAGACCTGACCACGGTCAGGCTCCAAAACAACTGCCCTAGCATCCCAGAGGTCATTATTGCGTCGGCCTACCTGCCGGGCGACGCAGACGTACCGACGGTTGAGCTGGCAAAACTCATCAGACACTGCGAGGAAAAAAGGCTAGAGCTGATCATCTCGGCGGATGCCAACGCGCACCACACACTGTGGGGCAGCGAATCCACTAACAAACGAGGTGAGGATTTTGTAACCTTTCTATTCTCAACCAATCTTAAGCTTATAAACAGGGGGTCAGAGCCAACCTTTGTTACCTCCAGGTTCCAAACTATTATAGACATCACACTCACTACGGAACGGGTATCGGAGCTAATCTCCGACTGGCACGTGTCAAAGGACTTGTCGTGCTCCGACCATAGATGGGTAAGATACAAACTAAACGTGGACTCCAAAAAACAGGAATTATGGCGCAACCCCCGACGGACAGACCGCGCCAGATTCAGTCAATTAATGTCCGCTAATCTAGCTCCACAAGTGACATTCAAGTATGACGGACCTGTTGACATAGAGAGACACGTTAATGAACTGACACAGACACTAATCAACTCATTTACAAGAACCTGTCCAGAAATAACGCCCCCCACAAAGGTCTCTAACCGCAATAGCTGGTGGGGGCCGGATCTGGAGAAAATGCGGCGCAAACTACGCAAGCTGTTTAATAGAGCGAGCAACACAAGGAAGGGCTCGGATTGGGATGCCTACAAGCAAACCCAATCACTGTACAAAAAGCGAATCCGTGAGAGGAAACGCGAGTGCTGGAGAGCCTTCTGCACTAACATAGAATCAAACAGTCAGGCAGCCAGGGTTAAAAACATCCTATCCAGCGAACCAAACCGTAACCTAGGCTCTCTGAAAAAACCAGACAACACTTATACTAACACTGATAGTGAGATGTGTGAGTTGTTGCTTAATACACACTTCCCAGGCTGCTCCATTACGGAGAACTGTGCATGGGACCAGGCAGATCAACAGGAATTTGATCAATCACCTGTTGAAGCCACACACACTGCCCAAAGAGTTGTAACACTGGAAAGGGTGTTATGGGCAATTAACAGCTTCTCTGCGTTCAAAGCGGCAGGCTTAGATGGTATATTTCCAGGACTTATGCAGTGGTGCAAGGACACCATTGCGCCACACTTAGTCCAAATATATCAGGCCTGCCTAAGACATTGCTATATTCCCAAGAAATGGAGAGAAGTTAAGGTGGTATTTATACCCAAACCAGGTAAGAGTGACTATACGCAGCCCAAGTCATACAGGCCGATAAGTCTCACGTCGTTCCTATTAAAAACTCTGGAACGCCTCTGTGATCGCGATCTCAGAGATGGGACCTTGGCGCAATATCCTCTTCACCCCCAACAACACGCCTACAGTTCAGGCAAATCAACCGAATCAGCACTACACAGCGTTGTTTCACCCATAGAACACGCATTATCAACACAATCCTCAGCGCTTGTGGCTTTCATCGATATCGAAGGAGCCTTCGACAAGACGCAATTCAACAGCATTAGCCAAGCCCTGCTCAGACATGGAGCCGATCAAACCGTAGCAGGTTGGATCGACAACATGCTGAGACAAAGGGCTGTACAGGTAACAGTGAATGGCACAACTCGAGCTATCGTGTCAAGAGGCTGCCCACAGGGTGGAGTTATATCACCACTCCTGTGGAACCTCGTAGTGGATGGATTAATCCGGAAGCTCAACGAGGCAGGCATCTACACTGTAGGCTATGCAGACGATGTAGCGATCCTCGTAAGAGGAAAGTTTGAGGCAACCCTCTGCGACCTTATGCAAGAGGCACTCAAAATCGTCGAACAATGGTGTTCTGACCATGGCCTGTCAGTCAACCCAGCTAAAACAGAACTAGTCTTGTTCACCAGGAAGCGAACTATAAATATCAGTCGCTTGCCAAAACTCCAAAACACAACTCTGACTCTCAGCAAAGAGGTCAAGTATCTGGGCGTCATCCTGGATGACAAACTACTATGGAACAAACACTTAGAAAACAAACTGAACAAAGCCTGCGTCGTATTTTGGCAGTGTAAAAGACTAGTTGGTAGAACCTGGGGCTTACACCCCAGGATCACAATGTGGCTTTACACTGCGGTGATAAGACCTATTATCACCTACGGCGCTGTGGTTTGGTGGCCCAGAACCAAACTGACAACAGCCAAACATAAACTGCAGCAATTTCAAAGACTTGCTTGTGTAGCAACGACGGGCTGTATGAGAACAACACCCACAGCGGCAATGGAGGTACTGCTAGGACTGCCACCCCTTGAATTGTTTATTCAGCAAGAGGCGGCATCAGCAGCTATCAGACTGAAGACGCTTAACCTCTGGGGTGTAGCACACGGGGGTCATGCCGAAATACTTGAGGAGGCTATCAAACACGAGCCAATGATAGCTGCTCCCAACGACAAGATACCCAAACAGCATTACTTCAATAAGAGATACGAAATCAAGCTGATTGAAGAACCTAACGATCAATCCGATATACACGAAATACGCATATATACGGACGGGTCAAAGACACAAACAGGGACAGGAGCTGGAATATACTCACCTGAAATAAACGTAAACATATCAATAGCCTTAGGCAAATATAGTTCCATCTTCCAATGTGAATGCCTTGCCATCACACAGGCTGCTAAGGCAGTTGCTGCGCGAGGTATCAAAGACCAAAAGATACGTATTGTTTCCGACAGCGCTGCAGTCTTACGAGCTCTGGAGAATAAAACAATCAAATCCGGGCTCATACTAGAGTGTCACTCAGCGTTGCAAACGATCGGTTCGAATAATCGGATCACGTTGCAATGGATAAAAGGGCATAGTGGGTCTCTAGGTAACGACGCAGCCGACCAGCTGGCAAGGAGAGGGTCCGATCAATCGGCAATTGGCCCAGATCCTTTGCTCCCCTTGGCGTTTAATCAGCTGCGTACATGGCTTCGTCACAGAACACGATCACAACACGCCGATCAATGGGCAGAAACCAGTACATGCAGGCAGTCCCGGGAAACAGTCCCATACCCGGACACACGCCTGACAAAGCGCTTATTATCGCTAAGCAGGCCCGCCCTGCGAGTAGTAGTAGGCACTATCACTGGACACTGCACACTTAACAAGCACTTATATGTTCTAGGAATGACCGATAGCCCCCTATGTAGGGGATGCCTGTCGGCCGAAGAAACAGCTACCCACGTGATCCTGGAATGCGCCGCCGTAGCTAAGCAACGGGCTGAAATCCTCAAAGCACCGAGGTCACTTCGTGAAGCCTGTGGAGACACCAGGAGAATCCTGCGCTTCTGGACGGAGTTAGGCTGGCTAGACTATTAGCTGGCAAACATGCACGCACAACGGCCCGAATATACACGGGCTAAGTGCGGAAAACGGAGCCCATAACCATAACCATAACCATAACGATCTGGAAATTGGATGATGGTAGCATGCATGACGCAGGAGGGGGAGAGGGTCTGCCGTTACCGAATCCTGACATCATCTCTCCCATCTTCAAAAAGTGCTTCAAAGAGTAAAAAAGTAATGAAATTTGTGTTTCTATAAACTAACTGACCGTCTTAAAAGTGGCGTCAAGCACGTTGCGATGGGGGTCCACGCGCGCTTTACCCCCAGGCAGGGCGTGCAGCGCAGGCGCAACACCGGGCGCCTCCGGGCACCACACTAGCCGAATCAACCTGTCGTGGCGCCACAGTCCGACGTTAGCTGCGTCCATGAATATCTCGACGCCTGGGCCGTAACGGACGTTGTTTTTGAATAAACCCTGTATTAATTTATGAAACATGTAATATCTCATTATTTTTAATGTGGGTAGACCACATTTTTTTATATTGTACCGTTAATAAAAAGATCAAAGCACAAAAAAAAATGCGTAACCTGGCGGAATAAACCTGGAATCGAATCCAGTACCTCTGGATTACCGGTCCAACGTGCAACGTGTAGACCCTGTAATCCTATAATGTTCATTGATGAGAAATGTATTCTTATTATACGTTTCGAAAAGCCATTCCTTTGCCTTTCCTTGCTTTACCTTTCCTTGTACAAGTACAAGAGAGTACAAGTTGTATTTAAACAGTGTTAACATTCAGTTTCCTGGTCACTAAATTCGATGATATGGTTCCTAAGAACAGATCTTTGTGTTTCTTAGTTTCAGACTCGACCATACTGACCGATCTAAATGGTTCACCCTGAATATATGAATTTATAATTTAGAAGACCCCTTTTGACGTGCCTTAACCTTATATAGCGAGTTTCGGCTCTTTAAAATCGTATCATTGAGTTATTGATGGATGTTCAAAGTACAGTCGGCTATAAAAGCTTGTCACAATGAAATTTTTGACAGAAGCTTATATATGGTGGTTTCAACATATAGGTGACCTGCCGCGCGCTCTGTTTCCTTCTACTTTTCCCTTCTTCTTCTTTCATGTCGAGGTTCCTAAAATATTTGATGCCCAAAAGGCAGCGGCGTCGACAGCTCTGACCGTCGCATCCCTTACTTTTCCCTGCTCGACCAGCACTAACGCCGCTCTATCTCCTATATAGGTATGTCAAAGTACTCACCGTGAACACTTTGCCGTCCGGGTACGACATGGATCCGTACCCGTGGAGCTGGTTCATGTACACGTGGCCCTCGTACGTGAGGAACAGCCCCTGCTCGCCGCGGTACCGCCAGCGGTACTCGCCCGGGCCGTGCATCGTGTCGCGCACGAAACTACCCTGGTGCCATTCCATAGACTGGAAGGCAACATGAAAATGTGGTGTTGATTTACCTACGTTAAAAATCGTTTCGAAAAACATAACTGTGTGACGGAATTAAATATTAGTAGCAACGGCGCCATTTCTTCGTTCATTTGACACTGCTGTAAAAGGAGTGCAATCAGGACCTTAACTGACATCGTCGTGAAGTCAGTCTGTATGTTGTAGGTCATTAGCTTGATTCTATATCGTGTAGTAGGCAAATGTATTTATCGCGGTGGCCGTCCCCGCCGGCGGAGGCGCCGGTGTGCACGTAGTGTTCCTGTTTTGTCTTTTCCTGCGTCGTTCCTGTCGTCTATTGTCCCTATTGAATTAATAGTCAGCGTCGTGATTGACGCCAGGATCAGGTTCTGACTCACTACCCGATGACGAGTCGTTAGGGTACCATTCTTTGATTGTAGCCGTGATGACAGAAGGTCTGATATGTCGTATCTTTGCGTGTCGGAAAGCTTTAGTGTCTGGTTGAGTGGTTTTGAGTTGCAATGAAATGTCAAGACGTGTAATGCCTATGGAATCACAGATGGCGCTAAGGTAAGTAAGGTCTGTGACGATAACAAACTACCTACTTTCGTTTAGGTTCACTTCATCCACATTCCCATTTCTTTCACATTCCTATTTCGTCCAAAATCCCACTTCTTCCGCAATCTCCCAATTCGTCCACTTCCCATTTTGACAGCATTCCCATTTCGTCCACTTCCCATATTGTCAACATTCCCATCTCGTCCATATTCCTACTTCGTCCAAAATCCCATTTCGTCCGCAACCAATTCCCAATTCGTCCATTTCCACACAATGGGAACAATGGGAATGGGAATGTTGTGGAATGGTGTTGTTGGGGAATGTGGACGAAATGGGAATGTTGTCGAAGTGGGAATGTGGACGAAGTGGGAAGAGGACGAAGTGGGAATGTGGACGAAGTGGGAAGAAGGCGAAGTGGGAATATGGACGAAATGGCAATGTTGACTAAGTGGGATTTTGGACGAAGTAGGAATGTGAACGAAATGGGAATGTGGTCGAAGTGAACCTAAACGACTACTTTGATATACTTTTTTATTTTCGTCCTGAGGTGCGAAGGTTAATATCTAGATGGTATGTGTACCTCGGCGCCTGTCCAGCAGTTCTGCCCCTTGCCTTGTCTCCTGTCCTGCTCATCTTTGTCCCCCAAGTAATACTCATAATAAGGATATGTTGGATTCCTTATGGTTTCAGAAATTCCGCAGTAAGGTTCATACATAGTATACAATTCTGGGTTAGCTTGGTGCTCCTGTTTCAATGAATTTCATGATTATTAAATCAAATTCAGAATAAGTTGAAAAATTAATACAAAAAGTAAAATCTTTTGCTAAAAACACGACAAAAGTCAAAACAACACGTCAAAATATGAGAAATATATAAAGTTATGTTTTTTTTTAATAATCATAAAGAAATCCTATTTACATTTTTAGTTTTCATAATATAGGTACGTTCAAGTATCAGATTATAAAATAAATAAAAGTAAGGTTTTTTTGTTATTAAAATGTTTTATTTTTTATGTTTTTTCTTTTGTATTTATAAAGCTGTATAAAATCACTATTTTGCGTAATACACTCTTATTCATTATACTCTCAAAAACAATTACACCGAAGACAACTAGACTTCGCCCTTTCAAAATATGTGTATTCCTGAAACAACGAAAAAACAATGTTAGAGTTTGTCAAACGAATCGTGTCACCTAGGAGGGGGCTGATTTATTATATCCATCTCTTTTTTTCATATGGTATATTATGAGATAGATATATAATCAGCCCCATACCCGAGGGGCGCGACTCGCTTGGCAGACTCTAAGTTAGTCTGCATTTTATTTTGCACTAGCTGCTCCGCGCGGTGTCACCCGCTCATGCCACAGGAACACTACATTTTTCGTAATAAAAAAGTAGCCTATGTGTTAATCCACGGTGTCAGCTACCTTCATACCAAGATTGATCAAAATTGGTCCAGCCGTTTGAGCGTGATGAAGTAACAAACATACTAATAAACACACTCACAAACTTTCGCCTTTATAATATTAGTGTCCTTAAGACGTCCTGTCGTGAACTCTAGGATACTACTGAAAATATGGTTTCTATATTTAAACGAAAAACAGTAAACAACATTTTCATAGAATCTTTTTTTTTTCTTTTATCGATTCTATTTTTTATGTGGAAATACCACATTTTTATTTTTATAAATAATGACACAAAGGTAAATTAGGAAAGAAAAATTGAATGAGATCCACTACAATCTAAGCAGGGCCCTGCTAGAACAGCGCCATCTCTCTCGCAGTCTTCACACTTGCTGTAAAGCAATGGGGACAGGGGATCGTGCGTGAAAAGCGCACATCCTAGGGTATGGCTAATGCGCATAAGCATTTCAAATACATATGACGCAGAGGGCGCTCCAGTAGCGTATGAATTATGGAATGAAAGATTTGGTGTGATTGACGTAGCGATCTAATAGCTCAGTTGGGAGAGCAATGCGCCGGTAACGCAGAGGTCGCAGGTTCATGCCCTGCTTAGATTGTAGTGCGATCGCATTCAATTTTTCTTTCTTAATTTACCTTTGTGTCATTATTTATAAAAGTAAACAATAATTTAGTAATCAACTTAACCTATTCTAAATAAGAGTAAATCCGATGTCTGTTCTGACAACACTTAATTCCTACATGACACATTAATTTCTGTCCAATTCAGACTCACCATCAAAAATGCGGCCGCGAGAAGCAGGGCCTTGTGTCGAGGCTGGACAGCATTGTTGGGAAAGCTCAGAGTGGTGGTGAAGCTCACGAGGTCGCGGTCCCAGCCATGGGCAATCTTGCCCACCTCCCGGAGAGAGTCTCCGGTCATAATCTGTAATGTAGGCCATTATTCAACTTGTGCTATCCAGTATTTTCGGAAAAGTCGAAGCAAATCGTGTTAGGAAGATGCATATCTGTTTCCCATATGAACTCGCAGGATCAGTAATATGTCGCTGTCAACGAGACTATAACAGGGTGTTATCAAGAAACGAGTACCCTGGTCATTTGCAACTCAGCACCTCGAGAACGAGATTCGGTTGTCCCGAAGCCTTTACTAACAAAACTGCTACAGTTGCCGAGAAACTTCTTGAGCCTAACCTTGACTGCGCAGTAGCCGATTTACGTACAAATATGGATGCGCAGATCCGCCATTTTGGGTCAAGAAGTTTCTCGGCAACTGTAGTTAGTTTATTGCAAAGTTATCCCGTCCAATCATGAGAAAGTGACTGGAAATAGTACATTATTGCCGAGGCCCGGAAAGTAGGGGATTGGCTGACGAGGTGGTTTGCAAGCCGAGCATCGCGAGGCTTGCAAAAAATGCGAGTCAGGCAATCCCCGTTTCCGCCGAGGTTTATATAGTGCTTTTCTCAAACAATGTGAGGAAATAATAAAAATACACTTGCAAAATAACAAGTAATTTAATAGGATTAACCTTAGCAGCCAAGTAGCGTCTGGTGCTCCCTTTAAAAAATTGACAACATTTTCTCCAGCCAAAACCTTAAATTTCTTGCTTTTATAACCATCGCATTGTCTTTTTTAAAATGTTGTCAGGTTCGTGTAGAAAACGAATTTGCATGTTTGCTTTCTTTCCATAACATAAATTGGTCGTACACTTGATTATATTTATCTCTTAATTTAGTAGGTAGCATTATATTACTTATTTACTCGAAAATCATTTACGCGCATACGCTCAATAGCAATTAAATAAACTTGTAATTTTACCGCCTAAACTTACTTTTTAACAAAACTTGCACGAACTGTTAAACATACTTTACACGTTCCTGATTCCATCAGCTGACTATTTGCCCGCTCGAATGGCGTTGGGTGTTGTCGGGCGCCAATTAGAAACAAAGGCCAATCTGATCAGCTTGGCTAAGTTTACGAATGTGTGAATGCTACTTAATGTTAAACGTGTGGTTGTCATGGCTGTATGAGATTTGTTCTACGTCGATTTCAATTTATGTACAGTACAGTGCAACATAAAAGAGTAGAAAATAAATGAGGGCGCCACTTCCTTCGCAACTGCCACATTTTTGACGTAAAGTGCTTGAATATGGTAACAATTTTGTATGAAAAATTGTAGTTCCTTTATCATCCGTTTTCTACTCTTTTGTGTCGCACTGTACCTATGAAATTTTAAAAAGTTATGGAAGCGGGTGAAAATGTGTTTTCATACATTTATTTTCCTCGGGGGAGCGAATATTCTTTTTTTTTTTATTTCATTAGTAAAAATGAGGCTCTTTGCGTATTCTATTTTCAAATGGGAAGTGAAACATTTCCGAGCATGTTTGAGAAAAGATATATCCCATCAAAAACATAAATGTTAAATTAGAGCCAAGTTCTCGCATGCCACGTTGTCGACTTCGCCGACAAAAGAATTGAGATCTATATGGGCGCCAAGTTCTTTGCCCTACATTTTTTAGATACAAGGACATGCGACATACTCAATGCATTTATTTTACTTGGGGTGTAATTCAATATCAAGACTGGACTTGGCTAGTTTTTACATATAAATTTATATTATATTTGTCTAATCATTAACCTATTTTCGTAAAGGTATGTACGCAAGTTAGTGTACGTCCTGTTACTTATACTGTTAGCTTGATTAATAATACTATGTTACTTTGATAAAATGAAGTCAGTTTGTGAAAACTAGCCAAGTCAAATCTTGATATTGAATTACACCCCAAGTAAAATAAATGCATTGAGTATGTCGCATGTCCTTGTATCTAAAAAATGTAGGGCAAAGAACTTGGCGCCCATATAGATCTCAATTCTTTTGTCGGCGAAGTCGACAACGTGGCATGCGAGAACTTAGCTCTAATTTAACATTTATGTTTTTGATGGGATATCATTACTTTTTGTCCATAAATTATTATGATGTGTTAATTATTTAATCATTACTTGTGTGTGTGCTATTCTAGTACATCTTTTAAACAAACAAAGAATTTTCCAAATCGGTTAGTGTTGGATTCTTGTGTGTGTGTGTGTGTGTGTGTGTGTGTGTGAGAGAGAGAGAGAGAGAAAGAGTGTGAGCTATGCTAATACATCTTTAAAACAAAGAAAGAATTTTCCAAATCGGTTAATAAATGACGGAGTTCTGAGGCAAGAAGCATAAATAATAATAATAATTAAAAAAGTAAAAAAATCACTGATCTATGCACTTTGATTCCTGATAGCATCATATTCTGATAGCTCTTAGCTTGATTATCAATTAACACTTATTCGTGTGCGTCGCGGCCAAGGAAGAACGGATCGGCACCATCCACGACCCACGTGCATTGTCTTTGTAAGCGCCCCGATGTAATATACCTTCATTTCCTCTGATGTCCCTAGCTATGAAGTCTATCTTTAAGTCTTTTAGCATCAGCGCGCTGCGCTACCTCACGGCAGGGTTTTTGATGGCAAACAACACTTGTTTGTTCGTGTCGTGAACAAAGAATGATATCATCCATCGTGCGTTGCTGGCATGTATATTTTTTTTTCTTTTTTTTTTGTCATCACTTGAACTGTATCAGACCTGTTTATCCCTCACTACCAGTAAGTCGGACTTTGTGTGGGAGTAAAACCCGCTAATGGGATTATCTCCGCGCCACAGGAGTGAGACGTATGGATCTATTTTTGCTGCTCTTATGTACCTTGAACTCTGACAGCATCAGGGCACTTCGTTTCCTCACAGCGGGACCCTCGATCGCGAACAGGACCTGTTCATGCGCGTCACGGACCAGGAAGAACGGCACCATCCACGTGCATTGCTGCTGGACGCGCCCTATGTAGTCTCCCGGCGGAGTTATCACTTTCATTTCCTAAAATAAAGTAATGCAAATTTTAGCTTCTGCTCTGCGACTTCGTACGCGTGACTTCCCAACTTATAAACCTTGGTTGTATCTATCTGGCGGCACGGTAGTGCCCCCGCCAAGACGAACAAAAAAGAATCGCTATATCCTCTTTGATACTGAGACACGAGGTTTGTTTTTAAGTATATGTAACTTAGTGAGTTTCGGTTGTAAACAGACGAATTATAGTGCTCTCAAGACACTCGACAGGATGCTTGACTAAGTGAAAAAAAAAAGGTTGAACGGCAAACGGCACAGAGAAGCTACTCCGATGCTCGAAATTCGACCATCCCGCTCATCAAAGTATACTTTGAGAGGATATCGAGAGAGACGGCACTATACTTGTGCAGTGTTCTATTTACTTGACTCTACTAGGGCTAAGGCCATACTGGCGCCCTTGGTGAGTCATTCATTGTGTGGTGACCTAGGCGTACTAGACCTTTAAAGAAACGCCCGTTAGGAGCCAGCCCGGGTCGAGCCCCCCTAAAGCCGCCACTGTACAGAAGCTTACCTGAAGTCGGCATGGGAAACAACAGGAAGCCGCCGCCAGCCTCCTCTGCAGCTGCATCGCCTCCTGTCTGGTGTTGTCGTGGAGATGCATCACGAAGGCACGCCTGGAGCCGCACAGGCACCGCTGGGTCTGACTGGACATCTCGCTGGCGAAGTACAGCGATTCTCCGTTCGGTACTCGGACTATGAAGCGGTTTTCTGAGTCTATTCTTGAGATTACTGTTAAGCAAAGTTTTATTAAGTTTTCTTCGGTTTCCGCGATTGTTTAAAGAAAAAATTTTAAACGGATTATATCGCACATATTAATTATTTGAGCCTCCAGACGTTTCGGTAGCTTTTCAGTTACCTTTGTCAAAGGTTTACTCCAACCAACCAACCTTTGAAACGTCAGGGAGGCTCAAATGATATAATACCTTTAAATTGTTTTATTTATTTAAATTTATTAGGTTTTTTAGTTACCAGTAGTCTCTGTCACGGTATGTAGGTAAACTGAGATGGCCCCAACCCAACCCAGTGTTATATACCCATATAATCTTGAGCCGAATCGTGAATTCTAAACGGTAATGAACCCGGGTTTTCACAGGTGTAACGTATTAATTAAGGCTATTATACTCGTTTCTTCTAAACTATATATATAGGAGGGTATAGCAGTATTGGACTGTGACGCCTGTAAGAACTCGGTACAATAGAGGCAAATAAGCGCTTATCAAAATCAAATGATGTTGACGTGAAAAACGTTGGATTATGATGGTGAAATTTGTTTTTCTGGCTGATCGCTTGGTGTATAATGTCGCTCTTTGTCTCGGCAAATAAACTGATGGCGGAATAACTTACGATCATCTAATTCCACGGTTTGCTGTATTTGGAGAGTGGAGACCCCGATGAGGAAGTCCAGGCCGTGCACTGGAATGAACTGGCCGCGTGGAGTGGAGCGCCAATCCAACGTGGATACTGGGAGCGCCGCTCGAACATTCTCTGACGAATCAAAGATTTATGGTAGTTGATAAAATGGGCGTGCGTCTGATGCGGTAAGCTTTCATTCCATGACTCTAATTCCAAGAACTATTTTTTGGGAGTGTAATGATGAACAGTGCCGTATCTGCCCCTAGGGCTAGGGGCCCAGTCCCAGAAGCAGGACTTGTTCCATACTTAAGTTCTCCTTATTTATCACTTAAAAGACTACTACCTACCATTTAATTTGCTGAAAACCGTTTCGAGATAGGGGATGCCAAGGGTCTGGCCCTCTAAATCCGGGCCTTTTACAATTACAATTTGACTAGATGTAACGACAGTTGATATAATGTTTCATTAGGTATAATTTAAATTTGTATAAAAGTCATTTGATGTAACGTTTATATTCGCAAAATAAACTAACACTCTTCGCTCGCTTCGCTCGTCGTCGTACCTAACTATGACTCTATTACAGTTTTACTTTTATGTTTGAGCAGTTTGAGTGTGTATTGAGCCTTCAAACATAATGTATCAAGTGATCGTTGTATTGACCAATAGATATCATATTATAAGTGGTTATAGCGACCGTTACGCACCTCGACTTCTCATAAATTACCATAATAAGATGGAAAATTCTGTATACATATACTTGATCTTGATTTGCAAATATTTATTTATAATCAGCGCTATCCCTCGGCTTCACCCTCTTTACCGGGTTAAATATCCGTAGTTTTAATCCATGTCCTGATATAATTATCGATTTGCCATCTCTTAGTTACGATTCATTATTTACATAGCTTACGTGTTACTGAGCAACATAAATAGATTATGTAAGAATTCTTACATTTGTAACTTTAGGAAGATTGGAAACTAGTTGTAATAAAGCTGAAAACAATAATTCCTACCACTTTGCTGCGGTTGTACACTGATGACCAAATCCGGCCTGTATTTTGATCCATCATCTGAAATAAGAAAAAACTGTTTATCCTTTATCTAATACGTGAGTACCATTAACTTATTTATCAACGACGTGTCCGTCTGTTGATAATGATAATTAATAATTATTACCTTCTGTCGCTGCCAGATTGTCGAATCCTTTATCGTTCAAATTAGTTACACTTATTAGGGCCATTGCATTTGTTTCTTCACTTTCTTCTTTTGTTTTTTATCTCTCCTTCTTTTGTTTCGTCAGTGTCTTCTTTTGTTTTTTTTAGCCTTTTTAATTATTATTTTTTTCACTTTGTTGTCGATACCCGGTTCGCACGCGTGTTACTAATGATGTTGTCGCAATATGTGGACGCTGTATTATCGATGTATTGGCGTTATCTCGTTATCGATAAGGGATATCTTTGGCTATCTGTATGTGACTGGATTTAATTTTCTTTAACAAGTAACAAACTATTATTAAGTGCAAGTGCAGTTACATCATTGGCAAGATGTAGAGGATTAGTCTAAAGTGCGAACTGAGATACATAAAAATTTAAAGCTTGACACGACCTTCAGCAATGAAGATGCCGACTAAGATGATATTATATAAAGTGCAACTTTTAAACCCACTAAAAATATTTATATAATATTCTTAGTTTGGTTGTGTTATTCTTGATTTTTGTATAAATCTTTTGAATGAAGTTCAAACACTAAAGCAAATTCCTCTCTTGTTATTAGTTTCATAAAGCGATATTGCTCACCAAGTTTTTGAAATTACAATGTAGGTATTAGGTACCTATTTATTATACAGATGAAGATAGTCAGCTTATATTAGTTTAAATCATATTCCGGATATTTTGACATATTGTACAGTATTAATGAGGTTCATCAAATTAATTGTTTTGAATTTCGAAAGTTTTGTATGTTATGCTTCTAGAATTTATTCTATGTATTCTTTGATTGTAATTTCTGTGATATGTGGTACTTAGAAATATAGGTAGATTTGGGGTTGGATTACAATAAAACAAATGTTATTGAAAACCATTTATATCCACGTGTTTAATACTTGAACATTTTACGAATAAAAGTGATAATATTCAAGTTGTTTAAAATGACCGGTAACATCCACCGTACTACATGATAAATTACATTTATTAATAATCTATCTACCTCCGTGATCCCCCTAACGTTGTAAACGGTAGACAAAATGCGGGCTAAAAAGTGAACAACGGTAGCGGCCTATGTTCGACACGCACGAAGCTATTAATTGGCGGCCCTTAAATGTCACATTCTACCAACTATTTGGGCTTTGATCCAAACAGGATCTTAGCCTCCGAAACGAGAGTACGCCACTTGTCCCGATCCTGCGCAGTCTCGCCAGTTTTCGGCTTGAAGCTTACGCAGATCCACCTCCTCCACGTCTCCCCACGTACCTGGGACGACCGGTTCGTTGCCCTAAGTAGGTATGCTCTTTTTGCCGCGCGATATTCTGCCATCACAACCCACGCTCAGCCCTTTTTATAACCGGGTCAAAAACTTACTGCCAGGCGCTTTACGAAGTTATTTTATCTTGAAATATAGATTTGGCGTCCGTTTAACGTTGCCCTGTCCTTCCTTATGACGCTTGTGTACTATCGGACACAGTTGATAAGAGTAACAAGTATAAATCAAATGAAAATGAGACAAATCGGTTCGGGAAATTTTACGCTTCTTTGTTGTTTGTCTTGGCGGGGGCACTGCCGAGCTCCCAGATATCCAAACATGACAACAGAGCATGAATCGTGTGTCCAATTAGGTCTTGTTTCTGCTACCTGTAGTCAATCGAATAGCCACTTATACCTTAGTGCGTGTAAACATAGGCGAGGTGGTAGGGCACAACATACTTTGAAGCCAAATTTGACCGGAAGACTTTGGAAACGAGTGCCTCTTCCTAACAATTACAAAAGTTTCGGAATAGCCGTGTAAAAGCCAAAGATTTATTGTCCTAGTAAGTCTAAGGTGGCCTACCGTTACCTTTGCGTTCACAAAGACCGTTTCAGGCAGCGAATCAGTTGCAGAATTTTCCATACGGGTAGTTTCCACGGGAATTCCAGCGCTCTGTCATTGTCCCTTTTTATATACGTGCGAAAGAGCACGACGACAAATACCCTGGAATCTTAATAGAGTAGCTTGACTTTGTCCTTTTCTGTCACAGCGAAGCAGCTCTCAATGTTTCGAACTCAGTTAGTCACACTAACTATCGCTACATATAATTTATCATAGAAAATACAGAATAGAATTTACGCGAAAATAGGATATTAAAACAACGTAATATATATAAGATTTAAGATAATATTCGGTGAATATATTCCATCTTATTAATTTTAAAATATGAAGTTATATTTATAATTCAGTAATACAAACACGCTAGCTCCTTACCCACACCTTACCCATAACACAAATATGTGTTTAAATACTTAACAACGTTATAATACATCCTCGACGAATCCTCAAATATTTTATATCTAGTCCTGCCCTCATAAATCCTACAATACCTAATAAATAGAATTATATCCGATATATATTCGCAAAAATATATCTAGCAAAAAAACCGCGCACGGCCAATACATATTATATAAGTGTGTCATTTCTAAAACATAACATAATCACGGTCCGAAAAAAACAAGTGTCACATACATTCCCGAGTTCAGAACTCCACAGTTCAAAGTATGTTATGTTCTAAAAACAACACACGTGGATATATATTATATTAATATATATTTAAATCACACGTAACAACGAAAGCGTATCCGAAACATGCTCGCACCTTGCAACCAACATCTTGATCTTTGTGAAGCTTACCCTACGTCCATACGGCTCTATGGCTGGTTAGACCCGTACGGACCTCCAACGAAACGATTACAATTATTAACTACTTACGTGAAATAATAATTCATAAAGGATTAGGTGACAATTAGAAAAAATACGACTAGTTTAATAACATGTTCGATATCGTGAAAATTTCGTGTGGAGCCGCGTCACCTTGGGAACAACGATGGCTTTTCTCTTGTTTCGCGCTGAAACTAGTGTTATTTATCGCTGCAGAGCGCGTTGCCACCCGATGTTGAGCTTCAGCGTGGCGGGGAGACAGGGGCTGGCCTCGCACTCGCCGTCGAGCTCATCGGCGAGGCTGTCGTGGAGTTCGCGAAGGGCCATGAGGGCGGAGCGGGCCGCTCGCTGGCACCCCATGTCACCCTCGCAGGTCGTGTCGGCTTCGGATAGGAATACCAGGTCACAGGTCGTCGGTGGGGCCTCACCCTGGAAATTGACATAAGTGTGATGGAATGATGTCAAGCGGTAGCAGCTGTTATTAGTTTTTAATCTTTAGAAGGTCGTGCTTGATGGAATATACAACTGATATTTAGTGTTCACATACGTAATATACGTATACGCATCTATAGAATTTGTTAGTAAGGGGATTCACTGCCTCTAGAATCTAGATTTCTAATTAACCTTTTAAAAAACTTAAAGTACTTACACAAAGGTAACAGATCTGATGCAGGCTGCAAAGAGGAAGGAACAGCTGCCCACGGTCTCCTGCAAGCAGGTCTACACCGCGGCAACGCTGTACGATCTTGGCCAAGACGGGGCAGGCTCCAGTGGCGCTCCCTGGAAACGACATACAGGTAATTAAACGATATATGTACCTTGCTGGCCAGGGAATGACGGTGTATCGTGCCCATTTAGATAATTGATGAAACATCCGTCACTTTCCGACATGAATGTACGACACATGTTTTATCCATCTCTGGTGCGATAAACGCCAATATCATATGCCTAGAGTACGTAAGATACCGTTTACTTCAAAACTGCGTAAAAAATTGGAACGGCTGAATAATCTGTACATACTACTTACTTTAACTTTTGACAAGAGCCCAAATTATACTTTCTACTTCTACTGAACTGTCAAAGATTCTGTGTACGGTGTAATACCTAAGTGCATGCTCAATTGGATGTAAATTTTTGCTCAAAGGATATAAAATAGTCTTGTTCTTTACCTGTAGCAATGACTGGTGTGCGGTGTCGTCCACTGCCCCCCATGTAACCTTCGGAGAACTGATTTTCAATCTTGCCGTTCAAGTAGTGTCCGGCCCCTTGTTCTTCTTCAAAGTCATCCTCCTTGTCATCTCCTTTGTTGAATAGCGGAATTTCGTTGTTATTGATGTCGACTTTTTCTTTTTTAACGGCTACGCGTTTCTCTTTTGCCTCCTCCATAGGCACGGATGAGGGTCCCATAGCAGTATCTGGCTTTTGAGTCTGCAAGCTTTGCTTGAAATCTTTGAGAGCCTTCCTCATTTTCTCCAAGCTGTAAGCCGCTGCCAATCGAGAAAGTAGTTTTTCCTTCATTTCTTGTTCTTCCTTTGTGTCTAATTCCTCACCGACGTTTGAGTAGTGCAGTGCTTCGTCAACAATCATTCCTTCCATGTTTCGGAGTTTCTTATCGATGTTGTCTAGTTTAGATGCCTGATCTTGGGCGGTGTTTCTTTTTTCTCCGTCTCGTACTGCGATAGCTCTTGCATTATCTATTTGGATTTCAGTTTCTTCGTTTTCTGGACGCTGCACGTAATTCCTCTTTACGTTCTTGTGCTTACGGAATGAATTCAACGGATAGATTACTTCTTTGTTGAAAGTATCAAAATATTGTTTCCGCAGATGATTCACATTCAAATCGTTCGCAAGAGATGGGGGTTTTTGGCTGCGTTTATCAATGCCGAAGTAGGTAGACCAATCAATCGACTTCTTTTTGACAGTAATAGGTTTTTCAGCGTCGCTGTGATCATGATCATGGACATGCTCAACTTCCTTGCCAGATACACCAGGGTGATGTAAATTGTGATGATGTTCGTGACTGTTATCGTCATGCGGAGCAGACGCATTACTGCGCTCGTTGCTATGATTTTGATGCATCATTGCAAGCTGTGGTGGCTTACCCTCATGGGAACTTTCTTGCTGGTCACTACTTCTTTTGACTGGGCTTTTCATTAGCTCTGGTTCGGAATCACCGAATAATTTTGATAGATCTTTAATTATTTTTGGATCAGTGCCAGAGCTGCTCCTGAATCTTTTAGAAACTGCAAGTTTATCCTGTTGTTGAGCAAAACGCTTCTTTGGTTTACCCCAATCGTACGGGCCACTGCTGCGCTTAGTAACGGGAAAACGTTTTTCGATGATATCGTAAGCATATTGGTCATCATCCGCCAAATCCGAAAGACTATCATCATCCAGGGGTTGAAAAGCGATTGCGTATTCTTCACGTAGATCATCTTTGTCATCATCAGCAAGATCATAGGCATTGTAGGTACCAGGGTCTACAGGTCCTGGCAATTCTTTGGAGTCTCCTTCAAAATCCGACAGCACGGGATGTTCATTCTCATCAGGGCTCCTTTTTTTCTTGAAAGCAATTGGACCCCAATTATCTGGATAGCGCTTCTTGACTATCTTTTCCTTGTACAGTTTGACCACACCTTGTGGAGCACCGTCACCATTATGTTGTGCTTTGTTATTTTTGTACTTTGACCAAAGCTGGCGTAGTAGCTGAGCGTATTCGGCATCGGTTTCAGTGCGTTCTTGCAATGCCTCCTTTGGGTTCTCTACTTCATTCCTGTCCATGAATAAGTCACGAAGTCTATCATTGTCAGAATGGTGGCTTCTCTCGCGGAAAGCTGACTCCTTTCTATTGACGTCCACAGGACCCATATGGTTGTTCTTTTTCTTAACCAATTTGTATTCATAAGCTTCGTTGGGTCTGTCATTTTCTTCTAAGAGTTTGAGTACGTAGTTTGCCGCTGGATCTTCTTCTAACTCTTCGATGTCTACCGCATAATCAGGTTCTGAAAGAAAACGAATGAATATTATGTATCCATACATATCGTATTAATAAATAATAAATAAATAAATAAATATTAAGGGACAATCATACACAAATCGACCTAGTCCCAAACTAAGCAAAGCTTGTACTATGGGTACTAGACGACGATATACATAATATATAAATACATATATAGGTATTGTTTATAAATCAACCAAAGAGAAAGTCAAAGTTATTTATTTGCTTTGGGTTACATGAAGATCTTGTAAATTAAGAAAGTGTAGAGTTTTGAAAATAGGTCTGCAGTGGTTCGCGCAGACCACCGTGCTTAGCAAAATTAAAACCATGTAGAGTAACCGACCACTTGGTACTTTAAGTTAAACTTTGACAAAGTGGTTAGTTGCCGAGTTTAACTTGACTTTGCAGTATTCGGGAAGCCACATAAACAGCACTATACCGCAGTGTCTTTGATCAGCGCATGTTACCTCTTGCCAGTGATGACCTACGGAACTGGAACATGGATGCTCAGCACGCGCCCTATATTTGGAGCATGTTCTTACTTATAGACGCACTCCGGAGATCTGATATTGACGATCTTACAAGCGTGTTTTCGACCAAGACTTACTAGTTCTTGTTATTTATTATGATATTTTTATTTAGTTTTAAATTGAGGATTGACAAAAAAAAGGTGGCGCCTACGCCGCCCCTGTCGGTTTGGCGCCCCGGGCCATGGCCCGGATGGTCCTAGGGTAAGTACATCCCTGCCAACGCTAGCATTAGTAGCCATGCTGCGATCATCGCGGTTCTGCTCCGTGCAGTGAGTGTCCTGATATCTTACCTGACACGTAGGCGTTCGGTGGCAATACTTCATACACATCATAGTCAGCGAGGGGGGGGTGAGCCCGGCCCCGCTGTCGCCGCTGCAGCGCTTCAAGTGCCCCTCGGAGGGAGCCGCCCCCCTCGGCACCCACGGCCACGCAGGCCAACGCGAGCACGAGGACCCATGCTGCGGTCATCACGGCGCTGCAACAAAACGTCCCATATTCAATTCTCATTCAAAGTAGAGAAGGGGGACACTGCGCAACAAAGCCCCACTATTTATGACTAAAATCTATCCTCGGATGTATTGTTGTGATTTGTCTGTGTAATTATAATTGACAGATTACATTACGCGAATATACAAACCCCTGTTAATAATGCACTGTTGATGCACTACGTTATAGTACCCCAGAACATCTCAGGTAAGCCCACTTAATAAAGCCCTCCTTAGAGCCCTAGCTTTTTATCGCCATGTCATCATTTTATTCCAAAAGAAATATTCACAAAGCAAAATCCCTATACGCATTCACAAAGAAAAATCCCCATTCCCCAATTGAGTTTACATGCAGAGTTATAAATCAAATAAAACCAGATAGGAGCAGAAAAAATCCGAGTACTTGTAAATATTGGAAGTACGTTTTCGTAATTCAAGAGTAGGTAGTGAAGAATTTTGATCACGTAGTTACGAAATCAAACAAATAACGATAAAGCCTTATGAAAAGTATTCGAAGCGTGTAGAAGTGCAAAAAGCGAATCAAGTTTCCTCAGAGCCGCCGGCGTTCTGCTAAACGTTTTATGTCGAGAACTCGATTCCAATCCTCGGAGACAAAATCAATAGCTCCCAGAACGAATCAAGTACGAACAGCAATGGACTCTTGAAAGATTTATATTGATAGGTTCCCCGCACTGCTTTGCCGTATAGCAAACGTGTTTTAGCCTTTTTTAGCCTTAACTGGTGGAAACTTCATTTTTAAAAGATATAAAGGTGCAATCAGGTTTTACATTTTGTTTGTCATAATTAAATAATAATAAAATATAGTAACTATATAAATGACAAAAAAAATAATAAAATATTAAATAAATAATAAATATTATGGGACAATCATACACAAATCGACCTAGTCTCAAACTAAGCAAAGTTTGTACTATGGGTACTAGACGACGATATACATAATATATAAATACATATAAAGATATTTAACATCCATGACCCAAGAACAAATATTCGAGTTCATCACACAAATATTTGCCCCGGCCGGGATTCGAACCCGGGACCGCCGGCTCAGTAGGCAGGTGCATGTCTGCAAACTGCGCCAATGGCGTCGTCGCCGCGCGTCGTATTAAGTGTCTTTTTCCTCGTTTCCTCGTGACCATTTGAGGTCGTTATCTTTTGCACCAAACCTCTCCATTCCAGGACACGGTTTTCCTTTCGGATTGACGCCTGTACCTAAAGCTTCCTGACAGGCTGTAATTAAGTGTAAGAGGTCCCAAAAATGTTCAGCTCACAGCGCATTTAAATCAGCATACAATCAACAGCAGCATAGAATTGCGGAGCGGCATTCTTGTCTAAAAAAAATTACCTATTCACTCTCGACTTGAAGAGATCCATGATGGCTATGATGGTTGCTTTTATCCCGCAATAAATGAGTGACAAAGCATCCGTCACGTTTTGACAAAATGCAAGTGTGAGTGACAGATGCTTTGTCACTTATGTATCACGTGATAAACGCAACGATCATGGGTCCCTTGATAAGAAAATTAGGCGAAAAGCGTTTCGTACGAATTCATAGTCTCTACTCTTACTTTATTAATTAGTAGCTGCCCGTTGCCCGCTCATCCCTCGGGAACGCTACATTTTTCGGGATAAAAAGTAGCCTATGTGTTAATCCAGTGTCAGCTACCTTCATACCAAAACTTACCAAAATTGGTCCAGCCGTTTGAGCGTGAAGAAGTAACAAATAACACACACACACTCACAAACTTTCGCCTTTATAATATTAGTGCGATTACATGTAGATTTAAGTAGCAGTTGCTTTATAAAAACACTATGATTTATGCTTTTAGCGAATTAGCTAGCCGCAACCATCCCCGGGGAAATGCTTCGAACTCACGATGTTTCAACAACTTATGAATAACTTATGAATATTTGATGCCCGCAATCTTCCAAAGAAACATTTAATTTTCAAAGGGAATGTTAACAGCGTGATCTTTTATGTTTATGACTGTGATACTGGATATTTTTATGGTAATGATATCACATAAGCGCTGGCTTTTCACGAGTTTTGAGGAATATTTTGTCTCGAAAGGAATAATAATGAATAGTTCGCCTTTGTACATGCTTATTTTTATTTTTTTTTTGTTTTGTTAATTGTTTTTGTGTACAATAAAGTGATTACATACATACATACATAATGTCATTGAATACGGCGACATTATTCTAGAGTAGCATTAAGAGGGTATATCACTGCTACTTTTTAGGGTTCCGTACCAAAAGGGTAAAAACGGGACCCTACTGAGACTTCGCTGTCCGTCCGTCCGTCCGTCCGTCCGTCGGTCACCAGGCTGTATCTCAAGAACGGTGATAGCTAGACAGTTGAAATTTTCACAGATGATGTATTTCTATTGCCGCTATAACAACACATACTAAAAATAAAATAAAATAAACATTTAAGGGGGGGCTCCCATACAACAAACTTGTTATAGATTATAGTACGGAACCCTTCATGCGCGAGTCGGACTCGCATTTGCCCAATTTTTTCAGAGTACTATCAGTTTGGCGTTAAGTTTGCATCTGTTAATTGCGTCGGATACAAATGAGGTCCAAACTTAACGTAACCGGCTGATATAAATCGAGGTTCCGTTCTCGTCTGTTTCCTCCTCCAAAACTTAAAAAATCCTTACGACATTTTAGGAACTGAATAAGAAGGAAATGTTCTGTGTCGGATTGTTTCGATTTTTGCTATTATTATTATTATAAAATTTGTGTATTAGGCGTCTGTTTTGGACCAAAATTCCGTCGCTAACGGCCGCCTAGTACCTACACAAATTCTATAACCATTTGCGCAAAAATTGAAACGGTACACGCAGAACATTTCTTTCTCATTCAGTTGTTGAAATTTCGTAAAGATTCGTCAAGTTTTGGAGGAGGAATCACGAGAACGATACCTCGATTTATATGGTATTTCCTCTTAAGAGTGACAACATTATGGTTTAGGTTTCAACTAGGGCTGTCATCTCTAAATTCGCCAAACCCGGACCGGACAAAGACTTAAAATTCTTAAAAATACCCGGGCATTTGGCGTAAATCGAATTTTTACCGGACGTGGCCGAAAATAATATTATTAAAGAAACCCGGACGGATGGCAGCCCTAGTTTCAACTGAACATTTGTTAGGAAAATATTTTCACGGTTTTCGCGACAGTCACACATTTAAATAAAATAATCTTTACTATTTAGCGGGTCTGTGATGGTTCCTTTTATCTCGCGATAAATAAGTGACAAAGCATCCGCCACGTTTTGACAAAATGCGAGTGTGAGTCTTATTTATCTCGCCATGATCACCCCGCGCCGCTCGTCGCTCCGCTCACCGCTAATACCGAAGTCGTGACCGGCCGTGACGTAAGTAATATACATACTCCATACCCTCAGCTATTAAGAATGGAAAAGACTTTAAACCTTATGTCCTATATGTATAACCTAAATCCACAAAAGCCTCAACTCATTCATGCGTGGACGAATTTCTGGAATTAATTCATTTATAGCTGAATACACGACGTTCTGGCTAACATAAAGACCTGTTTCAGTATTAAATGTCAGTCACTTACGACCCTTTGTGCTCGTTCTACAAGCCAGGAATGCACTAATGACTTACGTGCGGGGGATCAGAATGTCTGGAGTGGTTGCGAGGTCTATATCGTCGGTTTATTAAATAACTCGGGTCTGAGGTCGCGCACTTTGAGAATGGAGCCAAGATTGTGGTCAGAATAAGATTTGTTCTCATCTAAATTTAATTGCGGGTAGATTGTAAATTAAACGTTTACACGCTTTAAACACCTATTTTACCTGATTTTGTAGTGTGTAAAGCAAAATGATGGATTTAACAATGACAGGCTCTTAGTTTGTACTCTGAATCAGATTTTAAACTTGGTAGGTAGAAACTTTGCTTTGATATACTTACATATATCAAACACATGTATGTATATGGTGTAAATCACACTAATATTATAAAGGCGAATGTTTGTAAGTGTGTTTATGTGTATGTTTGTTACTTCTTCACTCTCAAACGCCTGGACCAATTTTGATAAATTTTGGTATGAAGGTAGCTGATACATAGAATACTTTTATCCCATAGGTTACTTTTTATTAAAAAAAACCGGCCAAGTGCGAGTCGGACTCGCGCACCGAGGGTTCCGTACAAACCTGCAAGGTTTACAAAGTTCTTATATTTTTTTTTTCACGTAGGTTTTGATTCCCTTGCAAGTGTCGAAAATTTGCGGCATAAACGGCTGTATATTTTGATTGCGTTGGCTTAGAAGTTTGATTTTTTCACAGCTTCAAGGGACAGTAGACCTGAGTAATTGATATAAATTTCAGCTTCATACCTCCACGCGTTCCTGAGAAAAAGGGTCTTGACAGACGGACGGACGGACGGACAGACGGACAACAAAGTGATCCTATAAGGGTTCCGTTTTTTCCTTTTGAGGTACGGAACCCTAAAAATGTTGTATTCCGAAGGGATGAGAACACAGCGCGGCGCAACTATAATAAAAAAATGTGGTGATATTTTACCGAAATAATTTCCACTCACCCTCATTAAAACAGGAAGAAAAATATTTGTTCCCTGGACTTTAATATACTGATTTGTCTATCGAAGTTTATACATCTCGTATGCGTTAGATTTAGTTTTGTAGTTCGCTTAAGTCCCGGGCGTAGGTAGTAATGAGAAAGCCAGACGCGAATCCCGGGCAGACAGTAATCTAAACAAATGGCTTTAATTCCATGTTCCTAGCCCGATTACCTAATTGCTAGTTCTGGTATTTAAGCAAATTAAGCTCAATTAGATACCGACGCTTGAGGCTTAATGTATATTTGGCACAATTGTTTTGGAAAGTAATTTAGTTCGCAGTTGCTAAATCACATTTGAGCAAAATCGCTTCTCACACTTACCTATATAATTAATTGAATCCTCTATCTACTCACTGTGAGTGTGAGCTGTAAATGCCGCTAACATCTTGTGGAATGGCTGAATTAAGATTTTTAATACGTTTTCAAGCCCCGTATCCTCGTCATAAAAAACAATAAATCAACAAAAAAGAAAACTATACAACGTGTCCTCGGCTTCTGGAAAAAGATCGAAATCCCGAATATAGTAATGTCTCTGGAATGCTCTAATAACATATATTATTTGAGTAGATAAAAAAAAAAAACAAATTTAATGGAGGCAAATCAACAATAAATAGTACCTAACATACACTGTATCAGTTGTTTGCCATCAACGCTGAGATTAAAGTGACACTAATGACATGGCATATGAACTACAATGTATTTACATACAGGCTGTTCCGAAGTAATAAATCGTAAATCTGTTATTTATCCGTTAATACTGTGCCGTTTGGCATGGGACTTTGGGGTTTCAGGTTTGAGGCCTGGGACACGTTGTATAATAAACGAACCTACTAACAAAATTACATGGGAATCGGTTGCGAGTCACGACCGGTATTTGGGCCAAGCTGAATCGGAGACGCTACGCTCGCTTGGCTCGCTCGGTCATATATACAAAATAGCTGCGCCGCGCGGTGTTACCCGCTAATCTTACGGGAACACTACCATGTTTCGGGATAAAAAGTAGCGTATTGTTAATCCAGTGTCAGCTACCTTTATACCAAAATTTATCAAAATTGGCTCACCCGTTTGAGCGTGAAGTAGTAACAAACATACACATAAACACACTCACAATCTTTTGCATTTAAAATGTTAGTGTGATTAAAAGTAATCTACATATGTAGGTACATAGATGGTTTCGAATGATACAAAATCTAATAAATCGCTCACCAACTGAGCAAACTTCCTCGATATTATAAATAGGTATAATACGAATACCAAACAGTTATTACATCGCAATATCTTGATTAAATCCCACAAGAAAAACCCTCAAGCCGAACCACTTAAAATTTTCCCTCCAGTAAACATCCAAATATTGAGTTGTTTATTTGATAAACAATTAATTCGAGAATGGCGAACTTTCGGCACTTCCACTTCCACTAATTGAGTTGGCTAAAATAAGAGTTGTCTAGAGATTGGAAAACCATTACCATTACGACGGGTTCTAGGCGAGCCAATCGTTGGAGTGCCTAGAGACATTTGAAAGTCAGGCTTACTCTAAGGGCCTTATCACGCGATTTGCGAGCGAATTTTGTATGAAAGCAAACACGCAGCGAGTCCGCCGCGACGCTTATAGTCCGTAAGCCCGCTCCAAGATTGCCTACGTAATATGACATCACGATAAAATGCATGGCACACGGTCGAAAAAGTTGCGCTGAGCGAGAATCAAACGATTATTGCACAAAAAATTGGCCGGAAGTTTGAGAAAATCCTTCACTTCCGGTCACAATTTTAGGGGTGTACTTACGTCATGTGACATCATTACGTGACAGATGGCATCATGTAGCCCTTTAATCGTAGATAGTGTAAACATAAGTCTGCCAGTTCTAAAATGGCCGGAAGTGCTTGGCAGACGGAGTCAAAGATGGTCATCAGATACGTTTTCCTACGTTTATCTTGACAAAATTGATTATAAATGTTTTAAAGTAATAGTGTCTCTAAAAATAAATAAGTCTGTCACGACATATCGGGCCGGTGCTGCCGAGATATGTGAACTTTGCGACAGATTCCAGCGGTGTCCCATTGAGTCTTATGGGTCTTCTCACGACTGAACTCGCATTTCGACGGTCTTCCTAGCGTTTATTCGTAATCCCTGAACTTGAGTTTCCTCTAGTAACGAGTCCAGCTTCATTTGATGATCGGGCAGTGAAGACGAAACCAACACTATGTCGTCTGCGTAGTTGAGGTCCTCCAGGTGTGAGCTTTTATTCCATGTTATGCCCCTAGCTGTTTCTGTTACTTTCAGCATGATGTCGTCGAGCAGGACTATGAAGAGCACCCTACACCCTAAAATTTTGACCGGAAGTGAAGGATTTTCTCAAACTTCCGGCCAATTTTCTGTGCGATAATCGTTTGATTCTCGCTCAGCACAACTTTTTCGACTGTGTGCCATGCATTTTATCGTGATGTCATATTACGAAGGCAATCTTGGAGCGGGCTTACGGACTATTATTTGTGTAGAAAACTCGCAAATCGCAAGTGTGATAAGAAGCGAGACTCATACAAGTTATCCCAACTTTTATCTGGGTAGGTTTTATTAATATATAAAGAGGTAGAATACTTCGTCTGTGATTTTTTTCTGTCATAACTGTGTAAACAGTATCCTCCAGCTATCCCTGTTCAATAATTGGTTAAAACTCGTCAAGGCGTTTCCGCGTGATCAGAGGACAAAGAAATTTAATTATGACCAACAGATAGGCGTAGGCGCCGCGCCCGTATAAAACAAAAGGCGAACCTGCATTGCGCTATTAAGACCCTGAAATCATGACTCCATAGAAAAGTGATTATCAATACAAATTTAAAATTTTTGTAATAGTACAGATGTGAAATATGAAATTTGCCACTTTTCAGCAAACATTTACGAAATCGCTTTCGCATCCTCATATCTGACCGATGATTTGCTAGAAATATGAGCTATTCAGCCAAAAAGGAAGTCGACGAAGAAACAAATAAAGATAAAATTATAGCATTCTTAAAACAAAGAAATTTATCAAATATAATAGGTAACTCCCTAGGAACGTGTACTCGGAGAGGAAACAATCTCAGCCCGGAAATGGGAGGGGGAGCTAGCAACAGGTGTTGCCGGGCTGCCCCCGGGGTCAGGGTCGGCGGCGGCGTGTAAGATGGCTCCATCTCACGGTCCATTAGGACAACACTGCTCGCTGACCCTCAGTTGTAAGTTTCCAGTGAAACGATTTTCATCACGTCTACGTTTCTCATATAAATAGCGTCACATACGCGTTTGAGACGTTTTTTTGGGAGAAATTACAGCACAGGCATAGGTCAGTATGTTAAAATAAACGAAAGAGAATACTTTGAGTGTTCGATTAGGCCGCTACCGCGACTGATCGTATCGCGATGATGAATCGCGAACCGATTCGAAACATGTCAAGCGATCTTCGACTTGAACGACGTGAGTGAAGTTTCAAATGTATTTTAATATGTCTGAAACTCACGGTTTCTATGTAAAATCTGTCAACATGGGCAAGTTTTTTTATTCTATGTACCTACTTGCAGTGTTTCTCGTCACTAAAATCAATAAAGTGGTTCCTAAGAATTGATCTTTATGGCTTATAGTTTCAGACTTGCCCATACTGACTGGCCTATGTCTCGTCATTACCAGAGAATTGGTGATATTTCATATTTTATACTCTAGTTTGATCATAGACATGATCTTCCGTTGTGGAAATAATCACGAAATTAAGACAACAAAGATGCTTGAATCCAGCGATGAAAATGCTAGAAGGTTCATCTTGATTCGCTTTAAAATTCTGATAAACAAAAGAGACGACCGAGAGAACTACGAGTACCAGCACTCCACTGTTATTGCTGGGGATAAAAAATAACGATTCAGCGTTCTCGAGCAACCGATTCAAGCAATCTAATTTAAATATATACAATACCATAAATGCGCATTTTTTTATTATTGTATTAGTTAACATTTGCAATTCAAAATTATGTACTCGTATAGACATACAGATACACCAGAGCTTCACCGCTCGTTATGTGGAGGGTTGAAATGGCGGCTAGAGCTGGGTCAGCGATACATCAAGCTGTCGAGCGGTAATGATTGTGGTTTCGCAGTACAGTCCGCAACGGAGAGTACACTGCCATAAAAATATGTGCTAATAGATAGACAGATAGAAAAAAGATTCACCGCTCGTTGCGTTGGAGGGTTGAAATGGCGGCTAGAGTTGGATCAGAGATACATCAAGCTGTCGAGCGGTAATGATTGTGGTTTCGCAGTACAGTCCACAACGGAGAGTACACTGCCAGAAACATATGTGCTAACATATGTGCTAATAGATAGACAGAGAGAAGAAAGCTTCACCGCTCGTTGCGTTGGAGGGTTGAAATGGCGGCTAGAGTTGGGTCAGAGATACATCAAGCTGTCGAGCGGCAATGATTGTGGTTTCGCAGTACAGTCCACAACGGAGAGTACACTGCCAGAAACATATGTGCTAACATATGTGCTAATAGATAGACAGAGAGAAGAAAGCTTCACCGCTCGTTGCGTTGGAGGGTTGAAATGGCGGCTAGAGTTGGGTCAGCGATACATCAAGCTGTCGAGCGGCAATGATTGTGGCTTCGCAGTACAGTCCACAATGAAGACAGTACCTACACTGCCATACAAATATGTGCTAAATACGAGTACACTAATATTATAAAGGCGAAAGTTTGTGAGTGTGTTTATGTGTATGTTTGTTACTTCTTCACGCTCAAACGGTTGGACCAATATTGAAAAATTTTGGTATGAAGGTTGCTGACACCCTGGATTAACACATAGGCTACTTTTTATCCCGAAAAATTTAGTGTTCTCGTGGGATGTGCGGAAAGCACCGCGGGGCGCAGCTCGTACACAGATAAATGAAGGCTTGACTGCTGGTCAGCGACACATCAAGCTGTCGAGGGGTAATGATTGTGGCTTCGCAGTACAGTCCGCAACGGAGAGTGCCATACAAATATGTGCTAAATAGATTAACGAAGGCTTGAGCGATCGTTATGTGGAGGGTTGAAACGGCGGCTAAAGCTAGGTCTGCGATACATGAAGCTGTCGTGCGGTAATTATTTAATTTATTTAAACACGTTTACATGACATTACAGTTTCTTAACTAATGATGCGCCATGAAACTTACATTATTAGTGGTGGCTTCAAAGGTACAGTTTGCAACGGAGAGCACACTTCCATACAAATATGTGCTAAATAGGCACATAGATAAACGAAGGCTTCATCGGTAGGAAAAAGTACATTTGCAATACAAATACGCTTCGTTTTTATTAACACTTCCAAACGAAACATGGTGGTTCTTTTGTCTCTTTAGATGTCCGGAAAAACCTACAGAGAACTGTCATTTTATTAGTTGTTTGTGCAGAATGCGACGGATGCGTAGGATGTTCCACGCCCGCTGTTACGACTGATAACGAACTCGCGCTGTATTGCCCGAACAAAAGCTCAATGAGTCCCTCTAGATTATGTCTAAGGTACAATCAACAATGGAAAAAACCACACAATTATTATGTTTTTTCTCTAACTTCGAGAAGTTTTGACCAGCTGCAATAACAAGGTTACAGCAAGACGGGCTTGCTATGCGAACTGCACTCGGTTTGAGCTGGTGTGTAAGCTCGAAGATCGAGAGAGAACCTTCTGTCCTGTTTTATTCTGTGGCCACGGTAGCTTTCGCTTCCGCAAGAAGTTCAGCTATATATCAAGCTGTCCGGCTTTAATGGCGGTAGCGCAGGTACAAGTGCATATTTATCTCTGTTCACGAGAGGATTTTGAAGTGACGAATCGCCAATAGGTGCAATCTTTAACAAATGTGGTGTAAGCACAGACAGTAAGTAAGGCAAGGTGGTATAAGATTGACATACTTAGTTAATTGTTTAAAAATTTATTAAACATATATTGTCTCATTTTTAGGGTTCCGTACCCAAAGGGTAAAAACGGGACCCTATTACTGAGACTTCGCTGTCCGTCCGTCCGTCCGTCCGTCTGTCACCAGGCTGTATCTCAAGAACGGTGATAGCTAGACCGTTGAAATGTTCACAGATGATGTATTTCTATTGCCGCTATAACAAAAAATACTAAAAATAAAATAAAATATATATTTAAGGGGGGCTCCCATACAACAAACGGGATTGGTTGCGTTAACTTTGCACCTCATTTGTATGGGGCGCTATACATACCAGGTGCAAACTCAACTTAACAACTTAAGGATGGAAAGTGTTTGTACGGAACCCTCGGTGCGCGAGTCCGATTCGCACTAGACCGTTTTTTTTTTTTATTGTGGGTACACACCACAATTTTTATATTAAACCATTGATACAAAGATCAAAGCTCAAAGAAAAATTTCAATGCGTAACCTGGTGGAGGAGACCGGGAATAGAACCCGGAACCTCTGGATTGCGGACTTTGTTCAAGAAAGAAGATCACTTTGTATCAATAGTTTAGTTCATTGTTTGTTCAGTTGTTCTTAATTTCTGACAGAAACGCCCTTATATTTAATGTGATGTAATGTAGAGTGTTTTCCGCTTTACCGACATCGAAACTATAGACGGGAGCTGTGTGTATCGAGTTATTGGACCGTCGTAGTCTTCCCCCGTTAAAATGTTACTCCACCTTAGATATAAAATGTACCTAATAGTAGGTATCTTATAAATTCCAGCGGTTCTGTGCCAAGAATGACATATATATAATATTTTAATTTTTAATGACACGTTGGATCGGTAATACAGAGGTAGTTGGTACGATTCCCGGATTTTTTCGCCCGGTTTCGAATAACATTTTTTTTTGTGCGTTGATCCTTGTACCTATCTATCCTTCACAACAGGTGAAATTTTTAATGTATTTCTGTACTTCGAGCTTTCAGTACTTTTGAACTATAATTAATTTATTAAGCTATTTATGTGTAAGTATTATTTTAAATATTTTAGTTCTACATTTTTCATAGCGCGGTTCTCTTGCCACAGCCACAAATAAAATCGATGACTGCTTCTCAGATAATTTTAATCAAAACCACGTCACAATGCGTAAACTATAATTAACACGTTCACTGCGGGACAAATCTTGAGGAACTTTCAATTGGTGCGGTTGAGATCGAATCAGCCCAAACCTAAGCTCTTTTTCAGTGCGGGTGAGGCCTAATCGACCTCGAATTTCAGTAGGTGTTTAAATCCTCCATAACTTTGCCTATACTCGGACTAGGCATTTTTTTTCATGTGCTCTACATTCGTCAGTAAATGCTTAAAATAACCTTAGCGTCGCCCTTGGTTCTGACTTTTAGTAAGAGAAAAAAAACCTTCAGAATCTTTGAGGCCTTTCAGGTCTCAAAACGCACTAGATTTTATCTAAACCTAGTGAAGAGAATGGCAATTATCGCTAAATTATCGATAAGTTTATTATTTGTTTCCTTGTAACTAGAATGCCTGCCTACATGCTTTACTTAGTTAAAAGGTTTGTTTTAATACTCTAAAAGGAAGATATAAATCTTTCGATTATTTAAAACAAACCCGTTGATTTAGGACATTCTGTACACAATATAGTCACATGTACGATAAAAAACACTTGTCTTCAGATTTACTTGTGTAAATAATATATGTTCCTTTATATAGGTTAATTTCACGATAAACAATTTTTATAAGTATCAGTATATTTAAGGAAAGTTAAAAGAATGTTTATAGATTTATTAATTTATTATTGAGTAGTAGAATAAGACTTATAGTCTGGCAAAAAAGAGTAGAAATTAAAAAGTGGCAATACCGTAGTGACGTCCCTTTCTAATCCATCTAAGGAAAAGGGGATGGCACTACAGTATTGCCACTTTTTAATTTCTACTCTTTTTTGCCAGACTGTAAACAAAACATTATCATACCTACATTAAAAACATCTGTAGAAACAATTATTTTTTTAAATATGATTAATGAGGCAATGTTGAGCAAAGTGATCATCGTGAAACACACGTGGTTCTGTATCGATAACTGTGGCCGCACTAACGTGAAGCTATCGACTCCCGCGCCGCCCGCCTTCCGCTCAGTGCGGCTTTGAGGTCGCTTTTTTGAGACATTAATAAACCTCAATCCGCACTGAGTGAAAACAAAGTTTACCCAGTGCGTTTGAGGCTTATTAAGACCTCAAACGTTTTTCTTGTACCAACGAGTCCGGCTTTGGAAAACATAAATAAATGTATATTTGACTCTGTCGTACGCCTTATAAGTAAACGGCAGCAGCTCCCGCACGAGAGAGATAACACGAAATTTTAGCCCCGCACCAGGGTAAGGTCGCGATTGAGGCCGATTTGACTCAACCCGCAGTGAACGTGTTAATTCCACAACGTGGAAGCCAAATTATCAACAAATATTCGTCGAATCAGATAACAAACAAGAAGGTAACAATGTCAATGGGGGAGATAAAAATTGCGGGCGTTTCGTGAGCCAAAGCTAGGTTAGCAACAACAATATATCAAGCTGTCCGAGCAATGAAGACGTAGCGCAGGTGTAAGGGCGTCCTTATTTGTCTTCGTTAGCGGAAACTGCTTCAAAGGGACAAATCGCCATTAAACTTAAACGGTCAAGAACGGCTTTTCGCAACCAGCGAGTGCCCGCAACTCTAACCAAGTCGTCAGACCGACTTGCCGTACCGTACTACCTCGCTTGCCGATACGTGGTCTTCACTCGCGAACCTTTCTGCCCCAACGGCCATCGGTTCTTCGAGCTATGTGCGCCGCCCATTGCCAGATCAGTTTGCTATGCATCATACATATTCACCAATCTGAATTAATGAATATTATTGAAGTTTGGCTGCTCTCAAATGTGTCTCAAATGCAGTACAAACTTGACTGTATCACAACTGTATTTAACATTTAGTGAAGTGGCTATGCGAATGTAATTCCGTAAAAGACTTCGAATAGGAGTGACTCACTCAAATGAGATGGAAATGCTTTTAACCGCAGTAAATGAGACGATATTAAACGTGCACCCACACACTAGCAATTATTTACATAAGTACAATAGATAGTATCCACAAGTAAACAGAAATACATTATCTTCTCTACTATGTGCCTTTAGATTTAGATTTATTTATTTCATAACAATTCTAATAAATTTACATGAATTGATATTATGTTATGATCGCCGATAGAAAGAAAAATTAAACATTAAATTAACTGAATACACCGCCATTACAGCTTTAATTGTGCCATGGATTTCTTTAATGGAATTGTGTAGAATGGCAATCTATTATTTATTTTAATTTTATTTGTTCATTGCACAAAACAAAAGTCTACAAAAGGTGGAAGTGGCCTATGGCGTTATCTACCAGTCAACTATTAATTCCTCGATAGAAATTAGCGAGGACGGTCACTTTAAAACTCATGTTAAGGGTACTAGCTAACGTAGCTTCTCCTTTAGGTACAGTAATTCATTAATAAAGATATGATATATTGGCAACGGCAATATTGACGACGGTATTTTTTTCGATCGAAATCCACACCCAAACTTTTGAATAAAATTACCATTGAAATGCTTTTTACAGAAGTTTCTAGTCGTAATTAAAGGTCTGCAATTTTTCTTTCAACCGGTTATTAAATTAATTAGTGAAGAAAAACCTTCTAGAAACGAAAACTCCACAATTAACAATATAACTTCCCCTCTAATGTTAGTTAATATCGGGCTTTTCCTCCGGCATTGCGGTGTTTGCTTGCCTTCGGCTCGTTTCATAAACCCACACTCGTTATGTCTGCCGTGCAGAACTTAAAGTACAGTAAGTGCAATGAGAGACGTATTGCACTTACTGTACTTTAAGTTCTGCACGGCAGATGTACAGTCACATAAACTGTACATAATGAAGGGTGATGCATTCAGGAGTCGCACATTATGACAAATATTACCCGGTAATAGCGGGGTACCTAATGAAGTTTTCTGCCAGCTGTCATATTACTTTTTTAAATCAGAGACAAACTAGAGTCGGCCCAACTATCATATCGTTCGATATCTTAGTTACGTGCGACATTTGTCAAATTTGATTGCAAATTGACACTTTATATCGAACTAAACGTCATGTCGACTGATATTAGAATAGAGGTCAAATCAAATTTCTTTGTTTTTCAGAGATGTTCGAAATTTGAATAAATAATATTATCGAAATCGATGTTATTATTTAGCAATAATAACATTTTTACATTCCTTTGAAGTCGGTATTGTGAACAGCATTTTGGCTTCGCCCATATCGGATGAAGCTGAAATGCTGTACAATCTAGCTGATTTAGCGTTAGTTGTTCCTAAGTAGTGATTTATTTGTTTCCTTTTTGTATTTTGTTTGTAAACTGTTTTTACGAGGCGATGTGGTCGCTTAGCGACAAAGCCATTTCGATAAATGAAAAAAAAAAAAACATTTTTACACATAAGAAATTTGTTCTGACAAAATAGACTATTTTTATGGTGGTCATAATGTGCGGTTCTTGAACGCATCATGGAGGGTTTATGATATTTGGATAGATAAACTACTATTATTCTCCGTTCTTTACATAAACGTATTATTATTCATTCATAATTGTTACCACATACGAAAACTCAAAAATAGGAAAGCGAATAACCTAAAATCAACAGAACTCAATCAACACTGAAAAATAGTTCAACAAGTTGAACTACTTGTGAAATAGCCGAATTGTTCTTAGTAGTTACCAAAATTATGCTAATTTTACACAACTTATTTTGGTTACTAGTAGCCCTCAGTTTGTCAGTTCTCCGATTTATTTACTATCAGCTATCATTTGGGCTACTGTTTACAATTTCTTTTTCCAGCGACATCGTACAAAAAATAAGTACATCAAAATGGTGGTGGGCAGGTCATGTTATAAGGAAAAATGGTGCAAGTTAGTTACAGAGTGGTACCCAAAGGAAGGACAGAAAGAGAAGGAGACCACAAAAGAGATGGGGATGGGATGATGATATTATGCCAGGTGGCAGGAAAACATGGCACAGCGTCGCTCACGACAGACATGGAAGAGGCTGGCCTCCTGCATTTGCCGAGGGACAATCAGATTCGCAGCCAATGAGTAAAGGACAAATATTACAAGCAAACTAAATGAAAATAAAATCTGAATATATGAGGCTAAAAAAAATAAAAAAATAGTTGACATGTACTAAACACCTCTTTGTTTTTTAGGGGTCCGTACCCAAAGGGTAAAAACGGGACCCTATTACTGAGACTTCGCTGTCCGTCCGTCCGTCTGTCACCAGGCTGTATCTCAAGAACGGTGATAGCTAGACAGTTGAAATTTTCCAGATGATGTATTTCTATTGCCGCTATAACAAAACATACTAAAAATAAAATAAAATTAATATTTAAGGGGGGCTCCCATACAACAAACTTACAGATAATGGTACGGAACCCTTCGTGCGCGAGTCCCCCACTCGCACTTGGCCGATATTTATTCATAGCTTTTCTATTGTCGGTTCGGTGGCTACAATAATATTAGCATTGTCATCGTATCGCCGTATCAAAGAAGTCAATAAAATCACTTAGTTTAAATTAATATTATCTAAGAATATCTGAACCTTACCAAACGTCGGTACAGTCAGATCCATAAGCATCTATCTGCACATATGTGTTTTGCCACACTTTGTTACATCGCTAATGACCAACAATGTAAAATGCTCAATAGAGCAAATAAAGTGTATCTAAATTACAAAATCTGGCGTTCCTATACCGTATACAAACAGCGACATCTATAAACGATAAAGTAAATGGTACATATTTATATTATTACTCACCTTGTTGTCTAAAACATCAGAGTATCACAATAATACAACCGCGCGCGCTGGTGTCGGGAAAACAACTGAACGGACCCGACTTGCGCGGTCTGCGCAGAGGGTTCCGTTCGGGTTCCGTCCACGGAACCTGGGTTATGAATGAGGGAGGGGGGTTATATAACGCGACCATCGATCGGCGCGGCTCACCAACACCGCCTGAAAAGAGAAAGATGGTAAACGCGCGTGGAAAACTTACTTTTCCAAGCGCGTAACTGTCGCTTCGTTTGGGAAATCTAGATCTTACTCCTATGTGAGAAAAGCGTAGTTTCTTGGCGAATTTCTTGAGATAATCCCTTTGGGAAGTAGATTATTTATGATGACTTTAAAGGTGGTTAAGTCGTTTTTCTTTGGATGGTTGGAGGCTCTGTGCATATTGTTTTTGCGTATCGGTAATCTGTTTATTGCAACTGTTGCCGGTGTCTGGCTAAGCGGCCGATTGCTGCCGGTTTGAATGATTTTTATTACATTGAGACTGGCACTTTTATAATGGCTTTGTTGAGAATGAATTTATCTGTAATTTAAGACAAATTCGACTGAAATTAAAATTACTTTCTAATATCAACCATTGAATTTGAATGACAAGGTCAGACGATTGCTCTCACTCTCAATCACAGTGTGAAGGATTTCCTCTCTCGTGAGAAGTAATGTCCAAAATATTTACATGCTAGTATTTAAGTGCAGAATAAGCTATCTATAGTCACATACCATACTATGACACATTTGTACCAATTAATTCTAACCAAATAAATACCAGATTTCAGATTTCAGATTTTTTATTGGTAAATGTACAATATCAATTACAAGTCATTTTCATATCTATAGTAATAACAGCTATTAAAACTTTACATAGTTAATTAGGTAGGTTTGAATATCAGCGATATATTATGTTTAAGTTTGTTTCAGACTAGTGTTTAGGTCAACGGTCCACATCAAAAATTCGTTTATACTGTAACAAGCCAGATTGCTAAGTAGTGTTTTAAGTTTCTTAGAAAATGTGGTGTTATTTTCACACTCTTTTATGTCGGCAGGGATACAGTTGTATATGTTGTGTCCGATAACGCTGTCGTTGCGGCGGCACTAAGTAGGAGGTGCGGCCTACGCACCTATTATAATATATTCTATCCTAGATAAGTCTGGCATAGACTAGGAATCAGGAAAAAGTTACTTAACCTGTTTTGCCTTCATTATCATCAGCCTACCTCCACCCTCCGTTGGTCATAGGCCTCCAGCTCCACCGTGGTGTTGAGTCTTGAGTTTTAATTTCAAACACTATGTTGTCGTCTTGTTAATATCAAATTTGATCCAATCTAACTGCTAGTCGGTGCTTGATTGTGGTCATCCTGATTGATGACAGAAATCGTAAAGCACGAACGAACAAGAACATCTATTCAACTTTACTACTAGGTTTTTCACAGTATATCTATAAAAAAGTAAAATACAAAACAGAATTTACAAAATATAAATGCATTATAAAAAACCTTACCTAGACCGGTGGTTAGGGCTGTAGAGAGAGGAACCTCCTGACGATGCGCGCCGTGTCCAGGAGTACCGCATTCTGAATCTGACCCTTGATCCAGCCATCTAGCGAGAATCTCTCAAGATATTATTATTGGTATCATATTCGGCATCATTTGGGAGGCATCTCGGTAGAGTGCTAGATTTCAATTAAATGTGTAAAAGTGTCCGTTAATGTCAACTATTAGACAAAGAAATACACTTGCTTTTCAACATTCGACTGACCCTTCCAATACATTTATAAAAAAAAATCAAGTTCACTTGCGTTTGTCCAAGTTACGACATATTTAAAGTTCTATTTGCACTTACATTGTTGTTTACGCTGAACGACATGTCAAGTTAAAAGCTCTCTTAAAGCACCATTAAAACTTCAATATACTCTTTTAGAGTTACCTTCTTAAATAAGTGTCTCTCAAAAGTATATTACCGCTACAACACTGCACCTTTTTCTACGGAGCTACGCCGTAGCGCAAGCGTAGAGGTTCCGTAGAACGTTGGTGCTACGTATTAATACATTAAGGCGGTATTCACACTTAGTTCCGTTAGATAAGAATGAAATAAAAAAAATATCCCTTCTCAATTAAAAAAAAAATAATTTTGCGAGGGGATGGATCATGACTTTTGAAAGTTATTTTCAAAATGTAAGAAAATGTATGTTTTTGCATTCGGTACAATTTAAAATATTCCTACAATATTGTAGGTTTTTTTTTAATAAAAAGAGAAGTAACGAAAATTTACAATTTGGATTTTATTATATCCGTGAAAAAATTCAAAAAACCTGAAAAATATAATCATATCGCAGTTAATTCAATGCATGTTACGAATATATATTTTAGTTATATGTCGGAGAATCGAATCCGGCACCCGAACTACCCCGAACGCAAGCGTGACGTCACAACCAGTCAGGCTTGGGCGCGGCCGTCGGTGCGCACGGGCAGTCTGCTTGAAGAGCTCGTAGCGAGCGGACGTGTCTGTTCGGTCGTACCTTTGTGTGATTATTCTCTGTCGATTACTGTAAACGTCTTTAATCATCCAATAAAAGTGATTTCTAGTTCTCGTGTTATTGCTTGAGGCAACCTATAATGACGGATCCTGAAGCAAGTGATCGCCCACTCAGTCCTATTATCAACTGCTACTCGACATCAGAAGTTGGGATAGTACCTACGGGCCACTGATCGAAAAGATGGAACACAAAGCAAAGAAAATGAAAAAGGCAAAATAAGTGGCTACCCTTCCACATACAACGAACTTGACATCCCTAAATCAAGGAACGGGAGCTACAAGCGTTTGCGTCACGGTGACCTACGAAACCGTATGAAAACAAATGAAGATTGCACTTTTTAAATTGTTTTCATTACGAGAGAAACGGATATGAAAAATTCGATTGTTTACTTCGTATAAAAGATAAATCATCGGGGCTACTACTTACCACCTCGGCGACAAACGCCAGCAGTCAACAAAAAACTACGTCGAAGTACATTGTTTGCTTCAATAACAGCGGGACATTCAGTCGTTGCACCAGTGGAAGTGACCCAGAAGCGACAGTCAACTACGAGCGATGCATGGACGTAGGCACTATTGGCCCCACCGACATATTTTAAAATCACAGGTCAGTCGTTAACTTGTCACTACGATTCCGAAATAGTGTTCACTAAAAGAAAGTGTAGCTAGATGCCCTAGCATAGACTTGAGTTACACTTATTCAGTTTAGTGCTGGGTATTAGTAAAAAAAAGTATTACCGGTACCCTCCAAGTAAAAGTTGATTATTGCGTGCTAGAAATTAATAATCATTTCAAAGAAAGTTTATTGCACGTTTTTGTAACGATTGTTTTCGTAGTGATGTAATGACCGGACGCGTAATTTCGCTAGAGAGATTTAGTGTCGATTAATATGACCACTACATAGTTTACCATTATTGAGGTTTAAGATGTAAAAATTACGCTATGAGAGTTCATCAATCATACACAGTACTTAATAGTAGGGGCGGCTGCGTTAATAATCTACCCTCTGTTCATGATTTTCCAATCGCTCTGTAGAATTGAATTTGTTGACGTCCTGAATAGTTTCTTACACAGTGTACTTTGCTGTGTAGTGTGCTGGTGTATAGTGTTTAACGCCTATAACTTCCGTTAGAACTGGTGAGCTTGAGATTCGTTTAAACGATCCTAATGTTACTTTTAATTGTGATGATTGCTATAGCCTTTAATAAATAAACTCGAGACACTAATAGCATTTGGGACTTAGGACACAAGAATTTGAAATTGAAGTTTGATTTTTATCATTAATGTTTCATAATCGGTAAAGCCTTGGTAATCCAAAAGTTATCATACAAAGTAAAATTTGTTATCAAAGTGTGAAACGGGTGTGAGTCTATTTGTGTTAAATGATCACGCATTGTTGTACTTTTTAGTTTTATTGAAATACTCACAGCACTTTAGTTCAAACAATGAGGAAATAGTCTAACTGGTGTCTTACACATGGGTTATTATTATTAATCCGTTTATGGCGGCTCGAAGCTTGTGCCAGTATCAGTTTTTTTGGTTTATAACCAATGCATGACTTCCGTGTTAAATGTAAATAAAACTTATCAAAAAATAAAAACATGAGATGAAATGAACATGAACAAAGATGCTACACATGGGTTCACTCTTAAACTCTAATTACTATTAGATTGACATGCAACAGAAACTCAATAACGTTCATTCTTCGCACACTGGCCGGCGCGCCAATCGGCGCGGGCGGCTAGGAGAGTAACTTCCTTCATCGGACACAGATGGCGCCACAAGTAGGGTGCGGGCACTAGTAGGGTCCCGCGTATCAAGTGCAAATAATGATTTGATTTAAATCTTTTCTTGTATCTACGTCGTAGATTATTTGTTCACATTAACGAATCATAGTTTCAGTGTACCTAACTTTAGTAGATTGATTTGAATTCCCTTTTTTTCGTTGGATTGACCGAGCTTCGGATACTGTGCTTGAAATTTTTGTTTCAGGAAAAGATACGCGACCTCAGCAGCTAACAGCGAAGCCATGAGACGTCTGCTTCAGCTACCGCGGTATAAAGACATCACGCAAAGAACTGCGCGAAGGCGAGCGACAGTTGACGTGTGACGCCAACACACCATATGAGGCAATCTGGTGAGGAGTTCTCATTTTATTGTGATTTGGTTGCCGAGTGATCGCTTATGGAAGAGTTGATTTCCAACAAATTCCGTGGCAATTGGTTGTATAATTCAGTGACTATGTATGACTTGTATCAGTCTAGCTATAAAATTGTTGGACTGTGCAGTAAATCGAGCTACTGAAGTGAGCCTAGTAGAAATGTTGACATGTAGTATTGTAAATTGCAAGACCATTTGCCATAAATTTGACTTTCGAACATGCGCGTACTTGCACGATAGGTTGAGAGAAATGCCCGGGAGCTATGTATCATTTGAAGTAGACGAACAAGATAGTGAGACTGATAGGGAGGTTCTCAGTTCGGCCGGTCGACCGTACCGGTCACTTCATTGTAGCCGTAGTCCGATAGAAGTCGGCATCTGCTCTGAGCCGTCCGTGGATACGCGGTGCGCGGTAAGTGCTGGCGGAGGTCGGGTCTCTCTCGCAGAGACGGTAGACTCATAGGGTTGACTCGGCGATCCCGTGGAGATGCGCGTAGTGGGTGGCTAGATTAGGCCTAGGCCACGAATGAGATACCTGTTTTGTCGAACGGATTTTTGTTGATTTAAATGTTTTGATATTGTCAATAAGGCGAACCATAAGGAAGTTAAATGGTGGTACATGATTCCTAATGTGTTTTCTAAGGTAGAAGTTGTAAATAGCTAGTTTGTTTCACAACGAGTAACTTTGTAGTACAATTGCAATTTAAAACGTATTGCACTATTGAAATAATAAGTTATGATACAATTGGTATTTGGTTGTTGGATACCATAATTCGATTTGTATCTTTTGAAATCTTGCGGTTATAAAACAAAAACTTTCACTTGGTTGTCAAAATGATTTTTTTGATAGTTTAAAACTATTTGATGAGAAGAGAAGGTGATCAGTGCTCTGAAGTATATGCTTCAAGTAGTCAAGTAGGGATCGTTCGTGGCAAGTTGCCCTTGGTGAAGTACATACAATAGGCAAATAATTCAACTATTAATCGGGTAATAAAAGCTAGCTCACTGGAACTAATGATTGGAAAGGTGGCTAGGCCTTTGAGGCTAATGACAGTTACTGATGATGACGTTAATGAGGTTGAACTTGATGTAATAAGGGAACGTGCAGCAGAGAACATACAACGATCTGCTTTGTATTATAAGGCTAGGTTAGACAAGAGTAAAGCTGCTGTTAATGGTTGGTTGGTGTAGGTGACTATGTTCTTTAAGAAAACGAGGGAAGAAACCAAACCAAATTGGATCCTAAGTTAAAGGGCCATTTAAAATTATAGAAGTTTTAAAAAACGATAGGTGTCGGCTAAAATCCTTGAATTCTATAAGAATATACATGTAATCACACGACAGAGTACGGAAAGTACCGAATCATGAGGTTCCTGTCGAATTAGATGATTCGTAATTGATTCATGTGCATCCAGTGAGAGTCGCAGTAACGTTTAAACCCCACATGGCGTTGTAGCACCTTTGAGCAATTCTATCAGCGTTGATGCGCTTTGTACTTGAACTGGCGTTGTGGCGCCTTAGAATTATTAACTTTGATGTGCTCTATTCTGGAACAGGCGTTGTAGCACCTTAGATTTAGTTCCTGTAGTCCCTACTGATAAGATGAGCCGTTGGTGCGGCGGCATGTTCACTACCGTTACGTTGGTGCGTTAACGAGACGAGTCGTTGGTGCGACAACATGCCTTCATGGCAACCCTCTTCTTCGTTGGTGCGAAGATGAGATGATCCGTTGTTGCGGCGGCATGTTCACTATCGTTGCGTTGGTGCGTTAGCGAGACGAGTCGTTGGTGCGACAACATGCTTTCATGGTTACCCTCTTCTTCGTTGGTGCGAAGATGAGATGAGCCGTTGTTGCGGCAGCATGTTCACTATCGTTACGTTGGTGCGTTAGCGAGATAAGTCGTTGGTGCGACAACATTCTTTCATGGTTACCCCACTCTTCGTTGGTGCGAAGATGAGATGAGTCGTTGGTGCGGCGCCATTTGGTGTTGATTAAATTGAATTTAAATAATTTTGCTATAATTCGTTGTGGAAATTGTAATGATGTGTATGGTTTTCTTGTTTTCCAATTGAAATAAATTCAAGTGTAATTGTTTTGAGGTGAGAGTTTCAATACACATTGTCGCAAGTTCTTGAGTGTGCGTAGTCAGAATAGCCGAGCAAAAAATACTGCGTTGTTATTGTCTTTACAGGCAATCCACACGAGGACGTGTGATACATCAGAGATGGCCGTGTCGGAGAATCGAATCCGGCACCCGAACTACCCCGAACGCAAGCGTGACGTCACAACCAGTCAGGCTTGGGCGCGGCCGTCGGTGCGCACGGGCAGTCTGCTTGAAGAGCTCGTAGCGAGCGGACGTGTCTGTTCGGTCGTACCTTTGTGTGATTATTCTCTGTCGATTACTGTAAACGTCTTTAATCATCCAATAAAAGTGATTTCTAGTTCTCGTGTTATTGCTTGAGGCAACCTATAATGACGGATCCTGAAGCAAGTGATCGCCCACTCAGTCCTATTATCAACTCCTACTCGACATATATTTATAACGGATATATTAAACAGATGTAAATTGGTAACAGTTCATTACCATCTCGTCAGGCGGTAGAGGAAAAAAGTTAAAAAGCATACCTAGATCCTGTAGCGGATGGAAAGCACCCGGACATCCAACCATCTGGACTTACGAAATAATTTTGGGTCAAGCATCGCGCGCTTGCTCGATCAATACATTACCGAAGAAGTTTTTAGGGTTCCGTACCAACACCCTATTACTAAGACTCCGCTGTCTGTCCGTCTGTCTGTCTGCCTGTCTGTCCGTCTGTCACCAGGCTGTATCTCATGAACCGTACGAGTTAGACAGTTGAAATTTTCACTGATGATATATTTCTGTTGCCACTATAACCTATATACTAAAAAATAGAATAAAATAAATATTCAAGGGGGCTCCCATACAACAAACGTCGGTTGCTTTAACTTTGCACCTCATTGATATCAACTTAACCCGGCCAGTTAAGATGGGATAAGTGTTTGTACGGAACCCTCGGTTCGCGAGTCCGACTCGCATTTGGCCGGTTTTTTGTAATTAGGGATGAACTGCGAAATAAAAAAGTTTGGTGGAATATAATAGCCAAACAAGTTACGGTTGTGACGTGATCGTGGCGCTACAAACAGCTGTCATATAGCAATAATGTGTATACGTCATATATACCGTCATATATACCGGCCAAGAGCATGTCGGGCCACGCTCAGTGTAGGGTTCCGTAGTTGCTCATCCTTCACAATAAACTGCTGTTTTAAGCCCGAGGTTTAAGTTAAGAAAGATTTTAAGCTCTATAAAAAGGTCGTAAACGCCCTAGAAACTGTAATCACTTATTACGTTCTGGAAGTCAACTTACGTCCTTTTAAAGAAAAAATATGAAAGGACATTGGGTACTTTCTTCCCCAGTAACGGACACAAACGAAACCAATTAAAGTTTTTAGATAATGTTACGGGCTTTACCACTGTGTATTTTTTTTTCCCATAACTAATGGGAAAGCTGAGAAAATGAGATTTTTATACTTACCACAGCAATAAGGTTTTCATTGGGTACTTTCTTCCCCACTAACGGACACAAACAAAACCAATAGATAATGTTACAGGCTTTACCACTGTGTATTTTTTTTCCCATAACTAATGGGAAAGCTGAGAAAATGAGATTTTTATACTTACCACAGCAATAAGGTTTTCATTGGGTACTTTCTTCCCCACTAACGGACACAAACGAAACCAATAGATAATGTTACAGGCTTTACCACTGTGTATTTTTTTTCCCATAACTAATGGGAAAGCTGAGAAAATGAGATTTTTATACTTACCACAGCAATAAGGTTTTCATTGGGTACTTTCTTCCCCACAAACGGACACAAAGGAAACCAATAGATAATGTTTAACTAATGGCAATAAGGTTTTCATTGTGGTATAAACAATGAAAACCTTATTGCTCGCGGCGAACGATGAGTCCTATGATACCTGTCATCTCAGTAGGTACATTTTTCCGATTATAGGTTATAAAAGTTTCTGCGAGGGGTATACAAACATCGAAAGCTTCCTGCCGCTGGTAGCTACTGAAGTTGCTTTCTGGCGGTTATTGGAGGACTTCTCGCTGGAGATCGGCGTCGATACTTCCGCTTTGTCTTCCAGGGCATCGGTGAACTCCTCAAAGTCAATTGGTACTCCGCGAGGAAGGCTGCTTTTTCCGGTGGGTAGTTGTGAACCAGCTAAATCATAACTACCCACATGACGAGTTCGCTCCTTGGGGTCTCCGTCGTTTGTCGTCGTGATTTGTGCGTTATGAACATTATTTTAGTTTTTGAACATTCCTGTTATCTTTTGCGTTTTTAATGATTACCGACTGCCTTGGCGTCCTTTGTACTGGACTGTTATGATTTTGCGTTTGATTGGACCTTTGTTGAAATGGAAAACCCAAATCGTTGTGTTGTTTGTGCTCGATCTGTGCTACGGCGCAGAAAACATAACCTTTCTCCAGCGTTCTTTGAGAGAAATAGAGGTCAAGTGGCATTCATATTACAAGAAATAGCACCACGAGAGGTATGTACACTATGCATCAATTTTTTTATAACTACTTTTCTAGTTTTTATAAGTACGTTGTATAATTGTAGCCATGACATTTTAATCTATTATTTAATATTTTATGCAGGAGTTACAAGAGAATTTATTATAGTTTGTAGATGTTCTATCTCACAGAAGTAGTTTCTGTTGAGTAGTATCTCATAAAAATAAGAATCGCACTGTGGTCGGCATGACGCGATGGGGGCGGGCGGTGCGGCGCTGTCGGGGCCTGCGAGCCATTTCCGGTCTATTTTTATCTAACTATTCAACTTACAGCAAAAAAAATAATTTCCGTCTTCTCAGATCGCATTTAATGGAGCAAGATCTATATGCCATCCTTGCATGCAGAGAGCGCATCGTGCTGTACAAGCTCAACTTGATCAACCACAACCTGAGCAACCACAACCTCTCGCTCCCGCTATACCTTTGGGCTTTTTCAATCTTGGCGCCCATTCACGTTGTGCCAATACGGCAAGGCGCTGTGTGTTTGACAATTGCCGAATCGCACCAACAAATGCGGTGCCTAATTACATCAAACTCCTAATGTTACGAGACAATAATTTTTACATTCCTTATCGTGCTCGAGTCTGTAATGTGCACTTAGGAAATAACGTATGGGAAGAACTATTGTTGCAAGGAAATCACCAAGAATTTAGCAGTGATTATATGCTAGACATTATTAACATTTATAAATGGGGCCTAGAAAGGAAACAAGATTTTGAAAACTTAGACAGCTTTGATGATGATGAATTCCATTTTTGGACATCTTTAACAAAACATCAATTCAACAACATTTTAGATCAAACATCATCTTTAAGAGTAAGATCACGAAAACCTGCTACAGTTTTGGGCATATATCATGCAAAAATAAGGACTGGAGAACCAAATGAGCGATTGGCAACATTGTTTAAAATGACTAGAAAAACTTTGGAGAAAAAACTTAGATTAGCGAGACAATGTCTAACAGAAGACTTCGTCCCTCTTCATATTGGGATTAATAATTTAACCAGAGAAGAAGTTGCAGCAAAGAATCTTACAATTCCAAATGTTTTTTTACATTCAGTACAATATTAAAGTAATACGATCACCGGACCTGAATTATTAATGTAATTATATTTCGGTATTCCCATACGCCACAATAATGCCCCTTTGCTTATCAAATCTAGAAGATTAAAGCTTTCAATTGAGGTATGTTTCAGCTTTGTCCGCCGTGGGGAAATTTTTCATAGTAAAGTACCCAATGTCCTTTGGCGATAACTCAAAAACGGCTCAACCGATTTTGTTCAATATAGTTTTCATTGAAAGTACTGATAAGGTCTCATTTACATGAATTTTTCCGAATTTTTTTGACCCGTGGTTGAAAAGTTAGAGGGGGGGGACACATTTTTTTTTGTTTTCGGAGCGAATATTTACGAAACTGCTGACTTTATCAAAAAATAATGTTAGGAGACCCCTATTATTTTTATAAGACCTATTCAACGACACACCACACACCAGTGTTGAAAAGAAAAAAAAATTCACCCCCACTTTAGGTGTTCGAGAGGTACCCGAAAAACATAAAATTTTTGAATTTTGTCGACGTTATACATACACATACTTGTACCAAATTTCAGCTTTCTAGTACTAATGATCACGGAGCTAAGCCGCGGACGGACAGACGGACAGACGGACATGGCGAAACTATAAGGGTTGCTAGTTGACTACGGTGCATTTTAAAACGTCAGTAGCGATTTGTCATCAAGCGAATTCAATACATTGTTTACCGGAATGCTTTCCAATCCTTCGGTCTTCTTCCGAAATAAACACTGAACAGTATTGAAAAAATCTTGATTTTCATCACTGAGGATAGTTTTTTTTTCCAAAAATTTGTCGTTGCCATTAAAATAAATTAGCACCATTAAAGATCTACAATATGGCGTGGGCAATTCCTGCCCTGCGTATATTTTTAACAGTATTAAACGATCTTTTACCGCCTTTACCGGTATTATTTTTCAATCATTCGTAGGCGTATTGTCTTAGGATGTTATATATTATGCATACAACCCTAAAATAATAGTATATCGTATCTCTACTGCTGGCTCAGTAATTCTTTTATACTGTTTTGTTAAACTACAAAGTGAGTCTTGGTTTAAAAGGTCCTTTCTTTCACTTATATCCCGAGCCTTATCGCTCAAAAAATAAAATACAACTACTTGCCACTTTTGCTATAGTCTTTCCCATTATTTATTGAATTGAGTGCTATTTATAGTCTGGCAAAAAAGAGTAGAAATTAAAAAGTGGCAATACCGTAGTGACGTCCCTTTCTAATCCATCTAAGGAAAAGGGGACGGCACTACAGTATTGCCACTTTTTAATTTCTACTCTTTTTTGCCAGACTGTAGGTCGCCAATTTTTTAATTCGACATACTTAATGACATACTTATTTTTTGGCTGAAAGGCTCTCTGCCTTAATAACCCAATAAAAAAAAACTAGTCGACGGTCGGCACTTGTCAATGTCAAACCGTTGAAATTTTTACATTGACAAGTGTCAACCATCGAAGAGTATCTTTTTTAATTAGGTGTTTTACGGTTTATGCCTCCATTCCCTCACTTTCCTCAGCCATTTCACTATTTGAGATCACCTCTTCGTCGCAGTCATTGTCACTTATTTGAAAATTTAAGTACACAAATTGATGTACAACCTTGAGGTCACGCAACTCATTGGTTCTCAACATGGTACCAGTACGATCAACGCCAACTGAAACGTCAGGAAGACTCAAGTAATAAATATAGTTATGTAATCCGTCTAATTTGTTTTATTTAAAATATAAAATTAAGGTAAGAGCTTTATTGTACGGTAACAATGACACGTGACCACTTGAAAAGCTGAGATCATTAAGCAATTAGTCAAGAAAAGATTCACATTATGGTTCTCATTATGTAGTACCAAGTGAAATAAGAAAAGCGGGCATTGTTATATAAAATGAACTCTAGTAAATTAGGTAAATATCCTTAGAAGTACAATATTTAACGCTTTGATGTAAATTAAGAGCTAGCTTTTACTAGAAGAGTTGTTTCACGGAATCCAGAACAAAGAGATGTAAATTAATTGAATTTTTAACGAGAAATCGAAGGTTTTGTACGGAGGCGATTAAATCCTTCGTTTTGTCCGTAAATAATGAATGCTGGGACATTGTAGAGAGACAAAAGAAACAGAATCTTTGATATAACAATGGCGTAAGAGCCTATAAAGTATATTAATGTGTCCTTGTTTTAATAAGAGTTTGAAATAAGAAGCCGGCGTTCCCAGTTTTGTTGAAGTTGATGCAACTTCAACAAAACGGGAAACATCAGCTCATCTCTTATTGGTCCCCGAATCTTTCGTCAGGCATACCACTCTATGTCTATGTCAATCGAATTGGGATTTATTTATTTATTCAAATTAGTTACACAGCATTACAGTGATTAAACTAAGGCACTGTGAACTACAAAATTATACATAAAATAAAATAAAAACTTAAATCTAGTTTGATTTAGGCGACGTAACAGCGTGAGCGTGAGCGGGATATACCAACTTTTTAAGACCTATTTAAATTTAGTAACCGTTCCTGAGAATAGGGTTCTTATAGAGATAAACAATGAGATTGTGTCAATATAACAGCTGTGAGAAGATATGCGTACAGCCAATCGTATTGTTTTTCAGCCCACACCATATTGGGGATTTTTAGTGGTACTTACTGATTTATTAAATATAATTGGCAAAGAGAAATTTTTGGTAAATGACGTTGAAAGTCAGGGAATGTCACTGATGTATAAAAAGAGGAAACGGGACTAAATATTCCGCAAATTACAAGTAAGTATTTTGCATAATAAAGCCAGAAATATCCACAGTGATGAACTGATGAAATTCAAGTTATTTTTTTCTATAGAAGTCGGTAAACAATCTTTTGATTCATATGGTTGATGACCAATCACTACGGACGTTTTAAAATGCAAATATATGACGTATACACATTGTTGCCATAAGAAAGTTGTTTTTAGTGCCACTATCCCTGCAGGACTTCCCGGCAGGACTGTCATTTCTCAGGCTATATTTAAGTTTTCGGTTTTCATTGATTCTTGCACTTTTGCAGTACTAGTCATGTAAAATAGTGACATCACCGCAAAATGCTTGGGAGGAAATCAGTAAAATCATTTTATCGGGAAATTGGTAAAATTTGTATCTTAAATTGGGTAACTAATAAAAATAATTGGTATCTGATTGGGATCCTTATTTTTCATTGCGTCCCAATTAACCCCAGGCCTTAGATTGAGCACGTGCGGTCTCTCTAGTCTAGACTACTTGGTTATTCCGTCCCCGGAGCAGTAACTGTGAGAATTGAAATGAAATGCCGCCGCAATATCGTCCAGTCCATCCATCACAAAACGCTGTATTTTAAAACGATTAACGCATCAGTTACGTCGTTTTATATTTGAGCAGTTTGGGAAATATATATCTGAGGGTTTTCTATGACTTTACGTCTTTTTTAGGTACCAGGCAATAAATGCGTAGGAACTCATTCGATTTTGTTATTTGTGAATTTAGAGATTACTCGTTTGGGATTCTCGATTTATTTCATGAGATTGCATAGGCGTCCTCTTTTGTGCTCGCTCTAGGGGATGCAAAACCGGTTATTAAGTCAGAGAAAACCGGGTTATTTATAGGGTAAAATAATCAGTTTTACATCGGTATGTATAGGTATCTGCAATGGTACTATTAACTCTTAAATGCATGATGATGTATATTTACACGTTACTGAAATGACACAAGTCAAAGTCTGAATATTGTCAATTAAGAATTTAAGACTTTGTCGAGATTGTCCAAAATCTCAAACTGACGTGGATTTCATCGCTATGTCACGTCATTTCAGAAATAAAATTAGTGTAATAATTTTATGCATTTAAGAGTTAAAAGTCATGATTGACTAGCACTTTATCAGCGATAATTCTGTTCTAGAAAACAGGTAATTTCAGCGCATAAAGAGTGGGTAAACATCTTATACTGAAATCAATTCTCAATTACGTTAGGTACGTACACAATAATGAAACTGCATCAAAATCAGGGCTGTAGTTTTCGAGTAACTATTAAAGTAGGTGCATAATTATCCTTCCTTATTGATTATCTATATATATAAAAGAAGAAGTCCTTAATGACTCATCAACGCACCGCCAAAACTACTAATGTAAGAGAGTTGATTTTTGCACAGTAGGTTACTTTTATAACGTGGGCTAGAGATAAGAAGCGATTTTGAAAAATTCAATCCCTAAGGGTGTTAAAAAGGGGTGCAAAGTTTGTATGGGGGAAACGTTTTTTTTTGAGCTAGAGACTTGAAACTTTGTAAAAAGATTACTTATTAAAAAACACAAAAAGTGATTTCAGCGTTTTTAAAAATTTCACCCCTAAGGGGGTTAAAAAGGGGTGCAATGTTTCTATGGGAGAAACTTTATTTTTTGAACTAGAGACTTGAAACTTTGTAGAAAGCTTACTTAATCAAATACAAAAAAAGTAATTTCAGCGTTTTGGAAAATTTCACCTCTAAGGGGGTTAAAAAGGTGTGCAAAGTTTGTATGGGGAACACCGCTAATCTATATATATAAAAGAAGAAGTCCTTAATGACTCATCAACGCACAGCCAAAACTACTAATGTAAGAGAGTTGATTTTTGCACAGTAGGTTACTTTTATAACGTGGGCTAGAGATAAGAAGCGATTTTGAAAAATTCAATCCCTAAGGGTGTTAAAAAGGGGTGCAAAGTTTGTATGGGGGAAACTTTTTTTTTTGAGCTAGAGACTTGAAACTTTGTAAAAAGATTACTTATTAAAAAACACAAAAAGTGATTTCAGCGTTTTTAAAAATTTCACCCCGAAGGGGGTTAAAAAGGGGTGCAATGTTTCTATGGGAGAAACTTTATTTTTTGAACTACAGACTTGAAACTTTGTAGAAAGCTTACTTAATCAAATACAAAAAAAGTAATTTCAGCGTTTTGGAAAATTTCACCTCTAAGGGGGTTAAAAAGGTGTGCAAAGTTTGTATGGGGAACACCGCTAATCTATATATATAAAAGAAGAAGTCCTTAATGACTCATAAACGCACAGCCAAAACTACTAATGTAAGAGAGTTGATTTTTGCACAGTAGGTTACTTTTATAACGTGGGCTAGAATAAGAAGCGATTTTGAAAAATTCAATCCCTAAGGGTGTTAAAAAGGGGTGCAAAGTTTGTATGGGGGAAACTTTTTTTTTTGAGCTAGAGACTTGAAACTTTGTAAAAAGATTACTTATTAAAAAACACAAAAAGTGATTTCAGCGTTTTGGAAAATTTCACCTCTAAGGGGGTGAATTAACTAAGAATAATATTCCTTACCTACCTATTTTAATATCTTTGTCATCATCAAAAATCTACGCGGACGAAGTCGCGGGCGGCCGCTAGTCTATATATATAAAAGAAGAAGTCCTGACTGACTCATCAACGCACACAGCCGAAACTACTAATGTTAGAGAGTTGATTTTTGCACAGTAGGTTATTTTTATAACGTGGGCTAGGGATAAGAAGGGATTTTTGAAAATACCTCCCCTAAGAGGGTTAAATAGGGGTACAAAGTTTGTATGAGGGGAAACTTTTTTTTTGAGCTAGAGACTTGAAACTTTGTAGAAAGATAACTTATTCAAAAACACAAAAAGTACTTTCAGCGTTTTAGTAAATTTCACCCCTAAGGGAGTTAAAAAGGGGTGCAAAGTTTGTATGGGGAAATCCGCTAATCTATATATATAAATGCAAGTGTCCTGACTGACTGACTCATCAAAAGGCCAAGAGCGAATCGGACTCGCGTACGAAGGGTTCGTTACTATTTCGTATACAATTTCAAAAAAAAGCACGCTTAGCAATTTCAACATAACTTAGATCTGAAAATAATAAAGATGTAAAATTTTCAAGATAAAGGTTCCGCGCGGACGAAGTCGCGGGCAACAGCTAGTGATTTATATAAACCTAACTTAAGTCTGGTCTGGGATTTACCAATGATCACATTTGACAACTAAAATGAGCGCTCTTTCTATCTTTTGACGGATGTCGATCACCAAAAAATGGCGTAGGTTGAGGTTGAGCGAACAATTTCATTACAGTGTCCCGGAAATTCTTGCCCGTAAATAAAATGAGATACATTTATACCATTAAAAATGTTTTAACTGAGAAATTTAGATTTCTTTATTTTATTATCAATATAAATTACGCTAAGTCCATTTATATGATCTAAGAATCATAAAATAGGTAAGTAGAGTTATTTCGGAATAGACCAGTTTAGAATCTAACAAAAGATAAAATCTAAGGGGATCAAACTATGATGGAATCGTAAATACTACTGTTCAAGTAAGTAGTTTATTGTTTACAAGTAAACTTATTTATTTGCCATCTTCGGGTACTTTTTAACAAAAAATTTTTAACAAAAAATAGAACCGACTTCAGTAAAACTAAAAAGCCAAAAATAACCCGTTCAAGTACAGATTACCTTTGACTCACCCTTTGAAGTCGATCCCAAACCACTCAGTTATTATATTTATATTTTATAGTTTACGTGAGGTTTGGCCCCGACTTCAAAGGGTGAGTCAAAGGTAATCTGTACTTGAACGGGTTATTTTTGGCTTTTTAGTTTTACTGAAGTCGGTTCTATTTTTTGTTAAAATTTTTTTTTTTTGCTTTTTAGTGACTGTTAAAAACACTTATGGCAGGGTGATCAGGGAGGTCTTGAAGGCATGCATCTCGTTTGAATTATCTCCTAACTCCTAACCATTGAGGAGTTGTACCTTCCATCATCAGCTCAGCATTGGAAGATGATAACTACCATATGCAAATACTTAAATAGTTTTATAAAATATGTGAAAAATATTATAAGTGCCTATAAAATTTCAGGAATTCCTTCGATTCCTCTTGGATCTCGTCATCCGATCTTCACCAAAATTTTATGGGACCAACCTTGAGATGTCTATTCATGAACCTAAAAAGAATTTTCCAAATCGACTCATAAATGACGGAGTTCTGAGGTAACAAACATAAAAAAAAAAAAAAAAACATACAACCGAACTGAGAACCCCCTCCTTTTTTTGAAGTCGGTTAAAAATGTATACATATGTATAACTATATGTACTATACTTTACGCTAATGCCGCTAAAAACGGATATTTTGACACTCTCAAGGAAATCAAAATTTATAGTATACTTCCCGTTTTCCTAGAACTTGATATGAAATTTGACAAATAATACCGTCTTTACTACAAGTGTGGGAATAATCTTAAACCATACATTTGTGATTAAATCATAAAAAATATAGTCTTTATTTACGGTACATAAAAAAGATTTCCAACGGTTAAGTTAAGTTTGCCACTCAATAGTTCAGTATCAGTACTACAGTTTATCTTTTCGTTAGAGCAATATGCTGTGCTTTCATAGTTCGCACGGAACCCTCGGTGCGCGAGGTCGACTTGCACTTATAGTACAAATTTTCTAAGCTAAGCTTATCCACTTAAGAACTGAATACCATTGAGTGGTAAACCACAAATTAAGATAGCGAACTCGTAGTAAAAGCAGATTGCAACCACCTTGGAAGGTTAATAAGGATTATCGACTCTATTTCCTTGGACGTGAAACTACAAAATACACCAACAGAATAATGGTGATCATAACTTTTTCGGAATTTTACAACCGTCCGACTCTCCACAAGAACGTATTCTCTTGAAAAAGGACTATGAACTCTCACCATCAACGATTTTAAACCTATTCAACAAGAAATAAGGTTGAAAAGTCAATATCCGGGCAATGTAGTTCTAACCTTTTTTTGTAAGTAACTGGTTGGCGCTTACGAGAACAAAAGCAGATAGGATTGTACCTATTAGACACAATGCCAATGTGAATGCAGGTAAGTGGAGAGCTTAGTTTAAAAAAATTGTACTGGCTTATTTAATTGACAATCAGGTTCTCAGAAATATCTGAGTAGACAAACTTTGTCAGTTACATAATAGAAATAGAACATCTAGTCAAATTAAGCGATGTTCGTGGAGCATATTGATTGCCATTTAATTGCCACGAGGCGAAGTACATTTCAATGCGAACTAGGCCTTGCGAGATCCCCAGTTTGACTATATCTCGGTTTTATTATGGCCATGTAACGGTAATTGTCGATTTTTGATATTTGAGCTGCATTAAATGCGATTGACATGTAGATATTTGTCATGATCATGATACAGGGCTCCAATATGTATATCGAAAACTTTTAACTAAATTAAACACAGAGATGCACAGATTCATAGATATACACGTGTTAAACTTATGACACCCCTCTGTTTTCGCCGGGGCTTTATTAGACATTTTGCTCGCGTTTGCATTTTTTACTTTAGTATACGTATATGTAAAGGTTTTAACCACGTTGGGTGGAGAGAAAGTAGGTACTGTTAGTGAGAATGAAAATATTTTTTTATAAGAAGCCACGAGTTTTGCCCGGTGTTGCACCCCTTGTGTGGAGAACGTGGCATCAGAAATATAAATAGAATGCGGATTGCATTACATACGACCGATTTAACAGACATAATAACATTGCCATTGGCAGCTTTTAATAAATATAAACCCTCTGAGATTGCAAAAAACGTTAATTTTGTTAATGTAAACAACCTTGTTGTACTACTTGGTAGTTAATAAAACAGACCTTCCTTACCTACTACTTTACTATCCTAACTATGGCTTTACGAATTATCGCCCCTGGTTGGTCTAAAGTTTTACATCTCACCTTGGCCAGGAAATGAGGTTTTCTCCTCGTCATTTAATAGGATACCTAATAGCATAAGACTGTCGGTCTTTGTCAGGCTAATGTGGCAAACTTCTGGCCTAGTCTGTTACACTCATTCTACCTACACTGTATTACAGGGTTGGGTTGTCCCTTGTCGCTGTCCATTCGTGATATTGAGCCAATCGCCTGTGGAATTGCTCTGTTTCCGAGTAATCAACCGTATCGGCGTGAACTCAGGACGAGGTCTGTTCCTTTCTTATAATATAGAGGCGTTAGTTTTAAGTAAATGCGAAAATGTGATTGAATTATGGAGCGTCGGTTATTCCGAATGCCAAAGCCGCAAAATTGTACTCACCTCAAATTTGTCACGTTCCAAATTGCTCTTTTCCCAATTTCCTGATATGCCATTAACTGCATGATAGTCGTATAATACGTATCTATTAATAAATCCAAAGAGATTGTTATTTGCCATGGTCATTCATAAATATCTTACGTTCTTTTTAAATAAGGCGTATTTGACATAAGACCACTTTAAAAAATTAAAAATTAGGAACAAGTCCCATTCCAGATATAAAACAAATATATTCCATGTGTGGCGGACTCAATACCGTATAAGTTATTTATTTATTTATTTATTTATTTAAACTTTATTGCACAAAACAAAAGTCAATACAAATGGCGGACTTAATGCCAAATGGCATTCTCTACCAGTCAACCATAGGGCCAAACAGAGATACTAGAAGTGGGTGCAAATCAGAAATCTGATGGTACATGGGATGGGATCTAGAGTACAAGTAAATACAAAATATTATATTACTGTTTATACAAAAATACATATACCTACATTTACATACTGTAATATAATATATACAGATATATACATAATATAATATATATATAAATATATACGAAAGTCTACAACATGGGATGATGGATGAACTATTCGAGCTCTTGTTCCAGCAGATGCTTACGCAGCATACGCTTGAAAGCTACCTTGCTTGGAGCTTGTCTGATAGAGAGAGGGAGTGAATTCCAGAGACGGCATGCCTGAACGGAGAAAGAATTAGACATGAAACCAGTATGGTGCGAAGGAATGGAAAGTTTGAGAGTACGAGAGGAACGAAGTTCACAGCCTGGACGGGGAGTTTGAAAAATGAATTTACTTTTGAGATATCCTGGTGTAGAAGGCTCAAACAGGATAGAAAACAGACAGCAAAGGATCCTGAGGGATCTGCGACGACGAATAGGAAGCCAGTTAAGCTGACGGCGAAATAATGAAACATGATCGTATTTTCGAAGTCCGAAAATGAACCGTATACCATTATTAAGGAGACGATCAAGTTTGTTGAGGGACTCTTGTGTGATGTTCGTGAGGCACACATCAGCATAATCAATAAGAGGTAACACCAACGCCTGCACAAGTAACTTTTTGGTACTTACTGGAAGAAAGTTTTTAAATTTATAAAGGTTGCGCAACGTACCAGTGACCTTCCAACTTACCTCCGAAAGTTGACCATGGAATGAGCATGGAATGCCAGGTTAGAGTCTAACACTAAACCGAGATTCTTTACCTGCTTGGAGAGGGGAATGTGCTCACCATCGAAGAGGATCGGAGCAACAGAGGTGGCTGGGAGCTTAGAAAGTTGCCGCTGACTGCCCAAAATTATAGCCTGGCATTTAGTGGGATTAACACAAATGCCAAATCTACTAGACCAGTCAGCGATGTGGTTCAGATCATCGTTAATCAGAGAGATAGCAGAGTTAATGTCACTGACGTCTGCTTTGGAATAAATTTGTAAGTCGTCAGCATACAAATGGTAAGAACTGAGAAGATTAGTCGTTATAAGGTTGATGAAGACCGAAAACAGCAGGGGAGATAGAATACCACCTTGGGGCACTCCAGTATTTAGATCACACCAATCAGATAATGACCGTTTGCCTTTTACAGCCTGGGTACGGTTCGAGAGATAAGTCGAAAACCACTCAGTTGCACTAGACGATACCCGCAAGTGCCTTAGAATCGCAAGGAGTAGATCATGGTCAACCGCGTTAAAAGCGTTTGAAAAATCGATGAGCACCAACACTGTAACCTTGGTTGATTCCATGCCATGTCTAACGTCTTCGATGACATTAAGGAGAGCAGTAGTGGTGCTATGTCCAGGGCGGAAGCCAGATTGAAAAGGAGATAGTATTACATTACGATTAATAAAACTAGATAATTGTCTGTGAGCAACTGCCTCGAGAATTTTGGAGAGAAATGGAAGAATTGAAATGGGACGAAAGTGATTGAGAGCACTGCGGTTTGAAACTTTAGGAAGAGGGATTACAAAGGCCTTACGCCAACAGGATGGAAATACCCCAGAGAGCAATGAAGTATTGACAATGTGAGACACAATAGGCAAAATGCAGTCTAGAATGAGAATGACCATGATTCTACTCACATTATCATGCCCGACATTATTATTTCTGCCAGTCAAACAATGTACATTGTACGCCATGTGTTTGTGTACCCTGAAGCCAAGGATACAATAGGCGACGAATGAGCCGCGACAGGTGTCGTCAGCGACGCCGAGCGAAGTGTCGCAACGTCGTCGGATTTCGCCCGACAAAAATGTATTCCGGAAATTATTGGCCTCTTTGAACTCAGGATTCCATCACGTTTCGTTCCGAAAGACTTAATTTAATAAAATTTATTCATCACACGTCTTCATAAAAATGCTGGGGCGTTTTTCTTGACGTGTTGTGCTAAATACAAAAAGTTAGGACTAATTATTTTGTTGAGGATTATTTTATTAAATCCTTGTGTAAAAATATTCATTTTATCACTAGCTTTATATAACGTGAGGGCATTGAGGCGTGAGGGTGAAACCGAAAAGCAAAACTTGTACAATGTAATTATACCAATGGACGCCAGCGATTGCTTTTCCCTATCCAATCCATGTGAGTACCAATACTGAAACCAAATCAATTGTGTAGATAAAGTAATTGAATACCTATCAGTAATATCGTATAGTTCTATTTACACCATAGAAAGATACAACCACATTTTACTGAGCGGTCTTGTGTAGTTTCCGTATTTCCAATGTGTTTTAATATAATGTTTATGTTATGATACTTGTATCTGATAAAGAGTTCTTCCTTTTCTCAATGATTTAATTCTACTGTTGGCTATTTCCGTAGTTATTGAGATGCCGCCACAATGAGTTACAACTTGGGAAGAATCCTTACTTTTTTGCAGTTCTGTTTTCCGCCGAAACCTATTTTGTACATTCGTTGCATCTTTGGACATTACTATAGTTTCAACAGTCACAAATTGTATTTATATTGTTACGCCGGTAGGTTAGGTCAAAAACTTTGAACGTCAATTTCAGTGCTTTAGAGGCGTTTTCAGCAGGCTGAAAAGTCATTTCAGGCCGTTTCAGAAGTTGCTCTATCACATATCTAAAGATCGAAATTTCACCCAAGTTGCCGTCGTTTTCAGGCGCCTGAAACATGTTTTCAGTCCGTTTCAGGGCACCCTCTATCAGATGACGCCATAACCTGAAAACCCGTTTTCAGGCGTTTTCAGGACCCCTTATGGGCCTCTGAAGCACAAATCGTTATATGGCGAAATATCCCGTAGGAGTGACAGAGATAGCACTAGTAGAATGAGATAGCTATACTCGGAACATTCGAGAAGTGTGTGACAGAGATAGGACTACTAGAAAGAGATAGCTATACTCGGAACATTCTAGAAAGGAGTGACAGAGAGTGCACCATTAGAGAGAGACATATATAGCCTCGAATGTTCTCGGCCCTCACACTGGACCTTACTAGAATATTCGCGATATGTGTGGACAACGCATCGAGAAAGCGGTTCCGCGGGATATATAAGGCGCCGACGGCCGGCGCGAGTTAGTTACATTTTAACAGCGATCGACTGCTAGTACAAGGATAATCGGAGAGAAAGACTTGAGTGATTAGTGCGCTTTAAGTACAGTTCGTGTGAATAGTGAGTGCATAATTTGTGAAATAGTGTGTGTGTTTTAATTAGCGGATTTTAAGTACAGTTCGTGTGAATTGTAAGTACGTAATTTGGGTAATAAAGTGAGTGTTTTATTTAGTGGATTAATTTGTGCTTTTCTATCAAATACGAACCCCACGCTCGTAACATTTGGTGTCAGAAGTGCGGATAGAAAATGCCGTTAACGCCACGAGAAACAGAGCCGAAGGGAGTGACGACGCGAAGCCAAACATCTGGATCTGGAGACTCGACGCCTGGTACGTCGGAATCACCTGCTCCAGCTGGACAAGGTGCCGACCTCAACGCCATCTTGATCCTTCTAAAGGAACAGTCGCGAAAACAGGACGAACAGGCAAGGAAACAGGACGAACAGGCAAGTAAACAGGACGAACAGTCTCGAATCCTCCGGAACGAACTTCAGGAATACCAGGAGGAACAGGCTCGAATGCTCCGTGAGGTACACGAGTCTACGACCGAATGGAAGAAGGAAATGTTTGAGATACAGGAAAAACTGGCCGATATGGACATTAAATTGGAAAGTCGAGTCCATGAGGTCGCGGAAAAGGTGGAAACTGTTAAGGAGGACGTCGAAGCCTATAAAAACCGCCTCCAGAAATTAGAAGTTAAAGTGGCTAGTGGTACGAGCACCTGTGTACCCGTCGAATCGGTGGCTGGAGGTGGCAGGTTCAAAGTGCCCCCCTTTGATGGTACTTCATCGTGGACCGCCTATAAGCTGCAGTTTGAGTCCGTTTCCCAGGCTAATGGCTGGAGTAAGGAGCAAGCCAGAACAGCACTGACGTTGGCGCTGCGCGACGAGGCCCTTACCATACTCGAAGCTCTGGGGAACGACCGGACGTACGACCGCCTTCTGGAAGCCTTGGAGGCACGTTACGGCGACAGTCACCTGGAGCACGTATACCGAGCCCAGTTAAAGGATAGGACGCAAGGACGTAACGAGTCCTTACAACAGTGGGCCTTGGAAATCGAGAAGTTGGTTAGGAAGGCCTATCAACGTACGTCAGCTTCCTTTGTGGACAGTATGCTGGTGCAGGCCTTCATTGATGGTATCCGGGATCTGGGAGTGAGGGCAGCCGTGAGATTGGGTCACCATGGGAGCCTGAAAGATGCTGTAGCCCACGCTCTCGAAGTAGAGGCGGTACGGCACGACTCATTTAGGCTTCACAGGGTGCAAGAGGTGTCGGCTGGGAAACCGGTAGATTTCCGCCGTGAATTCGGGCCACGTTGTTACCAATGTGGAGAACGTGGACATATACAGTCAGGCTGCCCGAAAAGAAATAGGCGAGGAATGTCGACTGGGAAGTCGGTATCTCCCCAGCGCGAATTTGGACCACGTTGTTATCAATGTGGAGAACGTGGACATATACAGTTAAGCTGTCCGAGAAGGAATAGACGAGGCGTGTTGGCTAGGAAGCCGGTAATTCCTCGCGGCGAATCCGGACCACGTTGTTACCAATGTGGAGAACGTGGACACATACAGTCAAGTTGTCCGGATAGTAAAAGGAGGGACAGGGATCCAGCTTCAATAGTAAGGGCAATGAGCCCCTTTGGGTCAGTACCACAACGGGTAAATGCTGACGCTGTATCACGAAAACCTTGTGTGGATAACGATGAACATTGCTTAAGACGAGATGACAAGGAATGTGTTCGAATTCGAATGTTAAGAACTGTTACCGGCAGCGATGAGTGGAGTGATGAAATAATGCAGCAAGCGCAACAAGAGGATCCTGACGTGAGACCCATTTTCAATTGGATTAGTACGGGTGCGCCTAAGCCAAGATGGTGTGACGTAGCTCCGATGAGTGCGGTAACAAAACGTTACTGGGCACAATGGGATAGCTTGGTTATGCATAATGGTGTGCTGTGCAGGTTGTGGGAATCAGCAAATGGGAAGGATGCTCACCTGCAAGTTGTTGTCCCAAAGAAAAGGGTGAGAGATGTTTTGAGATGCTTTCACAGCGGAGCGTCTGGTGGACATCTTGGAGTGAAAAGTACCCTAATGAAAATTCGAGAACGTTTTTATTGGATGAACTATCGCGTAGATGTTGAAAACTGGTGCAGAAGATGCACTAGGTGTGCATCAGACAAGGGACCGCATACCCGTAGCAGAGAAACACTCAAGTTGAGCAACGTTGGAGCACCATGGAAAGGGACGGCATGGAAACGAGGCGACGCAGGGTCGTTTCCAAAGTCTGACTCCGAAAACAAGTACAATCATGGTCATAGACTGATGCGTGAACGCGGGCTCCGCGCTAGCATAAGGATGAAAACCCGATATGACCGGAAGTCTTATCAAGTGGGTTTTGAGGAAGGTTCGTTGGTGTGGCTACATAACCCTATGCGACGAGTAGGAAAGTCCCCGAAACTGTCTCCGAATTGGGAGGGGCCTTACAAGGTAGTCACTAAAATAAACGACGTCACGTATCGAATCCTGCGGAATCCTCGTAGTCCAAGCAAGATTGTTCATGTTGACCGGCTGGCCAGATACCACGGAAATAATGATGCTCGGGACGAGCATGTCTTAGGAGGGGGCAGTGTTACGCCGGTAGGTTAGGTCAAAAACTTTGAACGTCAATTTCAGTGCTTTAGAGGCGTTTTCAGCAGGCTGAAAAGTCATTTCAGGCCGTTTCAGAAGTTGCTCTATCACATATCTAAAGATCGAAATTTCACCCAAGTTGCCGTCGTTTTCAGGCGCCTGAAACATGTTTTCAGTCCGTTTCAGGGCACCCTCTATCAGATGACGCCATAACCTGAAAACCCGTTTTCAGGCGTTTTCAGGACCCCTTATGGGCCCCTCTGAAGCACAAATCGTTATATGGCGAAATATCCCGTAGGAGTGACAGAGATAGCACTAGTAGAATGAGATAGCTATACTCGGAACATTCGAGAAGTGTGTGACAGAGATAGGACTACTAGAAAGAGATAGCTATACTCGGAACATTCTAGAAAGGAGTGACAGAGAGTGCACCATTAGAGAGAGACATATATAGCCTCGAATGTTCTCGGCCCTCACACTGGACCTTACTAGAATATTCGCGATATGTGTGGACAACGCATCGAGAAAGCGGTTCCGCGGGATATATAAGGCGCCGACGGCCGGCGCGAGTTAGTTACATTTTAACAGCGATCGACTGCTAGTACAAGGATAATCGGAGAGAAAGACTTGAGTGATTAGTGCGCTTTAAGTACAGTTCGTGTGAATAGTGAGTTCATAATTTGTGAAATAGTGTGTGTGTTTTAATTAGCGGATTTTAAGTACAGTTCGTGTGAATTGTAAGTACGTAATTTGGGTAATAAAGTGAGTGTTTTATTTAGTGGATTAATTTGTGCTTTTCTATCAAATACGAACCCCACGCTCGTAACAATATCTACAAAAACTATACTGTGTTGGAACTTTGTTCGTGGGTTCACTAATATTATACAACAATTATGAAACCAAGTCAAGATTTACAAATGAACGAGTGATTCAAATGAAGTATATCTTTTAATTCATGTCAGTAAGTCACTCACGCACTGAAGGATAAACCAACTCGACTAATATCAGTATATCTTTCGTTCGCAACCACAGACCACTCAGCTATTTGACATTTAAAAGTTTTACTTAAAAGACATTAACGACGTCAAATAATTTAATTTGTCGATTATTTTGAGATGAGTAAAATTTTTCCAATAGCTACGTCATCATTATTATTAATTTTGCATACTTTCTTAATATTTCTTACGACGCATCATTCAAATGAACCACTGAGAGAAATTAACGGCATTAATGAAATGGGTATAGTATTCTTTATCTAAGCTGAGCTAATTCACTTAAGAACTGAATACCATTGAACAAACCACAACTGGTAAACCGCAAATTAAGATAACGAGCTCGTAGTAAAAGCAGATTGTAACCACCTTGGAAGGTTAATATAGATTATCGACTCTATTTCCTTGGACATTAGACTACAAAATGCACTAACAGAATAATGGTGATCATAACTTTTTGGAACTTTACAACCGTCCGACGCTGCTCAAGAACGTATTCTCTTGAAAAAGGACTATGATCTCTCGTCAACAAACATTTTAAACCTATTCAACAAGGAATAAGGCTGAAAATTCAATATCCACGCAATGTAGTTCTAACCTTTTTTTGTAAGTAACTGGTTGGCGCCAGGTTCGTGTTTATGAGAACAAAAGCAGATAGGATTGTATTAGACACAATGCTATTGTGAATGCAGGTAAGAGGATTAGTTCAGCTTGTAATACTTTAACTATATGATGATATGATGGAGCAGTTTGAGTGTATAGATCCACTGAACGAAATAAACGAAATGAGTGATAGGTACATATCGCGAGAACTAAAGACATCAGTCGGTCTTCTTCATGTGAGTGATATTATTTGCGCATCTTTTGTTTGGAACTTTGGATTGGACGCGATGACGGTTCGACGCAAACTACGGACCATTGCTCTGTCGATTCGAAACATGTCGAGCATTTTTCGACTTTTACGATGTAGAGAATGTCGTTTGAGAGATCGCCAAACGTCAAATCTCTATTAGATAACAGTGATGTCGCCTTTAAACTCTCATTAAAATGCGAGGAGCTTCAAGTGACATATCTCATCTCAATTTTGGAAATACGAAGGCGGTAATGATTGTCATAAATGCTATTCATGCATATGAATTTCTGTTTTGAACGAAACATAATTGACTAATTTCACGCCCTACCCGGTCAAGTTATGTATGTGCCTGTTATCTATGCCATCACATACAAAGGAGACGCAAATTAAGCGCAACTGGATTGGCGTAGTTGCTATGTTCTAGGGATATCGCCACTTGTCAAGTAGGGACACGTCGAAAGTGACGGATGGCGAAGTAATGGAGAGATCTCCATCATCTCTCTAAAATTGGTCGAATTACCCCCCAGTTTCGTTTCATACGTATTTTAACACGTTTGAAACTCACGGTTGTTTTCTATGCGAAATGTTTACCTATGCACAATTTTATTTTATCGGTACTACTACTAAATACAATGATTTCAGCTGTTTCTGGTGCTGGTGCTACGTTTCGGTCAGAGCGTGGTGTACCTTCATTCGATGATGGCTAATGGCAAGGTAAGAATGGACGTATTTTGTCTACTTATATTTATTTTTAATAACATTTTAACGATGCGGTTGGAGCAGTGGTAAAGCAGCTGCCTACTGAGCCGGAGGTCCTGGGTTCGAATCCCGGCAAGGCCAAATATTCAGTGTGACAAAAGGAGCGGACTCAGCATGTGCAGCGACAGCCAGGAGTCTGCGAAGCGCTGGTTTTCAGGCCGTCCCTTTTCTCACTCTAAACCACATTGTCATATTTACTACCGGAACTCACGAAAAAAAAAACTACTTTTGTTTTATCTGTTACTAAATAATAATAAAAATCTTCAATCAACACGCTGGTATCTCGTGCTTTTTAGCAGTTCCCTCGGCCTCCTTCAGTCTCCCTCATCAGATCAGCTTCATGTTATGAAATTTATGAACGTGCTTTGCCTGGATACGGTACGACTAATGTTTAATTATAGGTAAGTAGCTTTCACTAGGGGTATGGTGGGTCTGACATGTCATTAAGTTTGCAATGTTAAAATGTCACAAGATTACCAAATTATTGTATTGTATACACATGAAAAGTTCCATTTCAATCATTCATATCACTTAGTATCGAAGAAAATAGATTTATCCTCAATTTCACAAATAATAATAATAATAACGTTTAAGCCTGCTTAAATTTATTAGCGACCATACATTTTAGTAAGCGCTTAAGTAATTCTGAAGGTTGATTGAAAATGTTATTAAGTTGGCTTTACATTGCCAAATTAAGCGTAAAAGTAATTTTCTTAAAATATTTGCAATTCACAGACACTTATCCGTTAAGCCATCTGAAGCCGACTAAGTCTTCAAGTTTGACTTATAAAATCTGATATTAAGCAAAATTTTAAAACTTTTGGAAGGGAATAATACTTTTCCCTGAGTTCTAGAAAGTAACATAGCTATATTTAATGCTTTAATTGCGTGCAGTCGAAAATAAGTTGAAAAACCCAGTTTTCAGCGTGAATTTTGTCAAATTCGATTTTCATTTGTAATCCTAGATGTAGGTCTATACTAAACACATAATTCTCGATAAGCTTACTTATTACAGTACTTACTTGTTTTCTTCAGTCTTATCTTCTTTTGTGTTTTGTTTTTTTTCCTTGTTAGTTATCAAAATTGTTAAGCTTTTACTGTTACTGTTGTTGTGGATAAAATAAAGATTTTATATGTGAATTTCCATTTGTTCGATCGAGACCAAGATACTTGGCCTTATTTGTTTAATTGTTCTGTTGTTTCGCTTACCCTAAGTACACTACTAACCTGCCCACTAATCTAACCTTTCAAATCTCTACCTACGTATTATACTACGTACCACAAGCTGCTTTTAACGACTTGCAATACTTTGCGTGGCCACTCAGATTGCCCCGAACTGGTAGAACAGACTGTCAGACTTGTTATTCCATTTGTTCCCAAAAATGCTCTCAGACCCCGAAACTGTAATCTCCTCGCTGTCCCGCTAACACGCACAGTAGCACACAAAAAAATCCCCCATCGTTTTGGCTCTCAAACTTTGAAACGCGCTGCTGTCATCTGTACCAGAGATTGATTTGTTTGCGAGTCGATGGACGGATGTGTGTCGAATGATTAGATTAGATTAGATTAGATTATATTTATTTCACACATATAGGAATACATTATAAATTACACATAGTCAATTTACACGAACCTACACGGTGATCGTCAACATAATAAACAAATTAAACAAATTCAGCAGGTCATAATTCATTAGATAATTAAGAAAAAACAATGTCACAAATTTCAAACAATATACCAATTTAAATAATGTGGAATAAATATGTCAATAAATTCACTTAATATACAAATTAAATGTCAACAGTCACCACAAAGGATCGTCGCCTACACTAAAATACAAAACATTTTATCTAAATATGTCAAGATAATCTTTAACTGAGTACAAAGGATTTTCCAATAAAAGGTTTCTCAATTTACACTTGAATACCATGTCAGAAGGTTCATTCCGAAGATCGGCGGGTAAGCGTTCATAGTAGGTAGGTAGGATGCTCCTGAGGTATTGTGAGGCGATGGATGATTGCGGGATTTCCTAACTTTTAAGTTTTATTTATATTCTTTTGAATGTTTATAAATTTTACAGTGTATTGGTAATAACTGTAATGCTGTATAAATTTTGTTTGTAAATAATTAAATAAATAAATAAATTATTATAAAATTCTAGATTTGTATTGTACATGGTGAAGGGGCATGACTTCAAGAAAAATCTTAACAGCGCGATGCATGATCGCCTTTTATTTTATATGGGTGCGCGGCGCCATCTGTTCGTCATAATCTCTCGGTCCCTCTCATCACGCCGAAACGTCTAGACGAATTTTAACCAATTTCAGTATGAAAATAACTCGACATCCAAAGATGGTTATAGGATACATTTCACCCGACTATAGTAAAGAAAAATATATCCACGGTCGTTGCGGGCTCGTCCTAGTTCCTATGTTTACGACGAGTGTCATAATATATGTAGCAAATACGAAATACACCAACGTCAACGTACGACGGTGGTACGACGTAACGTCACGTACTCAACCCACGTGTATCGTCAGCCGAAAAAATTGTCTTAAGAAGTAAATATATTTTGGCCTACCTACTTCGAATATACCTACAATTTAACCCTTCAACCATTTTTATTTTCTACGAAGATGATTAAATTTCTGGTAGTATGTACGGTTCAATAGTTTTTTTTATGATGTTTAAAGGAGATAATGTTTTAATTCTCCTCGTGCTTAACGAGATCTAAGACGGAAATATATTAGTCGCTGTCCGTGAAGCGACTGATAATTCGTAGTCCAGCCAAAAATCAAATATCAAACATCAAAATCAAAATCATTTATTATTAACAATTTGTTTACATCAGCTTGTCGAATCGTCCTTTTAAGTTTTGCACTTGTGGTAGGAGGTATTCGTTCTTTCATTCAAGTGATAACAAAGTTAACAATAAATATGTAGGTCAGCCATACGTATGGGGACTCTGTAATTTATTTTGGAAACAAAATATTTCACCACCAATATAATCTCCGAAAGCCTAATGTTATGACTAGTAACAAAACCAGACGAAACAAATTTTATTTTCTAGATTTTTTTCTTCAGTTAAGTACATCAATTACAACGACGCGGCGGTCCCGGGTTCGAATCCCGGCCAGGGCAAATATTTGTGTGATGAACTCGAATATTTGTGCTTGGGTCATGGTTGTTATATGTATTTAAGTATATATTTATCTATATATGTACCCATGCCATTATGAGCTTAATTTGGGACTAATAGACCGATTTGTGTAAGGTTGTCCGAAAAAAAAAATATTTCTGGAACTGAAATAAATTTCCTAAAAAGTCTAGGTGTTTTCAGTATATTTATTAAAAATAATATGACGGCAAATATTGCCGCTAACCACTAAAGGGTTAAATATGTCATGTCATCTAACCCGGTCGGTGCGTACGTGAGACAGCGCCTATCCAGCTGAATCGGGGCAGATAATGTCAACTGGCGGCTGCAAATGGCAGACTCCACTAGGGAGGGCTAATATTTAAAGCAGAAAGCGGGTTAACGACTAGGTCTGGATTTAATAAAACTTTTTTTTATACTACGCCGGTGACGAACAAACATGCGGCTTGCCTGATGTTAAACAGTTACCACCGACACCCAACGTGATCTAATTGGGCCAATCAACTATTTTCTGCCACTCGTTGGTGATGTCCCCCGGGTCACTTTTTAAAACTACGATTTTCCGTGGTTATACTTAGCAAAAGCTTTTTAATTTTGCAGTTATATATAAGCCCATTCTTATGTAGACTATCTCCTGACAATACCAGTAATATAAATTATCAATATCAACACTTTTCTTACAAGTTTAACCTTTTCCCCGCTTTGAAGCAAAGCAAAACACTGCCACTTACACGCCACGCAAAAGTTTGGACAAGAAAATATAGGGATTCCAAAAGAGATATCGATGTCCGATTATTTTTACGTAAAAGTGCACCTCAGACTCAGTATAATATTATTGAATAAAAAAGTAATTAAATGTACATAATAAATCATTAAACATGATTGATCTTGAAATTCACTTAATAAATCGACTTTAAAGTGTGATAATATCAGAATACTCAGTGACCGAGTTACAAGTGTTACAACACTATCCGTTTGACTAATGAGGGGATGACGTCACGCGTGGACGTCTCCAGCCGACACGGGCGTCAGAGGCATTGGTAATTGTTTTAATTCTAAAGTTGGGAAGATGCGTTATTTCTCTTATCGATACTTTTAGGTAGGATAGTACTCAAACTGTAATAAGATTTAATCTGTATAGAATACTTTTTATTGCGTAATGTTTAATAAAGGTTAAATTTGTACAAGCTATTTAACTTCCCTGATCCTTATGTTCAAACTGGAATCAATTTCAATATAAGTGTATGTAGGTATAAAATAGTCGTGAAAATTATATGTGCCCGGTTTTATTTTAAGGGAATATATCTATAAAATTACATAAATAAAGTGGTCCCATAAAAACTATTTTTACTTAAACAAAGTTATGAAATATCGTTGGCGGCCACATCCCTATGCGACGGCTCGCGCCGTCTTGGGCGTTGGTAATAGTAGCAGTTGCTGTATAAAATCATAGAAGGAATCAAAGTTGATTTATTCGAGTTTTTTATATTGTATTGTGTTCATAGATTCGGTTTTAGAGTACGTATTGGGTAGGCTTAACTTCAACCAATAATAAAAGTCCATATTTTTTGTATTAACATGTAATTTTGCTCTCCAATTTTACGACGGCTGTGGCCGTCGTGGCGTCCTGGGCACGACTTTCCGTTGACGGCTGTGGCCGACTGTGGCGGTGAATGGGTTCACTTTGTCCCCTGGGTCACGGGACAGAATAACAGCAAGAAAAAGTTGATCCACCCAATTGCTCAACCGGATCGTCTGATGCAATGCTGAGTAGCACTCTAGTATTATCAAGGACTCGTACAATCGCGGTGAGATATATCGCAGCATATAAGGCGTTCATTAATATCTGAACACGAATCTTATTGACTGGGCGTTACACTACATGGTCAGATATTAATGAACGCCTTATATGCTGCGATATATCTGATGGCAACTGTACATAGTACCGCTTCTTCGAATCTTTTGGTCTTCGATACCTTAGCCTTGGCAGCCTGTGTGATTATTGGAAACTAGCTGTGCCCGCGGCTCCGCACCTGTGGAAATCGGTCTGTGTCAGTAAACGACTAATTCACATATTAATTTCAGCACCGTACGCACATAAGGGTATCACGGTACTCGATTAGCACATGTTTGAAAAAAAATTGCACCTTCTTCCTAAGTAGCGCCATATGATTCAGATGCAAACTTAACTCAATCGAGTGTAATGGCTACCCGCCCTTATATTGGTAATTTTATTATAACCTATGGCCGGGAATTTTCTCGACAGATTAATAAAGTTTTCATCAAAATCCGTTCAGCCGTTTTCACTTGATGCGCGGTCAAATAAACAGATAAACAGACTTTTGACGACGCGGTTGGCTCAGTTTGAAGCACTTGCCTACTGAACCGGCGGTCCCGGGTTCGAATCCCGTCAGGGGCAAATATTTGTGTGATGAACTTGAATATTTGTTACTGGCCTATGAAGGTTTTCTATATATAGCATGTTTATACAGTTACTCTCAAAACTAAAACATTACTACATAAAATCAACTTACAATTATTATTAACCTAATAAGTACGCTTGGTTGTCAACCGTTATTTAAAAATTGTATTTGCTTTGTGCTCTTTTGTAAACTTTTATTGGTGTGCAATAAAGTATTATGGTATTGTATTGTAAACTTACCTTATTAGGTGTTTCATAACCTCTGTTTCTTAACATTTGCACCAAACGTCTCAGACTTTACATGACTCGTATGTAAATGAGAGGTGTGTACATAGCTTTATATAAATATTCTGTAGCAAAATACTATTTATTATTGTAGAACTGTTTGCTAACATATTTTTCGAGGGGTTTGGTTTTACTATGTAGCTATTACTAGGGAGACAGAATAATTTATGAGTGCTTACTACTAAATGTTATTTATCTTGAAACAGTCTTATGTTTACGATTTTAGTAGATTTATTTTAAATGAATCCTCTGAAGTATTTATGTCCTCGAGTTTTTTAAGTTTTAGTGAGTATGGTTTGTGGGAGTATAAACGAAGTTGACTATACACCCATTGATTTTAACATGTTGCTATAAGGTTTATATTCGTTTACAAATGTACAGTTATCAGTGTCTTCGATAGTATTTACGTAAGATAACACATTTATGTAATGTGGATTTTTAGTGGTAGGTACTAATTTATTTTAGTGGTATAATAGACTAAACGGTGTTTTACTTTTTCGCCAAATATGTTTTTCTCGAATTTCACCAAATTTTCACTTCGTTCTTTTTCCTCTGAAAGCATGCATTCTTAATTCTTCATAGTTAAGTTTGTTTTCTAATAATCCATACTAATCCATACTAATATTATAAATGCGAAAGTGTGTCTGTCTGTCTGTTACCTCTTCACGCTTAAACCACTGAATCGATTTTGATGAAATTTGGCATAGAGATAGTTTTAGATACGAGAAAGGACATAGGATAGTTTTTATCCTGGAAATTATACCTAAAAAGATTGGAAAGTGAGTGAACATTGGAAATGTAATTATTAGACCAAAAGCACAATTCTAGTTTTAATTGTTTCTATGTATTATCTTTAGTATTGTGTTTTAATAAATAAATAGCCATATTTGTGTACACAACAGTGGACCTTTAATTATTGTATGTGTATATTATATAGGTTAGTATAGAGATGTGACTGTATAGATTTGTTTAAATGCAAAGCACAATTGCTCTTACATTTGCTTAGGCGCTTTTAATAATCCCTTTTATCAAGTTCCACGCGTACGTAGTCGCGGGCAAAAGCTAGTCCCAAATAATTTACGGTTTCTGAAAAATAGTCGCTTTCTACGAAATGACACTTCGGCGAAAATAAACATGCGACAATTAGGCAGAGAACTATTTTAACGATTTGTTCGATTTCAAGTAGGAACCAATAATACATTACATACTTACCTAAGTAGGAGAATTCGTGAATGTCGCAGATCCCAGGTTTTTGCCTTAAATATGAGATCTGGGGCTTTACGAATTACCGCCCGTGGTTATTTTTTCCTCACTGTATAGCATCCTTTCCTAACAGGTAAATAACACACGAATATATTATATGTATTTCTTTATTTTTTACATAAAAAAATCAAAAACGACAATGCTAGTTAGCATTGAGCCTTCATAACTATACCAATTGGTATAGACTTAACATAATTATCATATTACCACCTACACATTACAATAAATTAATTTACAATTAAGTGTATATCGATTAGTACTTATAATATCAATGGCATTACAGATCTTTTGATTTCGAGTTATAATTAATTAGACAAGAAAATCAATCCTAGGGCAAGGCAAAAGGTTATCTATTGATTTAAACATGCAAAATAATGACAAAGAGACAAAAAAATCAAAGGGCTCGAGGAATAAATTTACCATCCACTTTAGTTATTTGTTCCGTGGATGAAAATAAAAACGATACCTATAAAAATATAAAAATTACCGATATAAAAAAATATTGTTCTTACCGAGGCCGATGCCTGTTTTGTACAATGCACTGTACCATAGGTATTCTAAACATAAACAATGGCACTTTTTTGACTATAGAACATATAGTATCACTATCATAAAGCTTCACACTAAGCACAGGTAATTCAATATGTCAATCAATCGTACCCAAATCGCCAATTGAATTCTGTGGTGAGTAAAATTGGCAGATATATGCATATTGTACCTGCGGCGTGTGTGTGTAAAATTAAAAATCCTGTCCGGGCCGGCGGGCTTAAAGATTTGGTTTACATACATTAAAAAAAATATAGTTAACACTAACTAAAAACAGTGATAAAATCGATACCAACGCTAAATAAAGACACAGCACTATTTAAAAAAGAATTTAAATTTAAAAAATCGAACGCGCGTTCGGATACTTATAACTCTTGGTCCGGGTCTTCAGCGTCGGCGAGTTTAACGAGACCGATGAAACTTTTTTCTGGCTCCATCAAGGAGTGCCTGTCTCCGCCTGTGTTCCGGACAGCCAGTCTGTCACCCGCTTTTAGGAACAAAGCGGCGGCAGAGAAGCACGAATTTGGTTTTTCAAGGCGTTCACTGGAGTGAGAAGACTGGGCGCACTGAAGAAGCGTCTCTCTGCCCTCGATGTCAGCGTTCGTCCGGTGAAGAACCCACGAGATTATGTCGTGGGTATCCAGGTAGTATATCTGTGGATATATCGTGTTGTTGGTTAGCTCGTTTCGCAAGCCGACGTCTCGGGAGACAGAACGGGGGAAACTATTGCGAATTAGTTTTGTTACAGGCTATTTCAATTCCATTGCGGCGGCAGAGTACCCAACTTAGTGATATACAGGTTGGTTGGCATCGAAATGTGTCAGTAGGACATGTAGATGTAGAAAATGTTGGTGTAATTAGGATTTTTTAGATACAATTATGTCCACTAACCCATTGCTTGCCGTGACATTTATTTAATGTAAATACATGATTATGGATGGGAGGGGATTTAAAAAGACACTTCACTTCCAACTTCCAACACTTCCCATTCACAATCATGGATCTACATGAAATAAAACACGGCAAGCAATGGGTTAGTGGACATAATTGTATCCACAAACCCTAACTAGGCCAACATTTCCCTGGCAAAGGCTTACCTGTACATAGACGAGGTAAACTCCTGTGTGGTGTACATGAACGTGTCCGTTGCGGGTGAGCGTGGGGCGTGGATGCGGTGAAGATGCAGTCCACGGGGCGGGGTACCACACGTTGTGAGGTGCGTCATGTGCTACGCGGACTAAACCGTTTCCTGGAAATTAAAATAAACATAATAAATACTTTGCTAGATCAGGGGGCCTATGATGATTGCGTTTATCACGTGATAAATAAATTACAAAGCATCTATTCTGTACTCGCATTTTGTCAAAATGTGACGGATACTTAGTCACTTATTTATCGCGCGATAAAAGCAACCATACTATACTGTATTTTCGATTGCTACAACGTAGCTGCCAGGACCGTCGCGTCTAAGAACTACACATCGTCAAAGCTAAAAGAAAATTTCCTTTCAATTCAACTTGCTGTAGAGTTTTGTCGTGTCAGTATTGTCAGGTCAGAGACGAACGAAGTGTCTTTGAGCGGGACTCATTGTAACTAATGGCTTGTTGTGCAAGACGGTGTTGGTTTACTCGCAATTTTTAATGCTTAGCTATATTTATCTATAAGAATTTGAACACAAACACTTTTTTTATAATGTACAAGTCGTAGAACCTCACACAAATCGATCTAGTCCCACAGTAAGCTCTAGTAGGCTTGTGTTATGAGCATTAGACGAAGATACTTATACAGATAAATATATACTTTAATACATAGAACATCCATGAACCAGGAACAAATATTCGAGTTCATCACACAAATATGTGCCCTTGCCAGGCTTCGAACCCAGGACCGCCGGCTCAGTAGGCAGCTGCACTACCAATGCGCCAACCAAGCCGTCGAACAATACAATAAGGATCATATTTTACAAGGACCTTTACTTACAATTTTCTTTCTTAAAAACCCCCTTAAAACTTTGAATACCTTCCTTTTTCTTTTAAGTTAAAAGGAAAAGGAAGGTATCATCAAAGTCGGCATAATGTCTTTTTCTAACCTACCGCGTCCAGTGACATTAATATTCAAAATATACCCTAGAAAGTTATCCTCCTCCTCAGTCGTTGACTCTTGACTTGACAGATGCCGTATGACTCCTGGGCGCGGAGATAATCCCATTAGCGGGTTACTCCCATCCCACACAAAGTCCGACTCACTGGTAGTGAGGGCTAACCAGCTCTGATACAGTTCAAGTCATGTAAAAAAAAGGATTGACAGAGTGGTCGTGGTTGTATTATGAGACGTATACCTATTGTAGATAAAACAGCTCTCGCAATGCGCCTCCACTTGCCGCAGTCTTCAGCGTCACAGGAACATTCGACTAGGTATGGTGGTTGTCGCTGCTTTTATCAGGTCTGTCTCACGCGCTGTACCTAAAAGATGGCTATAGCTAGAGACATATTTGTATATACCTTTGTAATGCTCGTGAATCTCGGGGTTGAGGTGCGAGGTGTTGCCATGGAAATGGGCCGCCACGAATGGCCGCCTCCCCTCCTGCGGACGAGTCGTGTCATTAATATCATTATCATTATTCGCCGAACGGGCTTCTGAAACTCTCGTAAAGGTTCGTTGAATAGTTTCATTAATTTAAGCGACAATCGCAGACGGAAGAGATTAAGGAAATCTAAAAGATAATAATATGATATATGTTTTTAAACACTGGAGTGTGAAGAAGTCACACAAACTTTCGCCTTTATAATATTCGTGCGACTAGAAGGCTCCGACATTCTTCGCAGGCTCCTACTAGTAAAATTCTAAACCTCAAAGCGCGCCGCGTATTAAAGTTTTCGAACCACTGGCGTATAAGTCTGACTCTTACTTATTTGAAGTGAAATATATTAAAAAATATATACCTACATACGTATATTTTTCAACTGTATCGGGGTAAATAAAAATCTTTGCCCTAGTCTGGTAAAAGGGTCGATCGCAAAAGAATTGTACATAATTAAAAGCTTAGTTTATAAAAAATCACGATCGCTTCCTTTGTGTGACGAAAGTTAGTCATACAAAATAAATAAAATATTAAATAAATATTAAGGGACAATCATACACAAATCGACCTAGTCCCAAACTAAGCAAAGCTTGTACTGTGGGTACTTAGACGACGATATACATAATATATAAATACATATATAGATAACATCCATGACCCAAGAACAAATATTTTGCACAAATATTTGCCCCGGCCGGGATTCGAACCCGGGACCGTCGACTCAGTAGGCAGGTGTCTACCAACCGAGCCAAACGCGTCGTCAAATATATGGGTAACTTTCGTCACACAAAGGAATCAATTATGTTTTGTTTTAATTAAAGCCCTTAATTATGTAAAAAAAAATGCAAACGACCCAAAAGGTATCCTAAAACCATCTTTGCATTCCTGGTTCCATTTTAGAATAAGATAAGGTGGGGTGAGACTAACATACCTTATCTGGGACTAAGATAACATTTCTGTCCTAAGCACAAAGTAGAGCAGCACTGGACAAGAAACCAGGCAATAATCATCTTTTACAAGCATCCCACTATAAAAGTGATTTCAGACTGTGTCGCGTTCAGTAAACAATTGAAAACATACAAATATGTTTTGAGCAAGTCCTTTATTTGCAAAAGATCAAAGTTAGTTTTTAGTTATTATTGCGTGTTATATATTTATAAATTCTATTCTAGTTACTATTACTTTAAACGTATGTATTAACTTCAAACAATTATTATATTGTTCATGAAATAAATGAATGAATGACCTAGTAATGGGCATACGTGTGCTAACTCGGAGCACCGATACTAATGTACCAAAATATGTATACAATGTGGGCCCTGTAACATAAGCAAAAAATTAAAACATAGATTTTACTCGTTAAACTGAACAACATTTGTTCAGCAACTTTAAAAAAAAAGTCAGTTTTGAAAATTTGACTATTTCAAACAAATAAAATAGTATTTTCAATGTATGTCGTCCAACATTGACATTCCCTGAGCATTGACATAGCTGTCACTCTAGTAATATCGGACATTTCGCAATACATTGCTTCTTTGTCTAAACTTTATTCTACAAAATGTCATTTAATACACGTCATTTTCAGAAGTTGCTTAACAAATATTGTTTAGGTTCAAGGGACGAATCTATGTTTTAATTTATTGCTCCTGTTACAGGGCCCACCCCGTATTATCGACAAATAAATATATCGATGTTACTGTTAACATCTAAAAGTTAATCAACATAAATATATATTATTTCTCTTCATTTCAGAATGACAACAATAAACAAATTACAGCGTGTAGGTATTCATTTGTTTATTTTAAATAATTTTCATAGTAAGTATACAATCAATATTTTTTTCATATTTGTCGGTATTAAAGATTGCCGTCTAGATGAAAATATCCACTTCATTAGACATGATATCGCACCGTTTTATAGTAATCGAGAACTTTCAATGAGACATGTTCACATGTATTAATATTCCGGGTGTTTCCTGTCATAGGAGCGATAAACAAGTAACAAAAAGTTCTATAACTAGGGCGTTTTGTCACCAAACAGTGATATAGTCGGCCTATACTGGTATCCATTGTGACTGCTTGCACTATAAAGGTTTTTAACAGAGCGTTTTAATTCTATAAATTAAAGAGCAATTAAGTTTTATATTTTAGCTCTTAGAACGCTAACAAGACCATACAAAAGAATCTTTAGAGTGTTGCACTTTACTAGCTATTAAAAAAGCGGCTATGGTACTATTTGTACTGTAAATGAACTTACTGACACTGTTATGTATCCATTTTGCACTGAAACTGTGTCATAATTACTTTTACAGTACTGACACTGTAGCAGTGTTAAAAACTTTATTACAGGATCAATTTGCACTATAAAAGTACTCTTTACAAGCATTACGTAACGTTTAAGCTTCTTAAAAGTTTCCTCAACATCGCTATGGGGCTAGTTCCGTAAAAATGATGAAAACTTTTCTATAGTACTAATTAGTACTATAGCGACTCCTTGTGCAGTTGCTAAATAACTTAAATTCTAAATAGCCCTTTAAGTGGGTTTGTGTTACTGCTACGAGACTAAAACGTGACATAAAAGCGTTAAAATGATTAATTAATGGACTAATTAGATCTGTAGCAGTTTATTAGTATCATTTATATCACTAGACAGCACCCGCTAGATGTAAGAACTATTGTGGTTGTATGGAGTCTAAACATGGTACTAGGCTATTACATGAAATGCGATGGACTAACTACTGGGCTATTATTTGAGACATCCGGACGTCTACCATGAAAAAGTGGTAGACGATGACTCGCCTCCCGCTAGATGGGCCCCCATAAAAAGCGACACATAGAGTGGCCTAAGGGCAACACCAGTGCGGAAGGGTAAGGGCGGAGAGGTGTAATACTGGGCTTTAAACCGAAACCAAATAACCCCTTACGTTACCACATCCGCCCCCGAGCCGCAACTCTCGCGACTCCACTCTGGCCGGCCGGTAAAGGCAAGACAGAGGCGGAGGCCCCGACCCATCATCCCCCGTCAGGATCCCCCAGGAGCACTCAGGTACGTGGGGTCGCTACACCCCAACAGCTCGCCATAAGCTGCCCTGTGCGTGACTGATTGCGCTGGTAATACCAGCGGGCGATGGGGTCGTCACATCCCTACGCATTATTATTATCCTGTATGTCGCACCCGCTCACGGGACAATAGTGTCCCGGACCTTTGGGAGGCGTGCACGGAGCCAAAGCCAACGCGTAGAGGCCCTTTCGACAATTTAATGGAATGTAAGGTGTACATCGAGCGGATGCTGTCCCTATCCGTGTCATGGGACGCACACAGAGACAGCGCCCGCTAGGTGCAAGAATTATTGATGGATATATGGAATCTAAATACAAATTGGGCTATGGGGATGAAATGGAGGACTGGTTAATTGGGCTATTGTTTGAGACAGCCGGACGTCTACCAGGAAAAGTGTCTCATAGCAAAAAATGCACTGGTAGACGATGACTCGCCTCCCGCTAGATGGGCCCCCATAAAATAGCGACACATAAAGTGGCCTGAGGGCAACACCGGTGCGGAAGGCTAAGGGCGGAGAGGTGTAATACTGGGCTTTAAACCGAAGCCAACTAACCCCGTACGTTTCCACATCCACCCCCGAGCCGCAACTCTCGCGACTCCACTCTGAGGCGGAGGCCCCGACCCATCAACCCCCGTCAGGATCCCCCAGGAGCACTCAGGTACGTGGGGTCGCTACCCCCCAACAGCTCGCCATAAGCTGCCCTGCGTGATTATTATTATTATATATCATTATTATATGGCGTCGTTCAGTTGAGCATTCTATTCACAACATTCAGTGGTTAAGATTCGCGGCCCTTACCCGTCTCAGGCGATAAATTTAACAGCTGTCCACCACATCCCACATACGCGGTTTGTCCATTAAAACGGATAAGTAAGCTGAATGTAACTCAAACGCGGATTCAATTTCAACTTTCGCGATTTTCAGGCATTACTAAAAACAGCACTTAAAGGCTCCTTATCCGTTCAAAAATGCTGATTGTTTTAGACATTTTTCTCTATGATCAAATATGTTTCTTAACATGTATTATCAATGTTACCTACTATACTTAGAACAGGGCTATTGAGATTTATAGGTACATATTTGAAACCTACAGTTAGAAATTTTCATGGATAATTTTTGTTTCAAAAACTACTCGAAATTGACAAAATTCACACAAAACACTGTTTTTTTTTTCAACTTATTTTCGACTGCACTCGAAAGCATGAAATACCTTCATATGGTACTTTTTAATACTCAGGGAAAAATTATAACTTTAAAAAGTTGGTTGAAATCCATGCTAATATTATAAATGCGAAAGTGTGTCTGTCTGTCTGTCTGTTACCTCTTCACGCTTAAACCGCTGAATCGATTTTGATGAAATTTGACATGGAGATAGTTTAAGATCCGAGGAAGGACATAGGATAGTTTTCATCCTGGAAATTATCCCTTAAAAGACTGAAAAGTGAGTAAGTAATTCATGATGACATTGATGACCCTGTCGGAAATGTTATGATTAGACCAAAAGCACAATTGCTCTTACATTTGCTTAGGCGCTTTAAATAGTCCCTTTTATTAATTAAGGTGATCAGGTGGATATCTATCGTGTTATACGAGGTTGCTTCTATACTTCCAAGTTCCACGCGGACGTAGTCGCGGGCAAAAGCTAGTTATCAATATATTTGTTAATTATCAATATGAGAAAAAAAATATTTAAAAGGAATAAGGCCTCCTGTGTTTTAACTTTGCCAAAATTTCTTTCGTATGACCGGATGTTTGAATGTTCGGATTTCCGGCTGTTCTCGCCTACAGGTCACATTTCTTAACCGATCCTCATGAAACGTTGACAGTAGGTTAGATTAGTATATACCTATATACAATTTATTAGTACATTTTAAAGTTTACGAATTAAACATTTTTTTTCGTCATCACCGTCATACCATGACGGTTATGACGAAAAAAAAAACTATTTGATAAGTTCAAGCGTAGCAAGTAATTGATCACAGCGAAAGTCATACAGATGGACTAAGGCTGATTTAGTATAAATATTGTAATGCTGTTCTGTTTTGCGTAGAGACTGTCAACTAGGTATCCCACCGAGACATTTAATTTTAAGTGTCTATTAAACAACGCTTCTTTATAAAAACATAGTGTCAAAACCGGATACCCTTGAAATGTCGACGAAACGAACGTTTCACCGAATGCTTCATTTCGTCACATTTTCATTTCTTCGATTTTTTTTTACTCATAAGTCATAAATTTAAAAAACTCAAATATAATCAATAATAAAGAATCACACCGAAATGATACAAAAAATGCGTCTTGTTGAAATTGACCCTAATGCATTTTATTAACAATTCAAATAGTCGAATCTAATATTATAATTTTTTATTACCCAAATCTTATTATGAAGTACTATTTATTAGAGAAAAAACAACATAAAATTAAAAGTATATAACTAAACCTTAAAAAACTTAAATTATGATCTAATTAAACCTAACTTAAACTATTGGGACCTAAACTATATGTACATATATCCCCTATGTCGCTACCATTAGGTAGGGTGCCCATAAGGCTGGCCGCGTTACCTCGCTGGATGGCAACGCCAATGCGTTGGGCGAGGAACGAGCCAGCCCTACGATCACCGGAGGACCGGATAAGTAAATAACTAAGCTTTTTGAAAAGCTTAGTTGCTTCCGGTCCCCACGGTCCTAAGGTCTTATTATTATTATTCTTATTTAATCACCGAATTGTTTTGACAGGTTTACCCTTGAAATGTCGACAAACGTTTCATCGAATTTTCATTTTATCGAAAGCATTTTTTTTCTGTTTAATTATTTAGTTAGTTTTGCAACTGACTGTACTCTAGTTTATGACTGTTTGTTGACTTGAGCTAGTGTTTGACTGCTCTAACCCGGCGAAGCAATAAACTTAGTTCATTAATGAAACTCGCTGTGATATATCGTAAGTAGGTATAGAAGAATAACGACACAACATGTCTGAGAGAAGCAGGCGCTTATGGCGTTATTTATCTAGCTACGTGTTCGACATGTGGGTATAAGACCGAGATACGATAAAATTTGTATCGTAACACCACGCGAAAGATGACTACTGTCGGACAAAGGATTTATCGGTTATCCGTGATGGCCGGTTTTGTGCCACCTACCACATCTAGCACAATAAGAACACAAAACACGACTCTTTCAAGTCCAAATTAGTCTTTCATGGAGCGGGGTCATGATTTCATTTCATTTCATTCCTCCGGTTCGAAGGACCATTTTTATGTCCTGGATAATATTACCCCTGGTTCCTGGGAGCCCAGGACTAAAACAACTCACGTAAACTTCAATAATATATTCAATATTTAACTTGCTACTAGTACATCGTCGTTGTATATATACTGACATTCTTATCCTTAGCATAGACAATAAAGAGTAAAAAATACATAAGTAGTTATAAAAAGGTATAATATGCTGTTCTGTTGCGAACACATTGGCTGGACGGATTCTAACCAATATATATTATTAAAACGACAACAGTAAAAAAAAGGGCTTGCGAGGACGAAGTTGCACCCGTCTGAGGAAGACCAAGAGCTGTCTTAACATACTGGTAGCAAAACGATGGTGGCTATGTATTTTGAGAATTTTAAGAAGAAAAGAAACAAAATCAAACGTAAAACCAATTTCTTCTTTAACCAGCGTGTTTCTATAAAAACCAACAGCCCCGTTGCAAATACACTTTATAAAAAAATCTCGTTTAATGTGGTGTGTACCGCTATGTCCGCTATGCTCGTACTAGATGGAGTGATGAAGTAGAGTTATCGGCAATTGTATCTTGATCTATGCGCCGTGTCAAGTCTGCGGTCTGTCAAGTCAAGTCCTGTGGTTATCCACTGTCTGGATATTGCTTTGAATTGGTAAGGTGGAAGTACTAGTACTCGACATTGCAAGGGATATTTATTTTATGTTTCGTGATAGTACGTTAATTTACACGTCTATCGCAAATTTATTCATCCCTTATGAGAGGTATGACTTTTACCTTTATTAAATGGTATTTATATCATATAATGATCATATAAAAAATTCTCGTAATGTAATGAAATGTAAGTCAATAGGATTGTCCCAGTACATATATCACGTGCTTTTGCAGGCAGTCAGGTTGTATATATTATTATTTTGCGTGTGAAATTCGATAGCTACAAACATTTCTCATGTATTCATTCTATTTGCTATGAAAGTAACGGTAATCTTATGTCATTTATCGCAGTTGAAAGAATGGTGACGCGTATTAGTATACCGCGTCGAGTACTAGTACTTCCACCTTACTAAAACTTACGTTAATAGTACACAATATAAAACAAATGCAACGTATTTTCAACACTCGCTAGCTCCCAAAGGAACCATACACTATTACTATATTACACTACACTGACAAAAAAAGATTTGATAACAGGAGCCAAAATGTTAGCTGCTAAGTTAATCAATCGGAGGATTGACAAACTCAGGGCTACTAGTAACCAAAATAAGTTCTGTAAAATTAGCTTAATTCGTTTAACTATAGCCTAGCAATAAGCGTCGGTCCGACCCAAGGATAGTGGCGCTACAAACAGCTTTCATATGGCAATAATGAGCATACGTCATATATTTGCTTTATAAAACGCCAATCGCTATTTGTCAAGGATTTGTCATGAGCCAAACCGTTTTTCTTTGCCAAATAAATACTGAAATCCTATTGAAAAAAAGTTTACTTTCATCACTGTGGATAGTTTTGGCTTTATTATGCAAACATTACTTAAAATTTGCGGAATATTTAGTCCTGATTCCTCTTTGTGTACATTGTCACTGCATTTACTGACTTTCAACGTCAGTTACCAAAAAATTGTCGTTGCTTGTAATATAAATGAGTACCACTAAAAACCACAATATGGCGTGGCTTGTAAAACCCCCTGTGGGGTAATGTAATACTAAGCACAATTTGGCTATTTCTCGAGTTAATAAAACATCATAAATCATAATAAAATATATTATACTCACATCGCTGTTCCGGATAGTCCTGGAGACCGTGTGCTGGAAGTCTAGCGGCTTGGCGGAGTCCACACTCGTCGAGAACTTCTTCGTCTTGCGCCTGGGGCTGGAAACAAAGTAATACGGTGATTTGAAGAAAAGAGGAAAAACAACTTATGAAAATTATATTAAATCTGAAATGTCAGCTAATGAAATCCTAGCGTTCTCTTTCTTTTATTAAAACGTCGTTTGGGTTTTTTTTTTACATCTTGTTTTTTTTTATAGGTAGGTATAATCCCCTATAAAACACATTCCTAGAAAATTACAGGTTATTCTATAGCTTTGTCGACTGGGCAGGGGTGCATGCTTCCTACATAATATAAATTGTAATTACTAAGCTAATTTTACTGTTCATATACTTTTCTTTAATTGAACTACCTAAATAGCTATCTAGGAACACAGCAGAACCCTTACCAAATCAGAAAAATATCACCTCGGTTAGGCGACAAAAAAATCTGTATTTTTTCTAGGAATGAGGGGAACCTCCTCTACTTATAAGCAAAATTTACGATTTTTTTAAATATCATCAAGTCTCCATTGAAAATAAATTAATTTTCCCTAAACACCAAAAAAAGTACTTCATAAATTCTAGAAAAACACTTAAGCGTATCTTTCTTTATCTACTGCCATCAACTCAACTCTCCAATAAGAAAGAAAAATATCTATCCGAACTCGTTGTATCGTTGTATTATTAACGTAAAGGCCGCTATTCGATGAGGCATTGCAATACCTGCAATTTACTTATTAAGCATAGCTGTGCTAACTCGGGGCACCGATACTAAAGTAATGTAGCAAAATATTTTATCGACAAATAAATATATCGATGTTACTGTCAACATCTAAATGTTAATCAACATTTATATTTTTTTTTCTCTTCATTTCAGAATGATTGCAATAAACAAATTAAAACGTGTACTAATATATTTATTTTAAATAATTTTCATAGTTAAAGTATACCTACAATGTTTTTTCCATATTCGTCGGTATTAAAGATTGCCGTCTAGATGTAAATATCCACTTCATTAGACATGATATCGCACCGTTTTATAGTAATCGAGAACTTTCAATGAGACACGTATTAATATCTATCGACATCCTTTTTATCGATATCAAATCCCTAGAGCGTGCCCCGAGTTAGCACAGGTATGCTTATAAGTATCTCGGCTTTATCACGGACACTAGGTACGCTAGATACTCGTAATCGTAAGTTAATTACGAAGGACAGTCATCAGAATCACCCAAGGCCATCTTAAAGCATGTCACTCCATAATCAAGGGCCTCAAAAAACGTCATCTAGTTATATCTTTTCAGGAGTTTTTGGGACCCCCCACGTGAGATTGCTTTCACAGCTTCGTGTCCGAACCCGCCTATCCACAATCTGCCAGCAGCGTACCTAACTACTTCGGTCACATAGTGAGGAGGGAAGATGAAAGTCTTGAAAAGATAATTATTGCTGGGAACATGGAGGGAAACGAGCCCGGGAACGGTTCCCAACCAGATGGACCGATCAAGTGAAGGGCCCTTCCTCAACCAAGTTTTGCTCGGTCATCAGACACGTGATGGAACAGGCATCGGTGAAGGCAGATAAAAACTAGTTGTAGAGCATCCACAATTACTGATGACTACGATGCTCAGCCATGCAGCAGCTTCTTTGGATGTCCAGCTATCCCTGTACGAAAATTGGTTAAAATTTGTCCAGCCGTTTCGACGTGATCAGAGGACAAGGGAAATTATGAAAACAGATGGCGGCAGGCTGGCACGGCGCCACGCGCCAATACAAAACAAATGATGATCCGGCATCACAAGATTTTCCAGAAACCATGACCCTGAAAACTGACTTTTAATAGATATCTAGGATTGTATAATAGTATAGAATAGACATTCATCTTAGCGAAAAAGAAAAAAAATCATAGCCGTTAATTCAAATACAGCACTTAATAAAATAGACATTTACATATCATGGCAAAATCTCAGGTACAAGCCATTCGAAACATCGAATTCAGCTCCTGAACTAGGTACATAATATATTTAGTTTCCAAATCAATTACCTAACGAAAGTATGTTTAACTCACCAAAGGAAAAAGAAGTTAAAGCTCTGGGAACTTGGTCGAAAAAGTGTTATTTCAGCAGGACGGTATCTACATAAGAGCGATGTGTATTTTTAACCAGAAAATATATTTGCTCACACATAGGTGTACCAATATTTTCTTTGTGTATCACGTATGTCTTTTATTTGTGTTTTTTTGGGTTTCGTAAACAATCAACATACACCTTACACCTGTAGTCTATGGGTAAAATGTGCCTTGGTTTTATATGAAGGATTTTTATACAAAGCATTGACGCTGTATAAGCCTAAGTACAGTCGACAAGAAAGTGTCGCTAAATTAAAAAGTGTTGCACTGCAGTGTCGTCCCGGTTTTTTAGATTGATTAGAAAGGGACGACACTACAGTATTGCCACTTTTTAATTTCTACTTTTATATGTCGTACTGTAAGTACTTTACATAATTTAGGTAGGTACTTATTCTTGTATACTTTGTAAATTTTATTTAATTTTAAAGTCACGCACAACTTTCAGTACTTATGCTGTACTTTATTAGACCACAATTTAAACTTTTACCAACTACTAGCTCTTTAGAAGATTTCCAGGTTATATTAAACTTCACACTTTAAAGTTCACAGTGACCTGTTTTGAGCGAGTCAGGCTTTTAATGAAATGGCGCCGTCTGGGCTTCAAGTTATAATTACTTCAAGCCCTTTGATAAGCTGAAAGAAAAATGGCGACCAAGAAACTTTAAGGTAAGTTTCGCTAAGTGATTTACTTTCAGAGCTAGACAAAAAACCGAGGAGAAAAGGCTGAATGTGAAAGAATTTCAATGGAAAGACGATTAGGTAATTAATTTCTTGTAATGCGTATTTAACCTTAAGCAATGCTGCTTACCTAAATTATGCAGAGCTATACCTAATCTCCTGTAAAAAGAGCGCCAAACTCATTGCGCGGTAAAAATTGAGCAGGAAAGAAAAGTCATGTCATAACCGTCTCTTTTGGTTTACCGTCCTTATTTACTAATTTTTTCTAAAACATTTTCAGGTGTACAGATATATTTAAAATTGTATAATTAGTTACGTTTTTAGACGCCGCACGGAAAAACTGTAGGCGTATAATAATTGATCGTTAAAAAACTCACACAAGTTTGCGGCGTGGGCGAAGCCGAAAGCTATTATATTTCACACATTTATTAATGAGTTTAGGGGCGTTATTAAAAAAACCGGCCAAGTGCGAGTCGGACTCGCGCACCGAGGGTTCCGTACAAACACTTTCCATCCCTAAGTGGTTAAGTTAAGTTTGCACCTGGTATGTATAGCGCCCCATATAAATTAGGTGCAAAGTTAGGTATTAAAAAAAAAAATTATGGTTTTCGTAATTATTCCTTTATCTATGCTATAAGACGTTGCTTCGTACCAAATTTCAAGATTCTGAGTTCACGGGAAGCACCCTGTAGGTTTTGATTCCCTTGCAAGTGTCGAAAATTTGCAAATTAGGTGCAAAGTTAGGTATTAAAAAAAAAATTATGGTTTTCGTAATTATTCCTTTATCTATGCTATAAGACGTTGCTTCGTACCAAATTTCAAGATTCTGAGTTCACGGGAAGCACCCTGTAGGTTTTGATTCCCTTGCAAGTGTCGAAAATTTGCGGCATAAACGGCTGTATCTTTTGATTGCGTTGGCTTAGAAGTTTGATTTTTTCACAGCTTCAAGGGACAGTAGTCCTGAGTAATTGATATAAATTTCAGCTTCATACGTCCACGCGTTCCTGAGAGAAAGGGTCTTGACAGACGGACGGACAGACGGACAACAAAGTGATCCTATAAGGGTTCCGTTTTTTCCTTTTGAGGTACGGAACCCTAAAAATACCGGGTCCCTGTTTCTTCCCGAACTGACGTTACTGGGTTCATCTTACTCAAAATTGATGATAACATGTTCAATGTGAACAATAAAAAAAGTGTCCTTAATTAGCCCGTTCCATAATATCACGTTTGCATATGTTTTATTTTATTTGCACGAGCGTTACGCAGTGGAAACTAAAATTTGCATACAAAAGGACACTTTTTAGGGTTCCTACCCTTATAGTTTCGCCATGTCCGTCTGTCCGTCTGTCTGTCTGTCTGTCTGTCTGTCTGTCCGTCCGCGGCTTAGCTCCGTGATCAGTACTAGAAAGCTATTGTGAAGGATGGGCAACTACGGAACCCTACACTGAGCGTGGCCCGACATACTGTTGGCCGGATTTTTTATTCTTAGGATGAAACGTCAAGTCCTGGACGAAACAGGAATTCCTTTTTTTTTTTAAAACGCTTTTAACGCCCTCGGTTGGTTTACTTACCCCCATCGCTATAACAAACGTCCCAGGATTAATGACATCCATTTACGTAAAACATCGAGAAAATTCTGCTCCAACCAGTATTACGGATCCAAAATTATTCCAACAATTTCTTATTAAGAAAGTTTGCAAAGTACACTGTCATCGCTCGTTAATACTTGTTTCGTTTATATAACAGATAAAAATTGGTTATATAAGAGGCCTTACCTACTCCTTTTAAAATGCTGATTGTTTTAGACATTTTTCTCTATGATCAAACATGTTTCTTAACATATTATAGATGTTACTAGAACAGGGTTATTTTGATTTATTGGTATATATTTGAAACCTACAGTTTGAATTTTTGTTTAAAAAACTACTCTATTGATATATTGAAACTACGAAATTGATAAAATTCACGCAGAAAATTAGTTTTTTAAATTTAGTTGCGACTGCACGCAATGAAAGCATAAAATAGCTATGTTACTACCTAGAACTCGAGGAAAAGTATTATTCACTTCAAAAAGTTGGTAGAAGTTATAAATATATTTGTCATAGTTAATATGACAAAAGTACATTTTAAAAGGAATAAGGCCTCTTAAGTCGGTGGTAAAAACAAACCATCGTCTCTTTTTTTATAATCCTTTGTTTCTATGAACAGACATGTAAGTGGGTAGCTTGAAGCAACTACCTTGTCTTCGCATTAATTAGTACCTATAGTAGAGTTGTTGTCCGCTGATTTCTAACATAATTGTGCGCATCGGGTTACAAGCATGAAATTTCTACTACAGATAGAGTGTTTCACGGTGATTATTTTCAGATGTGGAGGGCAGTCAGATTCGTCCCCTATGAGGCGGGAGAGCGGATTGAATAGGACCAAGTATACCTCTTTTCTTTTTTTATTGCTGGTCAGTTAAGTCTACTGGGACTTGTCTGGTATCATTTCCGTGTAAAACAGATATCAAAAATTCATTTTTTATGTTATATTTGTATAGTTCTATATAAAAATATGGGTGTATGACCGAAAAGGTAAAAATCACAACGTTTTTTTATTCAGTGAGGTAAATTAGTTAATTTTCGTTATTTAATCTAGTTTCTAAATAAGTTTCTGTCAAAAATGACATTTTAGTGGCAAGCTTTTATAGCCGACTGTACTTTTCTTTGGATATCCATCAAATGCTCACTGAGATGATTCTAAAGAGCCCAAGCTCGGTAGGATTGCTTTTTTCTATTATAGAGTTCCTATGGCCACCTTCCGGCTCCATCATCAGATCACTCCCATGGTACCATATTATTGTATTGTCATCAAAGTTAAGTAAGTATGCAAAATTTCAGCTCAATCGGTTGACGATATCTGCTTCAAAATTGAGTTGCAAGATTTCACCCGAACAAACATACTTAGATACATACATACTTACATTGCAAGTTAAATAAAAGCTTTTAAAATATATGTATGTTGGGCACTTCTCATACAAACAGTAGTAGCTTAAAATATATGTTTACGTCGGCATAACCAACGTAAATCTCCGAACGCATCCCATTTCGCTTCATTAAATACATTAAATAATGATTATTAACATGCTTTTACATATAATATTTACCATATACGTCGTAAAAAAACAAATTGATGTAATTAAAACAAAATATTTGTTACTTGTCGCACAATTTCGCGGAAGCTGTCAATATAACAATGGCACCTCGTTATGACCGCAAGCATCAAGTTACCAGAAAACCACGCGTAAACAACTGTCTATCAAAAGATAACCTTCAAAGTTGTCTATTGTCTATTCTATAAGATATCCCTGTCTTGTTTGGGCCAATTATTATTTTGCTGTCGATTTTTTTTCTTAGATTTCAATCAAAGGTCAGTTAATATAATAAAAATAATTAAAATGGGCCCATGGTTCAATTTTATTTATGTAATACATTTTGTGTAACTCAATGTAGCAAGAAACAATTTTAGGACATAGCGTGAAAACGGGCTTACCATGGTCAGAAGAAGTAACTTTGCCAACTCCCCAAATTTAATTGAAATCAGGGAATAAAAAAAATTGTCAAAAAATTAAAAATTGGCCCGTTTATCCATTAAAATTATAAAAAATAAAAACAATTTACGGTTACGGTTCTAATATTGTCCCAATTTGTGCCAAGTAGCGTCGTTTATTGGCAATAAAGGATCCTCGACGGCGCCAATGGCACAACTCGTATGCAACTGTAATAATTGACACAATTGGTGTATGATTGTCATTATTGGTTAGCAATGTTTGTCTTTAAATGACTTCAGAGGGCATCCGACAATCCATTCGCAATGTTATAGGAGGTTCTCAATCAATTTAGTTGGTGTCATACAATTTTGGTGAAGATTTGATCAAGAAGTCCATGAGGAATCGCGGGAACTTCTCAAGTATCATAGGTACATCTATTTTTTTTCTCCCGATTTAACAGTAGGCAATATTGCCTCCAACTGTATTACTCCTAGGTCCTAGCTTGCCGGGGGGAGCCAAACTTTCGTAAGGGTGCTTGTCCAATCCACCTTGACGCGGAACCGGTGCAAAGTGGAGATTTCAAGCACTGTAATTGTCAATGACGGTCAGCTCTGGGTCAGTGGAAGTGCACCCTTAGACCATCAGATCTATTGTGGATCACATCACATAGAATCATTCATGGACGTTTTTTGCAACGTTACTAGCGACCTCTATATAAGTTAAATCCTCGCTAACAACATGCGTATCACCTGTCGTCAGGTCTGGTGACGATGGCGTCGTTGGCGTTGGTGTCGGGGAACACGCTGCCCTTGTCCCGCGCGCCCCCCCGCGCCGGGGCCTCCGGGGCCTCCTTCAGCTCTGCTACACACATGAACAATGAATGTTACCTGTCGTCAGGCCTGGTGACGAAGGCGTCGTTGGCGTTGGTGTCGGGGAACACGCTGCGCTTGTCCCGCGGGGCCCCCTGCGCCGGGGCCTCCGGGGCCTCCTTCAGCGGCTCTGCTGGAAGAAGAAGTATATTTTATTTGTTACCTTAGTTTAGACGCAGCTTGATTAGCTGGGTAAAAAGTTACTATCCAATTATAACCACTTATGTATGTATATTCAGCTATATTGTTTATTGTATTTTTTTTGACTATGCAAATCTAAATACTTATCGCACGTAATAAGCCATTGTTATTATTGTTATTGATTAGAAGTTAGTTGCACCGCCCACAACTTATCTGCTTTGCGCAATAGTTGACTGGTAGAGAATTCCCAATGGCTTTAAGTCCGCATTTTGTACAATTCGTTTTTCAATTTGTGCAATAAAGATTAAATAAATAAATAGCACCCATGCAAGCAAAAGATCATTCAAACTAGTTTCCTGTTACGGGCCGTTTCTATTAAAAAAAATTATGTAGGTAATGCTGCTATTTTATTTTACGGCCCGTATTAGAGGATTTGTCGGGCCTGCGGGCCATAGGGTGATGTGTACCTACATATAAAAAATCTGAATTTAAAGCACACAGGAAGCCTTTTTCCATCAATATGACCCTTTGAATTCTAATCTTTTGTTCAGCGAAACTGTGTTTCCACGTGGATTCAGAAGTTTCAAGTTCGCCACAGTAACTAACTTTATCTTGTCACGTTTTCAGGAAACCTTAATTGGAATCCCGTGTTTGTACATACTTCATCAACTGAAATCATGACCATTCTATAAGGGCACTTTGACATGTCTGAGTCTACTGGCATTTCACAAGATGTCCTATGTTGAGAAGAAACGCCGAAAGAAACTCAAGTCAGCATTTCTTTCGTAAATGAAACTTAACTACTTTATTACATTAAATTACCTAACATGTATCTTAAGAAGTTAAGCTTAAATATTGTTGTAGAAAACATATTGTAAGATTTTGATCATAACACTCGACCTGTAAGATTCGATTATCTTGGGCTAACGTTATTTACCGTTTTGCTTGTCGCTCTCTATTGAAATGAAAGAGACAGGAAATATTCGTTTTGAAACAAAACTTGTTGTGTTAAGAATATTAATTGTGCCTAATTTGCCACCACTTAAGATAATTTAGAAAGGGGTTATTGATTAATTTGTTTACGTAGAAGATGACGAATTGTTTACGTAGGCTTTGATTGCTTTTACTCTTGTGGGGGAAGGCCGCGTGGGAGGTCTTTTTTCACGATTGACAATCTGCGATGAAAAATCGGAACGAACGTAGGCTGTACTTATGCCATATTTACTTATTCATTTTTAGCAGCTCTTCGTTGAAACTGATCTATTTTAAGAGGGGTATTGTTATTATTATATATACAGAGTGATTGGAATAACGATTTAGGAACTTTGGGAGGTCACTCTATATTTCTTACTCAAATCTGGGATAAGTAGTTATTTTTTAAACGAGTTTATTATACTGTGATAGTACGAGTTTTGTTTTAAGTAGTAAACTGCGGCATGGAATCTTGTACGATAATGAAAATGATTGGTAGATTTAGGCGCATACCTGGTGTCTTAGCAGGATCGGCGAAGGTGTTGAGCATGCGGTGGATCTGGTGGATGGTTGAAGGATCAGCCGGCCTCTTCTGGCCCTGCGTCACGACGGAACCCATGAAATCTTCAGGCTTAAGTCGCACCATGCTTGAACGGCCATTCTGGAAATAATAAGTGTCTTTTAGATATATAGATCAGTTGCGACGACCGAGACTGATGGATGCTTTCATCACTGCATATCGGCGGGCTTGCATTTAAGCGATAATTTCTTAAAACATTTAGAAACAGTAATAACATTTATCGTTGATATAACAATGTAGTTAAACCCTAAAAAATAACAAGGTATTTAAATCAACCTAACCGCGCTTATATAAAATTAATTAAAAACAACACTAGCTGTATAAAATTGCTTGAGTAAGCAGTTCAGTGCAAAATTTAGCGTATGAAGATCAATACGCAGTCAAGTATGATAAAGATGCGGCCGTATCCATTATAGACGAGGAAATTGGGCTCGACTGAAGTGAATGGATTATGACACCAGCTACTGAGCTATGAATAAAATAAAGACTACAGACTTCTTCTTTGTCTTCACACTCTTGGTAGAGTGGTCGTGGTCGCTACATCAGGGGTGGTGGTGGCGCTCTAGTGCCTACGAATTATCAGAAAATCTGGCACATATCAACCTAGTCAATATAAATTCGTCAGCAGCCAAACTAGACCTCCAGTAATGGCCTCCTCTAAATAACGCCGCCATGACGAATCCAGCGGACACTAGTGACCCTCACCAATCTCACCATGGTCATCAGTTCATCTTGTGATATAGTCTAGCCACGCTGCCTTCCAGTGTGATCTCCACTCAAGAACTAGTCGACACCAGCGGCCGTTGATTCTACGAGCAATGTGCTCTGCCCATTGCCACTGTAGTTTAGCAATTCTCCTAGCTCTAAACGACATAGTTTACGCTGATTCTTCTACAGATCTCTTAATTCCTGATCTGATTCGATCACACAAAAAAGCTCCGAGGATAGCTTCCTCCATTGCTCTGTAGCATCGTAGCTTCTTGTTCCTTGCAAGGTGAAAAGCTCGCAGGCTTTCGGCGAGCTTACACGCGTTATTCTGCGCGGATTATTGGCACAAGGCTGCGCGTCGCCTTGAGCCACCTAAGCCTGTTGGGGACGGTTTCGAACGCTGTTTGGGAAATTGGAAACGGGTAATATTCACTCTACCTTATTAATTGTTTGTATAAGATGCAACGCAATTGGTAGTAAGGCGAGGCGACATGACCTAGTGCATGTATATCGCTAAGATTGTCTATGAACGCGCGCTGAGAGTATTTAGTAAGCCCATCAAGCTAGCAACTATCTCCTCTCGCAGTCCTTGTACCAGAGAAAATAAAGAAAAATAATATAAAACAACTCACATATTCTTTCCACCTCCTGTCGCAATCCTCGTACCAGTAGCATCCTTCCTCAGTTGCATCCTCCTTCAGTCGTCATCGTCCGTCATGTCATTGGCTTCATCTTCATCGATGGTGATGTATTTTAGGTAAAGAAAATAAAGTAAAAAAATATAAGAAAACTCACATTCACTCTCCTCCTCCTGTTGTAGTCCTCATACTAGTAGCCTCTCTTCTCGTCGTCATCCTCGCCACAGTCGTCATCGTTCGTAATGTGATGATGTCATTGAGCTATAGATATAATAAAAAAAATCAAATGAACTCACATTCGTCCTCCTCCTGTCGTAGTCCTCGTACCAGTAGCCGCTCTCCTCGTCGTCGTCGTCGCCGTAGTCGTCATCGTCCGTCAAGTCGTCGTCGGCAGTGTCTTCGTCTTCCATGACGGTGATGTCTTTCAGCTTGCCCATGGCTTCCTCGTCCTTGGGCTCGACGGATGGCTCATCGTTGTCTGCGTAGATCTGAGAACAATAGGAAATAGGGTATTTAGTAATGAGCGTAACTATCTTAGATTTTTTTTTTTTTTTATTTAAGTCTGGGGTCAAACGAGAAAACGGATCGCCTGATGGAGAGGGATTACCTTCGCCCATAGACACCTGCAACACCAGAGGAGTCACAAGTGCATTTTACTAGAATAACCACTTGAATTTTTAAGTGATACATTCCTGATAAGAAGAATTGTGATTAAAACTCTCTTCATTTTATAGAGACTAGAGATAATTGTTGATTCTCGAAAATATCTAAATCGATTACTATGACGGATAGAAATGTTTGATAACAAAAGCTGCGCGTCAGCTAATTTACGCTGAAGAAAACATTTTTGAAATTATACAATACCGCTCATCCCACGGGAACACTTTTTTTTTTCGAAATAAAAAGTAATCTGTGTATTAATACAGGGTGTCAGCTACCTTCATACTAAAATTTATTAAAATTGGTCCAGCCGTTTGAGCGTGAATAAGTAACAAACATACACACAAACACACTTAAAAAATTTCGCCTTTATAATATTAGTGTGATAATTTTTTCACTTTCCTCACTACGCAAAGGATTTTTTTAAACATGGGACAACATAGTATCGCAGACCAAAATGGAAGCACAAATCACAATGGCAAAGGACAAGAAGATATCAATTGCCTACTTCGATTACCGCCGTCGGGTAGAAAACTATCCTATATCTTTGAATGTCCAGCTGACCCTGCACCAACATTATATATTATACACGATGATTATTAATCGGTGATCAGTAGAAAAATATTAATATCCAGCTAAAATTAAACTTAATAGGCGAGGTCTCGCTCCATTACCTCACTGTTTAATTAATTAAAAGTTAAAACATAATTAAAACTAATAACCACAATATACATGGTCATCCTACATAAATTATTGAAGCGTAGTACTTCAAGTGCCATCGCTTTGACGGGAAATTTTACGAAATTTTCTACGGCTTTGTTTATGTAATGACGATGACAAGTTATTACTCATAAATTGTCATTGCCATTAAATTATGGAATAAGGTTGTAAACTCACAGATACAGATTAGTAGGGTGACAAGGAATTTAAGACAACATTGGTTTCAAAATAAAAAATATCATAGAAAAACAAAAGTTTGTTTCATGTAATTACGACTTCAACGTGACCGCCATCAATTCCTGACTTAGAAAAGTTGGTACCTGATCACCGATTAAAAATCATCTTGTATTAGCGCGCCCTAACGCGCGGTTAAGTTTTTCCTGATATAATGACCCTCTCTAGACACAAAACTAATTATCAATACAATTTTAGAATTTTATAATAGGTAGCATAGATGTCACCGGCCCTGTTGAGGAACTCCATACGAGTTCAAAACATGTCGGGCCCTTCCTGATAATGTTTACGTGAGTTTTAAACCATTTATATAATAATTTATCATGAAAAACTTGCATGCAGCCCTAAAGTACGAGTATTATTACAAACCCATCTAATTTCAACTTCCACTTGAACAAATTATAATAAAACATGAAACTTGAATGTAAATTAAGAGGCCTTATTCCTTTTAAAATGCTGATTGTTTAGACATTTTTCTCTATGATCAAACATGTTTCTCAACATATTATTGATGTTACTTCCTAGAACAGGGCTATTGGGATTTATTGGTATATATTTGAAACCTACAGTTTAAATTTTTCATTGATAATTTTTGTTCGAAAAACTACTCGAAATTGACAAAATTCACGTGGAAAAATCGTTTTTTCAACTTATTTTCGACTGCACGCAATGAAAGCATGAAATAGCTACGTTACTACCTAGAACTCGGGAAAAAGTATTATTCACTTCAAAAAGTTGGTTGAAATTATCAATATATTCGTCATAATATGAAAAAAAATAATTTTAAAAGGAATAAGGCCTCTTAACAACGGTAATTTAATTAACAATTAAATAACTTTTGCCGTGCATATTATGTTTCCATCTGTTCTCGTTAAAGTTCAATTTCACGGGAATATGTGATTTTTTAATTATATTAATTTAAGCAGTAACGTCTGTTAATGTAAATCAAATATTTATAACGAAGCCAAAATTAAAAAAAAAAAATAGTTCAGGCAGGGTTCGAACTTGCGTCTCCAACGGCTTTCCGGGCCAACACGAGCATTCCTACCTATTAGACCACTGAACCTGATGCGAGAGCCATTGAATTTTTCAAGCTGTTGCTTCTGCCAGCCTTAGGGCGTTGTTAATGTGTAAATTGACCATGAGCAAGATCATGACAGATTAGTAGACTTTATTAATCACTAGACTTCAGCACTTAAAATTTTGCCGAAAATACGCATAACCATGAAAAAAAACTCTAGTTCTAACGAAGCTGGTTCTAAGGTAACTATTTTTTATATTAAACTAATACAATACAATACAAATCCACTCTATTACACACCTCAAATACACAGGGATACAAAACATGAGAGATATACAGAACTAATGTTGTAGGTATGAATTATGTTACGTCTACGTTTATAAAAAAAAAACACGCACATCCATCAATATGGAGCTATCAATCTTCCTACAGCGGAGTACCTACCGAAAAGTACTGACAGTTTCATTTCAAAACATTTGGTTTACGCGAGCAGGCGTTTCTGCTTCAATAACCTAAATTAAACAAGTAAAACACCCCCGACACAATTAGCTGGTCATCATGAGACCCTCATTCAATGAGTGACATAGAAAATGCTACTAAAACTAAACATAAGTACAACTTTTGGGGTTCTTAGCTTCAATATTGGTTGACATCTTGTCACTTCTTCCAATCAAAGCCGAATATCTTGGAACTTACTGGTCTTATTTCCACCAAACATGGCTAAGGACAAAAAATGATGAAAAAATTAAATGGGTCCATCCGTTTGGGAGCTACGATGCCACAAACAGACACAAATATATATATATATATATATTTTCATGACACTGCTCGAAAATTTATTTATAGGTTACCTACCAGAATCCAGTACACAAAACTGCTTATACAACGTGTATATTTAATATAACCGCAAACTTTACGGGGTCTTAGTATAGGCACTTTTTCATTATAATATCCGTAAATTATAAAAAAAAAACTAACTTTTTTTCTCCATATAAAATAATTGAGCACGCAATGTATTTGTTTGTTGTTGTTTGTTGACACTTAACCTCGTGATCGTGATTTCACAACTGTCACTAGTAATATTTAACTACGCCAAACATTGCTGCTCAGAAAAAAATCAAAAATTAATTACGCTATGCCAGTTAACGCTAAATTAATAATAGTTATAAATATCAGATAGTAATCAGATCAGATAGGCACTAAAATCTCCGTCTGGCTACAATATGCGGTTATATCAAATATACACGCTGCATTTGTAAACTGTATATCTCTGTTAGCTCGCAACACGACAACAATGTACACTTGAATTTCATAGTAAGATACGAGTTTTTAGAAAATATTTCAGAGTAATTTTCTCGGCCTACTTAAACGACAATTTAACCAAACAAAGCTAATCAATTGACAATAATCATAACCCAGTGTCAATCATAGATTTAATTTATAGTTCAATGAAAACATGTTTATTTTGCATTCCAAAGTTCATCAACTACTTACTCAATAATGTTCGAATGACTAATACCAATTACTCAGTAATTATAACTAACAATGGAATACAGTGACCGCGATTCCTCGTAAAAACGAATAAATAAATATAGTAAGATATTAGTTATAAGTACCAGCACATGAATCAAAATTAATGTGCCTAACACTTTTACATTTTTACGTCAGGTACTTAATGTTTGAATACTTTGAATGAGGCGCAAATTTCTTGAAGCAAGTCACAATTTTTACCACACATTATGATGTCGCATTTTCAGGGTAATTAAAATTAGATTTAATGTCATTATGATGACAATGTTCAAACTTGAAATCTTTAAAAGTCATACATAGAACCCTGTAACTAACATTGAGCCATCGATGTGGCATCGGAGCCACGAGTGCACGAGTGTATTGGCGTTTTAATTTGCAAACTTCTTTATCTATTGAAATGTGAAACCTACCTGAAATGTGCGCAGAAATTATCTACTTTTATTTATATTTATCCTCATTTGCATGAGTAGGCATATTCCTATGCATGTGTTGAGTCTCAAGAATAACTAGTTACACCCGTAGTGCCAGTAGCAATTTTGATATCCTTCGTGATTTTTTATGTCACTTAATTTGTGATCATATAAATATAGATTATTAGTAGATCCTAAACATTTAAACCCTTAAGGTTGACCGTGACCTCCAATACGTGAAACGGACCGCATGGTACTCGCGGGGATGGGCCACGTGACGGGTTGCTAAATTGCCGAACGTTCTGTTGACGGGCTTCCCATTTTTCACGGTACGTCACGACCCTCAGTTTTTAGGAAAATGTAAATTAACATTAACAAACGCCTTTTTAGGGAATTCTAGAACAATTCCTTCTCAATGTAGGTACATATACGACTTCACTTTTCATTATACCAACTTTACCGGAGTAGGCTTTATTATAGCGGCTCCACACTACTCGCGAAGTTGGGAGAGGCACTTCGCTGCAGAAACCCATCCCAAGTAAAGCCTGACCAGAAATATATGAGGATGCGCCATATTGCGGAATTTCACTGGAACTAATTTCTTACACTGGCAATGATTTTATGATGGTTTGTCAACAATGGCATTCGTGGTTCTTTAAGATTATCCGAAGATAAAAGTTATACCGTTTTTTTTTTTAGTTTTTTTTAACATGTGTCAACTAGCCTATTCTCCTATCGTGTGATATACCTTCACGTCGACATTGCTAACCAAGCAAGAAGTGAAAGCCACAGAGAAAAAAAAATGTTTAAGATTATCCAAAGAATAAGAATAAGAATAAGAATAAGAATGATTTATTGCAAAACTGTGTACATAGTTAGGTCGACAAAAAAAATACATTTGTTCCAACAGTTACCTGTTTCAGGCATGCAATACTTAGTTATTTATAAATTAGTACAGCTACAATCGAAGAATTCTTTTAAGCTATAAAATGCCTTATCAATGAGCCAATTTTTAAGATTCCATTTAAACCTGTTTCCTTCCAGAGCTTTCATGTCTGACGGGAGGTGGTTGTACACTCGGATTGCCATTACAAAAGTGCTATTCTTATAAATAGAGGTATTAATTTTCGGTAGCTGGATATTAAATTTATACTGTGCTCTGAGGTTACATTTTGTAGATGACAGTCGTGTAAAATAATTGGGTTGATTTCTTACAAACAAGCTAACCTCCAATATGTATATACCAGTCAGTGTAAGAAATCGCTTTTCTCGAAAAGCTTGACGTAGAGAATCCCTGACGTTCATACGATAAATAGTTTTAATACATCGTTTCTGAAGTACGAATGTTTTATTTATATCTACAGAATTACCCCAGAAAATAACTCCATAAATCAACAAAGGATACACATTTCCGTAATAGGCGTTGATAACTATGCTTTCAGAGCAAGTTTCAGATAGTATTGACAAAACGTAACAATTGCTAGAGATTCTCTTGTTTAATTCATTTATGTGAGCCTTCCAGTTTAGATGGGAGTCTACTTGAACTCCTAAAAATTTTACACTACCTACTTCTTCTATAGTAGTTCCAGCTTCCGACACACTCAAGGAGATAGGAGCCGTTCTATAATTTCTGAACTGAATGAGCTGAGTTTTGTTTAGGTTCAATTTAAGATTTAATGTACAAAGCCAATTTGATATCTTATTAAGATCACTGCATATATGTATTTTAAGATCAGGAGCCTTTGAACGATCACATGAAAATAGTATTGTAGCGTCGTCAGCAAACAAAACGCACAATTTATTAGCAACACTAGGAAATTCATTTAAGTAAATCAGGAATAGTAGCGGACCAAGCACGCTACCTTGCGGCACCCCAACTACTACTTCTTCGTAGCATGACAACACATGCTCAATAGTTTTATTTTGATTATTATAACTATCTATTTGTACAGCCTGTTTTCTGTTTCGTAAATAAGTTTCAAACAATTTTAAAGCATTTCCCCTTATCCCGATATGCTCTAACTGTTTCAGCATTATGTCATGCACAACACAGTCAAATGCTTTTGACATATCGAGCATAAGGGCAACGCAGATGTTACCGGAATTAATCTTATCCCATATTTTTTTTAAAATTGAAAATATTGCTAATGAGGTGGATTTTCCTTTCTGGAAACCAAACTGCGACTTATCTAATAGATTATTTTTCAATAAAAAACCAAAGAAAATGCCGAAAACCATTCACAGTCGTGAACGTAAGATTATAAATAAAGTGTATACGTGTTTACTAAACGAAAAACAGTCATAAAAAGAGTGCACTCCATGAAATGATATTACGAGGTTAACATAGTGGAACTGACAGGTATTTAAACTAATGTCATTATGGTGGGTTGCGATTGGTTGCAAAATTGTTGCCATATAAATCTTATAAATAGCGCCCTCGTGACAATCCTCATATATTTCTGGTCAGGCTTTAGCAACCAAGCGGCCCTTACACTGCTAATTTAAGCTGAATAAAGGCAGCATAAGCGCTTCTGCAGCTTTTTTTGCTACTTGGGATATTTCGGCCGGCCAACTTCGCGACGCGACTTAGTGTGGAGCTAGGGTTAAAGTTAGTAGATTTGACGAATCATGTGGTATTTTCTTTTCTGTTCATAGGTGTCCGTTTTATCAATAAAAATGGAGTTAGTAGATTGTATTTTACTTTGACTTTGAAAAAAAATAATACAATTATCGACTCCATGGATTTTAGAACCACGGTGTGCTACCAAATGTCCTAATCCTAATAATTCTCCAAACTGCAAACAATGTTTGCTTTTTTTGTAAAACTAAAGGTCAGACGGTGAAAGGTCGGCGTTAAATGGAAGCCAGATGAAAAACTATTGTTGTCGTATTACCGACAGCCTTTGAAAAAGCAAATGAATATTTTCATAATGCATTGTTGACTCGTTGTGTAAGAAATGCTTTATTTGTAGTATTAATTGTAATATAATAGTCAATTTGTGAGAAAACAGTACGTTTAGCAGAACAGTGACTCGCGACTGCACGTGTCTCATCTCATTCTACAGCCCAGTGATTTTCCGGTCACTGGTATAGCCATAGTCTAACAAGCGTCGGTCCGGCCCGGGGATAGTGGCGCTACAAACAGCTTTCATATGGCAATAATGTGCATATGTCATATTTAGTGAACAGTCAGTAGCGATTTGTCAAGGATTTATCACTAACCAAATTCAAAACATTGTTTACCGGAATGCTGCTCAATCCTTCGTTATTCTAGCGAAATAAATACTAAATATTATTGAAAATAACTTGTCTCTCGTCACTATGGATAGTTTTGGCTTTATTCTACAAAAAATACTTGCAGAATATTTAATCCAGTTTCCTCTTATAGTGTCGTTGCCAGTAAAATAAATCAGTACCACTAAAAATTCGCTATATGGCGTGAGTTGAAAAACACCCTGTTGGGTTATAGCGCGACAAACAATACCTGTCACTTTCCTAATTATCAGTACCGTGCGAGTAAGACAGGTGGTGCTGAGCGACAAGCGAAGTCGCGGTATGATATGCTAACTTTGAAATTAGCCCACTAAAATATAAAAAATATATAATAATAAACAAAAACCCGAAATCGAATTCCGATATTTCGTATCCGCCGTCGGCCACGCCGGAACAAGTAGCACTCTCTAAAATTGTATTGAAACACTCTCTGATATTGTATTGAAAACCGATTTTCTATTGGGATAAAAACCTTAACAGCGCGATTTTTTTCTTATATATGTATTGTCATTGAGTACAACGCCATCTATCAATTGAAATGCTTTTCGACGTCATCACGACAAACATCCGAACTTTATGTTAACCAATTTGTGGGCAGGGATGACAGGGCATACAAAAATGGTTGTAGGATTATTTTACCCGATTATGTTAAAAAACCGGCCAACTGCGAGTCTGACTCGCGCACCGAGGGTTCCGTACAAATACTTATCCCATCTTAACTGGCCGGGGTTAAGTTAAGCTGGCACCTGGTGTGTATGGCGCAGAATACATATGAGATGCAAAGTTAACGCAACCGATCACGTTTCTTGTATGGTATCCTTAAATATTTATTTTATTGTGTTTCTTAGTATTTATTAATATAGCGGCAACAGAAATACATCTGTAAAAATTTCAACTGTCTAGCTATCGCGGTTCATGAGATACAGCCTGGTGACAGACGGACAGCGAAGGCTTAGTAATAGGGTCTCGTTCTTACCCTTTGGGTACGGAACCCTAAAAAACCACCCAACGCGCAATGTGGGGATCCGTAGTTGCTCATCATAAGAAGAGAGCTTTTTGGTGCAACCTATTCTCCTCACTTGGCTTTAAAGAAATAGAGGACAAGCTATTTGGTTTCCGTTTTCGTTTTGGAATCATAATATTTTTAAAATACCTATCCAACGATATCCCACACCTCGGGATAACTACAGGAGGTGGTATACCCTTAATTTTTTTCAGGTTTTGATTCTACCACTTTGTCAGCATGATAGCTGAATTATACCCGTGCTAAATAAGGGTTCCTTGTTGACTACGGAGCCCTAAAAAGGAGGGTTACATAGACAATGCGGGGACCTTCTAGTACCAAAATAAGAGTAGGTAAGTATTAAACGAATAAACTCATCTGCTCCTACGTCATTCAGTCTCTGAATATCTTGTAACATATTGTACAGGAAACATTCAGATAGTGAATAGCAGAATGACTCCCACAAGTAAATAATATAACTGTCGGAAAACTGGATCGAAGAAGCCCGGAGGCAACCGGGCGGGGCTGAAATTAGATAAGAACCTACCTCATAAACGTGCCGTGAGTACTTGTTCCTGAAACGTAATAACGCTTCTCGGAATTGGTCGCCATGACAACGAGAGAAGTCCTCAGTACGGTATTTGACTGAAGTGAAAATAAATTTTATCATTGGGACCACTTAACACCCACTCAAAAATACACCAAAATAAACTGTCACTATTTTTGGACATTATACTATTTTTGGCCATAAACTAAAAAAAAAACGTGTTTTGACTAGCTATACTGATTTTGATGACGTCACAAGCCAGTATCTTCATGGAAACTTTACACTAACAGATCGTTTTTGACGTTTCATAAAGAGTAGCTGATTTGAGCTGTCATCAAATACTGTATTGTGCACAGAACAGAAAAGTATTGTGTGTAGACACGGGCCCTAAAGGTTATCGCACACCTAACCGCTCGGCATGGAAACGACACCGCCTCGCCAATCACCAGCGCCATAGGCAAACGTGACGGAACTAACGGAAGTAGATGTGCCGTTCTCGAGAACGTTTCCCGATTTGTATAGGGTAAGAACGTTTGCCTACTGAGCCGGCGGTCAAATATTCGAGTTCATCACACAAATATTTGCCGATTCGAACCTAGGACCTGCACTGGAGTACTAGCGGCCCGTCCACGACTTCATTCTTAGTGGCGAGCGGCAGCGGTGCGCGGTACGTGTGTCTCGCTGACCCGTATGACCGCTGCGCTTGGATCTCTCGCTCAACCGCTCGCCGCGCCGCTTGCCACCGGCAGTCGTATGTCCGTAAGAAGCCAACCGCGTCCCTTCGTTAGTTTTCTGAAGATATTGGTTTATGCTAATAGATATTTAGTATTCCAAATGCAAAAATGTGCTTGTATATTCTAGAACCAGAGCGGAGGATTAGACATTTTTCATAAAGATAGTTTATAGCCCGTCGACACTCTTAAGGTTGCACTTTACTCCGAACAATTCTAAATATGTAAATTTAAAATTTGCACAGATATGATCTTATTTAGACTTCTGACTTTATAAAATAACGATTTTATAATTTGACCTCTGGAGCACTATTGACTTGACTTATTCTGCAAAATTACAAGGACAAGTGAAAGTCAAAAGATTAGATAGGTATGAATAATTTTTCACAAGTGTCGTATTGTCACAATCGAATCGTTTATTGCGATATAAAAGCCCTATTCCCGGAAATGGTTTCGGAATTAATATAGTTCGCAAAAAAACGGTATAGCCCTTAGGGGTCGCAGGTTCGAATCCTGCTTATATCATATTACATTTTTCTTTCATAATTTACCTTTGTGTCCATATTTAAATCCTTAATGGCAAGTAAATTATCTCCATTAGTCTCCGTATTATATGCAAGAGCAATCTTTAGAAACCACGTTTAGATATTTATTTTGAAGTGCAAATGTACGACGCGGTCTGAATTCGGCGGGCACCTGGCACGGCGTCAACTGATAAATATACTACGCATCGTGAGCTTTGTTTTTTGACCGATCGTTGAACTTTTATAGATACACTAGGGGTTTCCTGCGATTTCGTCTCCATAGGAAATATTCTTGAGATAGTTGCCGGCAAACTTTTAGAACAAAAATGGCGGATCTGCGCATGTACATTTGTACGTAAATCGGCTACTGCGCAGTCAAGGTTATGCTCTAAAAGTTTGCATGACGGCAGCTGTATTTGTTATTGTATAAATTTAAATCTGTAAGAGTAGGTAGCTAAATAAAATAAACCATATTTGACAGCATCTATTAACTTTTTGTTTACGACGCGTTTGGCACAGTTTGTATAGTACCTGCATACTGAAGCCGGCGGTCCCGGGCTCGAATGCCGACCAGGGCAAATACTTGTGTGATGCAATAAGTATATAGATCGTCGTATAGTAACCATACTAAAGCCTTCTTGAGCTTAATTTGGGACTTGATCGAGTGTGAGTTTGTCCGATATTTATTTAATTATTGTACCTCCCATAAAATCAGCAACAATCGTTTAAAAATAGGTTTATTCGTCGTCTAATTCCGATCGAGGGCGAGGTTACACGGACTTGTATTGAGATTTATGAAGTGAGCTATTACTATTACTGACATAGCTACATAATAATTACATAGGGCACCTTCTGGGAGCAAAGGATAAAAAGTCCGAGTCCTGACATATTAACGTAACCCATAGTTCCATACATTTTGGATCAGTGGATGATTTTCTTGTGTTTCAATGTGACCCTCTTCATCACCCATTCCGCTCCCGCTCTGGCCTCCCGAATCATCCTGAATGTTAATAAATCCTTGTTTAATCGTACCATACCCCGGGATTTAAGGGGCAGACATGATTTGCCACCGACTGTCGGCCTATTGTTAGATCATTCCTACTGAGCCGGCGGTCCCGGGTTCGAATCCCAGCCGCCGGGGCAAATATTTGTGTGATGAACTCGATTATTTGTTCTTGGGTCATGAATGTTATCTATATATATGTATTTATATATTATGTATATCGTCGTCTAGTACCCATAGTACAAGCTTTGCTTATTAGTTTGGGACTAGGTCGTTTTGTGTATTTGTCCCTTAATATTTATTTATTTATGGAAAACCCTGGGTACGATTCGTAGACATACGTATATATATATTCTTGTTCCCTTCTCATAAATACTAATAAATCCCGTGTGAATCCGATACCAGCGCTCTATTTGCTTTGTTCGTGATAACTCCCTTCAAAGGAGTCCTCGGTGTCACGAATCGGGGATATCGAGATATATTACCGCGTCTTTTTATAGACAACTCAATAATACCGGCGAGGTGGGCGAGTTATTCAGCTGGGATTTTGTAGATGTTATGGAATATACAAATACGAGTATAAAATTTTATTTAGATATGGAGGTAGAGTCTGGCTAGCCTACCAATTGTCTATGATTTTAAAAAAAGTCTAAAAATCTGTTGTCAATTTATGTCAATTGTTCGCGGTTTATGAGGCATTTATTTTAAATAAATGGTAAAATATTAACAATGACGATATCAAGTAAGGTGCGCAAACTATTATTTAAGCTTTTAAATAATTATGACAATGTGCGAAGCCGAAATGAAGCGTTGTATAGCGAAAAAATGCAATGTTTACATGTCGTAAACAATTTTGTAGGTGGGTCTTCTATAAATATTTTGATACTTTATGTACTAATTCTAACATGTACCTTTAACTTTATTACGTACATGAATTTATTAATAAGTACTTGAATTTCATACACAGGACAAGTGTGTAAAGAACCGGATAAATTAAAAATTCTAGAAAATATCAATATAATCAAAATATTGGAACGTAAACAGTTACTTACTGAAAACCAATATATAGAAGAAATTTGTGGAGTGACTGGTCAGTAGTAAATTGATATAAAAATATAAAATTTATGCAAATATCTTGCTCGGCCGAAAATGTCTATATATGAGCGACGAGCGTGTCGATGGAATCTTGCACTTGGCCCATCGTGCCGGTGGAATTTGACTCTAATCAACAACTTAACCTCAAGTAACTTATAACCCAATAGTCTCGTAGTTAGACGTTTTTAACTCACAGAATGACCATTGATTGGCCAATTTTGTAATTCTACCACTATCTTTAAATTGTATGAATATTTTTTACGTAGGTACAAGTGTTTCAACTTTATAAAAAATACAAAACGAAGGCAAACAACACAATGGTGAATTTAGTACTCCGGGAAAAAAGCGGCCTTATCAAGCGACCGTATTAAACTTGGATACCCTTGATGTGCAGGCCATCAGGAATAAAATTAATGAATATTATGTCGTCAGAAAACAAGAGCCTACTCTCAGAACCCTTTTGGCCGATTTAAAAGAATCGATAAATTTTACAGGATGCAAAGAAACTCTACGTCAAATATTATTGGCTTACGGGTTTGAATTTAAACAGAACAAGAGTGAACGTTCAGTGCTTATTGAGCGGTACGATATTGCAGCTTGGCGGCATCGTTTCTTGGAAACCATTGCTTTGAAACGTGCTGAAGGCAAACCAATAATATATCTGGACGAAACTTATGTTCATCAACATTACAAACCAAAAAAGTCTTGGCAGGGCCCGTCCACAAAAGGTTTGATCGGATTTCCCAAGGAAAATAGTTATTTGTTATGCAAGGCTGCAAAGTTGTTATTTGGCGCGAGTGTTGAAATTGAAAGCTGAGCGTAGAGTTAAAAACGCCAATAGTGTCGGTAAATTACTTATCGTCTCCAAATATTTATAACAAATCCTTTTTCGTTTGAATGCAGGCTTTTAGCATTTAATAAATATTCCAAATTGGGCTTAACTTTCTTGTTTTCGATATTTCTATAAAGTAAGACAACAGTATGTATTCTTCACAGAACAAATTTACGTTGTGTTGTTTACGTGAATTTTGAAAACTTCCAACTTTTTAAATATTTATTTTTTTCTCGGGTGCGTTCAGAAATTACACTCTTATGTTCCAACTTTTATAACAAATAAATATTCAAATTTGTGTTGTATTTAATACGAGTATATTTACTAGTCAAAATATGTAAATGAAACTGAAATACTTACTATTACTCAATATATATAACATATTCAACATAAAATAAAGTGTAGAAAAAATAAAAACTTAAAAATCTGTAACCACAAACCAGGTTTCTGGACGTGATACTGTAGGTGTATTTTTTTTAAAAGAAGTATTCAAACGTACATATTATGATTTTAGCCGGCCCGACCAGATCGCCCTTAATTAGCGTGCGTTGATTGGTTATTCGAAGATTTATCGACTGATGAAATCAGTCACGCGTTGAAGGAGTCTTAAATATAAAAAAAGTTACATACACCATAGAGAATCAAAATCGTCGTGTTCGAAATTCAAATGACTTTTGCACGCAGATTTCGCCCTTTGAACGGAGGTTTTCCGAGCGAGTGAGGTGAAAAGATACATTATTGTACATGCTGGATCCGAAAATGTCTTTGTGCCTAATGCAATGTTAGTATTCAGCACTAAATCAACCGCAGCAGATTATCATCACGATATGAATGCGGCAAATTTCAATAAGCGGCTACGGGAAAAATTGGTGCCGAATTTGCACGAACCTAGTGTAGTCGTTTTAGACAATGCTAGTTACCACACTGTGCAAATGAATAAGCCACCAAATCGACAATCCCGCAAAGCAGATTTGCAAAACTGGCTTATTAAGAAAACGATCCCGTTTGGTTTGGTGAACGATTTACCAAAGAACAACTCTTGTGTTTGGTTGGAAAGCATAAAGAAGAGCCTATCTATGAAGCAGATGAGATTCTCAAGACTCATGGCCACGAGGTGCTAAGACTGCCACCATACCACTGTTTCTTGAATCCCATAGAGCTGATTTGGAGTATCGCTAAGCGAAAAGTGGCCAGCAACAATATTGCTCAATCTGCCCAGGAGTTGGAAAGAACCATTAAAAATTGCTTTGAAAGTGTGACACCTGACGATTGGAAAAAAATGACTGATCATGTTCTCCACATAGAGAATCAGTATATGCAACGGGAGAATATAACTGCTCATATGAAGAGATTTGTCATGAGCGTCGGTGATGAAGAGTCTTGTATCAGTTCAGACCAATATACAGGAGTGGGCTCGGAGGCGGAGTATTTGCTGACTGATTTTTCTAACAGCTCAAACTATTCCAACAACTTGGAAGCCGAATATTTAGAGTCTGATTTTGACTATAACGAGTAGGTCACGGTAAGTAACATTGTGTGTGTAAATATTCATCTTAATCCAGATTATTAATTGTAGCTAACAGTTTTACCTGGTTTTACGTATTACGGTGTCTGTCTTGTCTGTAAGCAAACAAGCAAGAAACGCAAATGTAGTAAGTTAAACTTCACTCACTTCGCGGTTTCCGATTGAGTTGTGGCATAGTACTCAATGTACTCATGTAAATTTTTTGGTATTCGATTAATATTATGGTATTATTGAGCTAGGTCTTATTTAATTTTTCCTCTTGTATATGGTTAGAAAGTGTGAACATATGTGTTTGTCGTAGACTGTACTGTATATAGTGATAGAAATTATGTGAGCTGACTATGAGTGCACGTCAACATATATTTAACTTATTTCCTTGGGTACCTTACGTGTGCATAGAAAATCGCAAATAATTTCTAGTATCAAAACTATAATTCCTACTACACCAAGTGTGACCAGCCACAGATTTTATTAATTTCCCGCCAAAACTTCAAGTAATATTTCATTAGCCAGACTATATAACATGTGAAAATGTTTGCATGTGATCCAATCAAAAATTCTGAACTAACCAACACGTTTTAAATGATGCGTAGGAGTGCCCTAAAATTTATATTCGGCACACATTCTACTGTCAGTTGTTATTAGAATGTGTGTCAAACGTTGCTGATCTACATTTCTACTGGAAAAAAGCGCAAAAATCGAAAGTGTTTGATGTCTAAGTTGTTTTACCTGAATGAATAAATTGAGTGGTGTTTTTAGTTGAGATATATTGGATATTGCACAAAAACAAGAAAATATAATTAAGACAATTAAATAGCAATCAAATAAAAAAGACTTCAGAATTTTGTATAAAAGGACCTACATAGTTTATAATGTGTTTTTGCATTCAGAAAGTAAGTTACATATATTATTAAATGTCATGGTAACGATTTGATTAAGTAACAGAATTTTTAATAGTCATCAGACTACAATAAACTCTCGGATGTCGTTTAACACAAAAGAATACAGTATATATTGAGATGTCCGTTTCGTATGACCGGATTTCCGGCTGTTCTCGCCCCATGGTCGCATTTCTCAACCGATTCTCATAAAATTTTGTGACTAGGTTCGTTTATTAATTATTACATAGATTTTTCGTCGATACAGCTTTTCGAAATTTAACAAAAAATGGCGGAGATATCGGGTTGGTAACGTCAAAAATAACATATTCCAGCTATGCTAAATTACTAGTGCCTCTGTAAGTTGTAGACTCGCGCATAACTGTGAAATGCGAGTCAATCCAGCGCGAGATACATTACCTATCCCTTTCTATGCTATACCTACTGTGCGAGAATGACGAGCGTAGTTGTGCTAGACGGCCTGCTCACAAACCACTAGTAATTTAGGTTGATACCTACATTGCAACAGAACAGTGTGATATTGAACAACACCGACGTAGCACGTTAACAGCAGTATTGAAGTCCAAATGCGTCACAACTCAGAACTGATTTCACGAGTGCGGAATATGTGATATAACGCAGCCGCGTGGGTGAAGACGTGCGGTGGACACAGGGCTTGGGCAAACACTACTCTTCAAATAATTCGCAATAGTTAAATACCATCAATGTCACACATTAAAGAGGATTGTTGAAGTCCAAATGCGTCACAAGTGGCACACACAAAGTTTACAAATGCGGAATACTTATGCGATATAACGCAGTCGCGTGGTTGAAGAAGTGCGGTGAACGCAGAGCTTGGACAAACGCTATTCTGCTAATTTGTCTTACTAATTAAGTTATTATACAATTCTGAAATTGTATTGAATATCGATTTTCTATGGCCGGATTGTTCGACTTACCATACCTACCTAAAGTACGATTTCGCCGTGTCGGATCTCTTCTAACAAATGGTTGTTGACTCTACATTTTTTTTTAGAGATGTCTCACGTAACAAAATGTTTAATCAAGTACCTAATGGCTCAGTTTCATTGGTCGATAACTCGGTCGATATACGGCATGCGGGGACTCCCCGCAGGCGGTATAACAACTAGTGAAACTCACAAGTCGATAACTCGGACGACATACGGCATGCGTGCCCTATGGCATGCGTTTTGGAAATCTACCGCACCCCGCATGCGAGCCCTATCGAATAATGAAACTGAGCCATCAAAGCCATTTAAAATTATGGCCCTATCGAACAATGAAACTGAGCCATCAAAGCCATTTAACATTATGGCTAGATAACGGGGTGCGGTAGATTTCCAAAACGCATGCCATAAGGCCCGTATGCGGGGAATTGTTATGATTGGTCGATAAGGTCCGCATGCGGGGTGCGGTAGATTTCCATAGCGCATGCCATTATGAGTTTCACTGGTCGTTATACCGTCTGCGGGGAGTCGCCCATGTCGTATGTCGACCGAGTTATCGACTTGTGAGTTTCACTAGTTATTATACCGCATGCGGGGAGTCCTCGCATGCCGTATATCGACCAATGAAACTGAGCCATAAGTGCCATGATGAAATGCGGAATATACAGTTGCGGAATAAAAAGGTTCGTCACTTTTTTACCTTAACACTGTCACTTACAGCCGAAAAGTAACGAATCCTTTCATTCCACGACTAAGACCTAAAGAAAGGAATGGGAACAAGATTTACAGGGAATTCTCTTCTACAAAATAAAACCACTTGCGGCGTCACTTGTATATTAAATAAATTATTCATACCGCAGTTGAACCGAGAAACACCTGCCCTGCTGACGCAACGCAGTCGAAACGCAAAATTATTTAACCCACATATCTGTGCCTGAAATAGCAGTGTGCATCGCGCATATTCAAATGCAAATATCGCTGGCTGAAAACTCCTTTCATTTCGCCTGTTTAAAATGTCAACCGCTGCCAACAAAAAAGAAAACTGTTTATTTTCAATTCCATATTCGAATGTTTTCAGCCAGTTCGAAATACGACGTCGTTAAATTTATAGTAAAATTTTCGAATTTAGAATTTGGAATCGTACCAAATTTTCTTTTGTTTTTTTTTTGTTAGTTTGTTAGCCTATTGTTCAAGGTTGTAGCAATAAAATCGCGTTATATTATCTTATTCAGTTGTTATTTCCACTTTCAGGTACGGCATGGTATTAGTGCCCAGTTTCCACAGATTTTTGCTTTTAAACTTTCGAAACAGGAGATAAATATATTCATGACAATGCTTCGTTTACCTTGGGTAATGGATGTTCGTGACAATCCATATTGATACAATTTTTAGAGTTTCTATTTAAAATTGCATACTAAAGTAAAACACTTTAAGAATTTTTACACATTAATTTTAATGTAGAACTGAAATATCAACGCAGTTTGGTAAGAAAAAAAATATATTGTAACATTGCTTTAGATTTTAGGTACCTAGCTTTTGTTCTTTATCGTTCCTAAGTCTATTTTCAACCGATATAAAATCATCACTCAAGTTATTTTTATTTTTGAGCCGACTCATTGTTATTGCCAAATAAAAGTAGGTATCGCTTAGACAAGAAAATTTCGAGTATATTTACATAAAAAAGATTTGTAAACGCTATGGAAAATCATTTACAAACTCAACGGCGTTTGAGTCATTCCCCGATTTAAATGGACTTAGTCTTTCATTGCATTGTTGAACTGCAATAAATTCTATCCAGAATTGGGTGAACGCGTGGGATTCAATCAGCCCGATAGAATTAGCTGCGAGGGATTACTGGAATTAAGTGGACCAATTGGAGACCCGCACCTACGGGTACGTACACTTCACCACATTACCGTTTACAGTGACGGTACTCGCTACTCGCTCGCTAGATCGTAGTTCTACAAAGTAACCGCTAGGGCGCTGTACTATTCTCCATACAAGTCGTTTACGCTGTCGCTAGCGAGTACGGTCACGTTAACTCATGGTATGGGTACAGATGCAGTAAAAGATTGGCCATAACAGACATGACAACTAGTGGCTCTGTCAGCTGTAGACTTAACCCGATATGCTATGTGAATATTTAAGCTATATTATTTTAATTTTGCTTTTATGTAAGGTTGTTCCTTTTACTTGCCGTGTTTCTATAAATTGTCCTGTTTGCTTGATTTTGATTTTATGTAAGGTTGTTCTTTTACTTTCCGTGTATCTCTAATTTTCTATAATTGTCTTTAATGCTTGATTCTAATGTGTATGTAGTCTTATTTAAGCTGATGGCCTAGTTGCCAATGCTTGCAATAAATTAAAAAAAAAAAAAACTTAACCCGATATTTTTTCTAAAATACTGACATATGTATTTTTTGCATTTTCAACCCTCATGGAGATCCCCCATTATGATTTTTTTTGAAAAACTGTATCGACAAGTAAAATCTATATAAAATTCTTATTAAATTTTGTGAGTAGGTTTCTCACAAAATGTAATGAGAATCGATTGAAAAATGCGACCTTTAGGCGAGAACAGCCGGTAATCTGTACATACGAAAGAATTTTAGGCCAAGCTGAAACAGAAATTCTTCACTCGGTCGGTCAAAAAGCATCCGTTATTCTCTCACCCACGCATGCTTTAGAAAACACCAGAAGCTTTGATATACGAGCCTCAAGTGTAAGTTTCCAAAGCAACAAATCGGCTGGATCGTTAAAAGCAAACTTACACTAGATCCGCTGTAATACTTGGAAATTCGACCAAAGAAGAGCTGCTTGAGATTACCACTTTATGTTTACTTTAATGATGTGTCCCCTTACCATGAGTTCACGTGACCGTACTCGCTTCTTCTTCTCTGTAGTTTCGCTCTTGGCAGAGCGGTCGTGGTCACGTTGAGGCGTCCACATCGGTGGTAGAGGCGGACACAGCTCTCCGCACGATCTCCCGCCATCTCTCCCTGTTGGCAGACTGTCTGGCGCAGTCAGATACGCAGTTTCCTACTGCTGATTTTATTTGGTCAGTCCAACGCATAGGTGACCTGCCACGCGATCTGGTTCCATCTACTTTTCCCTGCACAACCAGCCGCTCTATAGAGCTGTTATCCCGCCTAGAGACATGGCCAAAGTACTGCAGTATGCGCGACTGTATGGCCGATAGACGCTGCATGATGCCGAGTTCTTGGAGTATGGAAACGTTGGTGCGGAACTCCGTCCACGATATTCCGAGCATCTTTCTCCAGCACCACATTTCCAGAGCATCTATCTTCCCCTTTTCCAACTCGCGCACTGTCCACGTCTCTGCCGCGTATAGAAAAATCGGGAATATAAGTGTCCTCACGAGTCTGACCTTGGTAGCTTTGGTGATGTTGCGATTTCTCCAGACTTTCATCAACTTTTCCATGGCAGTTCTGGTTATGGCCATACGTCGCTTCACTTCATCCACACAGCCGCCGTTATTTGAGATTAAAGTCCCAAGGTATACGTAGGTCTAAACCACGTCGCAGTTCGCAATTTGTGTGACTTCGGGCGAATTGGAGTTGACGCGGTCGACGATCATAATCTTGGTCTTCGACTCGTACTCGCTACCGACAGTGTAATTTGCAAACGGATGATTTGTAAGGAAAATAGTATACGGCGCCCCTACCGGTTAACTTTGTAGAACTACATTCTCCACACAAATCATTTACGCTGTCGCTAGCGAGTAAGGTTAGTGGCTCAATTTACCTTTTAAATGATAATTTTACAAAATAATACAGGAATTTGTAGCAGACTGTACATGCCTGCCTGTCAGATCAGAGCTAACGAGAGCTAACTAGACGTCCTTTGTTCGAAAGTTACTCCGAAATATACCTATCTCACAGGGCATTAAGGACAAATGGGAGAAATTAATCCCAACCCACATTTCATTATATTGTTAGAACTGTGTGTTTTATTGCGTAATTGAGAAATATATATATTTTTACGAACTATTTCAATTCAAAAACCATTGCTGGGAATAGGTCGCTTATACCACAATAACCACACATCTGTGAAAAGTTAGTCGTATTTTAATTTTTCGACTTCACTTGCGTTTTGCAGTACTATAGGAAAGTTAATGGTGACGTCACCACAACAAAACCAATTAGGTAAACGTAACTTGGCAAACGGATTAAATTATTGTCTTAAATTGGCCTATATTTTACGATTGAAATAAAAATCTGGGGTCTTTGTTTTTACAGAGAACAGATTCATTACCTGTAAAAAAGTAGAACGACCCCTTTGCAAAAGTTTGCTAGTTTGATCATTATTTTATAGAGACAAGAGAAGAGACTCAAAACAAAGCTACGATTCGTTAACTTCATCCTGAATTCACCAAAAAATTTCATAATACGTCAACCAACCGGAAATGAATTACATTAGTAAAACGTAGGTAGTTAAGGTTATAGGTTATCGCGGGTTGGTTTTCCGCAAATCGACGTCTTACAACGCGCATATTTTGCGGTAGGTAGATAGTCTTCTTTATTGCACTAGTTCTATATCTTTCCATTACCAACCATCTAGCCTGTTTATAAACAATCGCACGTAATGGCGACTCCATAAATTAAGGTCGGTCGGCTTCCTGCTCGCAAATGGTTATTAACTGGTTTAATTTGTCCGGGCGAGCCGTGGAGGCGATTATAAGTATCGGGTACAAAGGTTGGTTTACTGCCCTAGGGAGTAGTGGAATACATTTCCCGGTCGCTGTTTAAAGAGTCTGATTTTTTGTGTCATTAAAACTCTGTTGAGACATCATCATCACTGGACTGTCTGCCGCGAAGCTATACGGATAGCAGTCCCTGAGGATGAATTCTATACGAGTTCGAAGCATTTTTCAAATTTATTCTTGAGACAACTGTTATAATTCTGGACATAGCCATACGCAAAACGCGGCCTATTGCTGAAATGACGCTATGGAGTCGAACCTGTTTTTATGTTGTTGTTTGTTGGCGTCCTATGGTACCCCAGTGGTACAGAGGGCCTTTGTGAGACGTCGCCATCCACTCCTGTCCTGTGCCTCGTGCTCCGCGTCACTCCAACTCAGCCCGGCCGCCCGCAGCTCGGCGTCGACGGTGCGCTGCCACGTGTGCGCCGGTCGGCCCTGTCGTCTGCTCCCGCGCGGCCTCCACGTGAACGCAACCTTGCCGGTGTTGTCCTCTGGTCTTCGGAGGGTGTGCCCTATCCACTTCCACTTCCGTTGAGCTGCAGTCGAACCTGTAGGGCTAGCAAATCTTGCCGCGACTTTGCTTGTCGCGTGATTTGGCATTACCTGTCTTACTCGCACGGTATTGAAAGGAAAGTGACAGATAGTCACAATTATGCCAGACGTGCCGCGCGAGCTCCAAGTCACTGACTGGCAGAAGACAGTACGAGACCTATACGGATAAATTTCTGTGGCGTCAGAAAGCCAAGAAACTCATTTTGGTTCGATGAGTAAGCAAGTAAGAAACTAAATAAAATAGATTACAAAAAGTTTAACAATAATATTATTAAAACTATCCTGAGACATCTTTGATTATTGTAAAAACTGTTTAAACTCACATAAAAATTGACAGAAACAGCCCGACATGTTTCGAACTCATATGGAGCTCTTCATCAGGGACTCGCGGCCCATTTTCAATGAGTTCAAACCGTTTTAATCATTATTAAGCTTAACAGTATAGTTTTAATGACGAGACCTTTAGGCATAATATATTACTAGGATGTTTTCCAAAGTCTGAAGTGTAAATTTCCAGTCCCAATCACGTTTATTTTCTCGTATAAATAACATCACAAACGCGTTCGGGATTCTCTAGTTAAAAGCAAATATTCACTCAGAACTTCATCGAAGGTACGCAACAAAAACTATTGTTCGTACACTAGTTAATTAGTTATCCAGATACGCTATCTCGAAGGACGATAAAAGTCATCTGAGACAAAAAGATGGCGAGACGAGATTAGCCGTCCACACACTAGGCGGTTGCTGTCCTTTATTGCATACGAATAAATAAATATATATATAGGACAACCTCACACAAATCGATCTAGTCCCAAATAAAGCTCATGAAGGCTTGTGTTATGGATACTAGACGACGATATAAGTACTTATATAGATAAATATATACTTAAATACATAGAACATCCATGACCCAAGCACAAATATTCGAGTTCATCCTGGCCGGGATTCGAACCCGGGACCGCCGGCTCAGTAGGCAGGTGTCTACAAACTGCGTCAAACGTGTCGTCAAATCACGAATAGGTGAATAGATAGTTATTTATCCCCTTTACATTGTTTACAGTACCCTTACCATGAGGTAACGTGACCTTACTCGCTAGCGACAGCGTAAATAATTTGTATGGAAAATAGTACAAGCGCTTTGTTAGAGCTACAATTCTCCATACAAATACTTCACGCAGTCACTAAGCGACCACTGTCACTGTAAATTCATGGTAAGGGTACTGGGACCTAATTCAAGAATGCTGTTTGAGAGATCGCAAAAAGTCAAAACTCTATTAGATAACAGTGATATCGCCTTTGAACTGTCATTAAAATGCGATGAGCTTCAAGTGACATATCTCTTCTCGATTTTGGAAATACGAAGGCGATAATGATTGTCAAAAATGCTATTCATACATATGAAATTTTGTTTTGAACGAAACGTAACTGACTAATTTCACGCACTACACGGTCAAGTTAAAGTATTCGCCTGTTATTTATGCCGTCACATACCTACAAAGTAAACGCAAATTAAGCGCGACCCGATTGACAAAGTTGCGATGTTATAGGGATATCGCCACTTGTAAAGTAGGGACACGTCAAAAGTGACGGATGGCGATGAAATGGAGAGATCTCCATCATCCCTCTAAAATTGGTCGAATTACCCTCCTGGCCTTAAGTCTACACCCAACATGACACCCTGTAATATAAAGGCATTGCAATGTTCATAGTATGGCCGCGAAGCGTATCTGCCATCCTTTCCCGTACGTTACCAAATAGTCGTAAATACGATAAAAAAATGCATACCTTTTTGAGAAATATGATAAAATATTAGTGGTTCTACTTGTTATCATTCAAATTTAAAGCATTTTTTTTATCGTAAATGTGAATATTGGGTAGCGTACGGGAAAGGGCGAAAGTAATCGCTTTCCATCAGGCGATCCGTTTGCTCGTTTGCTCATGGTTTGCTCCCTATGACATAAAAACAATTGGTAAATGCACCGCGACCATACCCTTTCACCATAAATGCATGGCGTTAGTAACATCTTGAAGACCTATTGATAAAGCGTAGATAAGTTTAGGCATCACCTATACCTACATTACCTCAAAATGGAGCACGCTTATGTGTGCATGATTATTTATGGCCAGATGCATGCCAAGTTCCTTAGTTAACGCCAGATAGGATCATAAATAAATATGTACATTTTTAAAGCACACATTAGTAATCATTTTCAAGAAATGCTAATTCAATAATAACCATTATTATTATAACAAAATACACACGTATTTGTCATTACGTTGAGCCAATAAAAGGACCTTGCTTGTGGATTCCCTAACCATCAACCGCAAACATACTTAGGTACTTACCAACTTACTATTATTTTCATTACTCATGGAATTATGACAAATTATGATCAGCGAATACAATAACTACTCAATTAAATTTGATATTTAAATTTTGGTAAAATCAACAACTTTCAAACGCACGATTTTTTTTAGAAACCATAGGTACCATATATTCGGGGAAGATCGTAAGTTCAAAATAACTTTGATATTGATTTGGACACAATCATTTTTGTTTTATTTTTTATTTGTTTACGTTTGGTAAACTTATTAATTTTCAATTCACTCATTAAATACCATAATATTATTAAAATCAAGACTGTCGTGGGAAATCAATAACAAAGAATCATGAAAATAAATTAAACGCATATACCTAAAATTATTATTTAAATTGTTTCTCCGTTATTCGAAATTTGTCGACATTTAAAATACATTGACAGTATCAGAGCCGAGAAATGTTCAGTGCGAGAACTAAACGCAGAGAACAATTAAAAAGTTTCAGTTGGTGAAATCAGTCTTTGAAAAAATTAAAAGTAAAATTATCTTCATTGCAGTAACCGGCCAAATTAAGAGTACCCTCATTTGTATGAGACGTCATAAACGGAAGGTGTGTTTTTTACTTAATCGTCGCACTTAAATAATACTGCATAATTTAATCGACTTTAGGTTATAAAAATAATAAATTAACATAAAACCTTTAATAAAAATTAAAAACTAGACTTAAAAATAAACTATAGATAAAAAATAATACAATAATAATATATGTGCATAATACTTATAATGCAGTAACCGGCCAAATTAAGAGTACGCTCATTTATATGAGACGTCATAAGCGGAAGGTGTGATTTTTACTTAATCGTCTTATTTAAATAATAGCTATTTCCCGGCCGAGGCCAATAATATTTTTCTTTTAATTTGTATTAACGCCTTATAAAAATAACGAACGATTTCGCGGTCCAGTTTTACTACATTAATGGGAACATTTCCAAGCAAGTTGGAGAAAAGTATATTTATACCTCGTACTAGATACCAGGTGGTTCACGCAGCATATAACTGCACAGAGTGGAATATTGTAAAGAAATTTCACAAGGTAAAACTAATATGAATAGAAGGATATGACGTGTATTTGTCATTCTAATCCTCGGTCACTTACTGCTTAATGTGGAACGGAAACTGACTCAGACCCAATAAAAAACACCACTAACTAACTAACAAGGAAGACTCGTCATCAATCCCACTTAGAGGACAACGTTAGATCTATTACCGCCAACTATAATATTCCTATTGATACAAAGATATCAAATCTCAAAGAAAAATTTATATGAGTTACCTGGGGGACGAAACCGGGAATCGAACCCGGAGCCTCTTGATTGCCGGTCCAGTGCGGTAACCACTTCGCTACCCGAACTCCAACCAACCTTTCGAATTTTCCCTTATCCTTCGTGTGTCGATCTTTGCATTGTTTATTTGAAAGGTTTTTAAACCTTAGCGACCAATTTATATATAATAATGAATATTTTTATAATAATTTGTATTTTAAAATTTAATAGTAAGTAATACAAATGATGTTTTTAAAATGTATTGACTGGTAAAATGTTGAAATTTTATTAATAAATGAGTATGAGTATGACCTCTATATGAATACGTTAATGTTCACATCTTACCGCATTATTTTACACTTTTTTTCTTTGAGCTCTGAATATCTTTGTATCAATAGTTTAACATAAAAGTTGTGGTAGGTAACCACATTAAATAAAATTAGATATTACATGTTTCATAAATTTATAATATACCTACCTAAATAATCTAGAAGCTAAGCTACTCCGTAACTTCGTCATAGGGTGAATATGTTTGTTCAATTTTTTTTTTTTTATTAAGGACCTTTATACTACTGTACATATCGGTCCTATAAAAACAGAGACTACTTACATCGTCAACATAATATAAAGTACAACTAAACTAAAAGAAAAACTCAATTTATTAAAAGATATTCCTAACATTTTTATGGGACTATGGAGAACACAACATATATACGTAGACGTAGTATAATAATTTGTGTTCCTTGGTCATGGATGCTTAATGTATGTACATAATTATCTTTATATAAGTACGTAGTAGGTATATCGTCGTCAAGTGCCCATAACATAACCCTATACTAGATCTCAATGCGGGGCTGGATCGATTTTTGTGATATCGTCCGATATTTCTTTATTTTAATAAAACAAGACTGTTCTTTTACATTTTCAGATCAGAACCGGGCCTTTCTTTACTTAATATTAGCATCAGCATTTTCCAAACCAAGGAGCAGCGAATTTTCGGCACAATATGATGCCAAATAAGTTCTCCCCTCTCGGCCATTTTGTTTGTTGTTCTCGAATTATTTAAAGCAGATTGGCTAAATATTTTAATAGGACATACCCTTAAACAACCTTTTAATAAAAGGGTGTTTTGAGGACGGGTTATTCCTACGTTTAATTTAATTATAGCTGGACGATTTGTAGATATTTGCGTAAATACTGAAATATGAGGGTATCTCAAAAGGTCGAGTCTTAATCCACAGTGCCCTTACAGTTTGTTTTATCTACAACCATAAATTGCTATTACAAGATCTTACTTGGCAGATACGAATTTGGGGCATGGATGATTAAAATCAGTAAAGTTCACTGGCAATTAGGCGTCCCTTCGTAGCTATTCGCATGCGTCGGTCGGTCGCTTCGCCACGCCCCACAACCAATAGCAATGCGAGTTACACAAGCAACCAATACAATAAATTGTAGGCAAATTTTCCTCTCAGGCAGCTTTTTAATAGATTGAAAGATTTCTGTAGTGTTTAGTCTATGACCTATCTACTAAACTTAATGGTCATAACATAAAACATTCCACTCTCTTGTCGGCTCTTTGAATGTTTACTTTCCGCAGGAGATCGATCAAACTTCAAGCCTTTATATATGAAACACAACAAAGGCATTCTCTTTTACAGAAATATTTATAAAAGTATTCCCCAAGTCTTAAGTTATTCGGGCTTTGAGGAAACTGATGAATGATGCCAGACACCGGTCAAATTAGGAAGAAACTACTAAAATTAAGGCATTTTCAGCGAATATTTATTTTATTGCCATTTGGGCGTTATATCGACCGTATTACGGACATGTTGCTATTTATTTTATTACTTTTACTGTTGGATTAAAAAATGCTGTTTGTTAAGGTCATATTTCTTAACATATTAACTATATCGATTATATATGTGTATATTTGAAACCTGCAGTTCTAATTTCTCATTGATAACTTTTGTTTAAATTTTAGTCGCAGAAAACTGGTATTTCAACTTTTTCGACTGCACGCAATGAAGGCATGAAATAGCTATGTAGAACTATTTAGAATACAGGGAAAAGTTTTCTACCCTTTAAAAGTTTGGTTGAAATTATCAATATATAATTTGTCATATCAATATATTTTTTATACAAGTCCGTGAAATGGATAAAATTAATTAATTTCCGTAAAATATTCCCAATGTATCTGATACTTAGTATCTGAGTACATAAAACGGTAACAACGTGCTTTATGTATTTAAATTCAGAATTGTTATGAAAAAACTTCTACTCACAAAATTTCATGAGAGTCCGTTGAGAAATGCAATCTCAAGGCGAGAACAGCCGGAAAGGCCACATGCTTCCCTCCTGTTTACATCCAAACATCCGAACATTGCTTCGTTCGCGCGCTCAATTAAAAATGTGATATTTGGGTCATTGTCAGTTCAAAAACCAAAGTCGCCCTCCGGTGGTCAAATGGATCTAGGTTATGTTGATATTACATCGGATTATAGAAGAGGGAACATTATTTAACATTATTCATACGAGTCGAGAAAATTAGGCCCTAGAATCCCTAAATTCGCATGTGTTCATCGGAAAGACTCGAACCTAAATCTGACAATGACCCATTTTCAACAAAAAAACCAGGTATATCAAATGATGTTCAATATTGAAAACGTATTGAAACATTGTAGAAGAACTTCAATTTCCAAACTCGTGTATCGTGTACTACGTATTTTCTATTTGTAGACAGGTTTGCTCCATTTTATGCTCGTGCAGAACGTAATCTCCTTACTCGCCTACGTCGCGATTGTTACAAAGCTCTTTATATTTTCTAATCTCTCGCCCACAGCGATATCAAGTGTCGCGTCTACGAGCTTCAGTGTAAAAGTAGTCTGTAAAGGGTATTAAAGAAATAATTGGATTCTTATATAGTTATTGTTATTTGTTACGGGAATAAATTCAATATCGTTTTTATGGTTCCGTGCCTCAATCGAAAAAAAACTGACGGAACCCTTATAGGATCACTTTGTTGTCCGTCCGTCTGTCTTTCTGCCAAGACCCTTTATCTCGAGAACGCGTGGAGGTATCGAGTTTAAATTAACACCATATAAGTACTCAAGTCTACGGTCCCTTAAAGCTGTGAAATAATAAAACTTCTACGTTAACGTGAAAAAATATCTCGTATCTTAACAACAACGCAGGCATAACCTCAAAATATAATAATGATTAATAATATAGACTGTATAGTTCATGTTCTGTTGATAGTTTCAGTAAATTAGTTAAAGTTTCCACAAGAAAGTTGGTCATACTAATTAAACACATTCATTATTTCAATTAACATTTTAACTTGTCAATTAACTGTGTTAATTAGCAATTGAAATTAATTATAAGCTGTAATAAAAGAGCTAACTAAGTACGAATAGAATTTGTTGCAGTCTCCACTCTAAAGAATGGTATACTAAGTTGCTTGAGCAACGACCACGGCCTGTGAAGCGGCTCTCGGGTTCGAATCCCGGTGACATAAGTTATTTGTGTGATAAGACTCGTTCCTGAAACTTGGATACCTTTTTATTGCCCTTATCCCATTTATTTGGGGTCGGCGCAGCATGTTTTCTTCCTCCATTCTCCCCTATTACTCGTCATCTCGTCGTTTACTTTCATATCAATTATCATCTTTCACACAGTTCATTCATCTTTTCTTTGGTCTTCCTCTTCTTCTATAATTATTATTATACTTATCTGTTTTAGTGGTGTCCTGCCTTTTCGCCGAACTATTTTTAGTCGACTGATTCATTTCGCCGAATTTTCACATCGCAGAATTTGTATTCCTCTGTAGTCGTACATTTTTCATAATTGTTGTAAATATCATCCTATCGATCAGGTTAGGTTAGGTTAAGTTTAAAAAAAAAGGTTTGTTTTATAACAATCCTAAATAGCCTTAAATACAAAGATCAAAGCTTAAATTGAAAAAGGAGCTACTCGGGGGAAGAGACCGGGAATCGAACCCGGTACCTCTGGATTGCCGGTCCAGCGCGTTAACCATTTCGCTACCCTAGCTCCAGGAAGGTTTGACGAATTTTTCCTTATGCTTTGTGTGTCGATCGTTGCATTGTTTTATTTGAAAGGTTTTTACACCTTAGCGACCTCTATGTGAATGCGTTAATATTCACATCTTACCGCACCACTTTACAGTGGTGACCGAGCAAGCGAGAGAGGGCGCTGTTCGCTTTATAAATTTATGAAACATGTAATGTCTCATTTTTTAATGTGGGTAGGTACACAATTTTTATTTAAGCCTTAAATACAAAGATCAAAGCTTAAAGAAAAAGGGGGAGGGTCTCTTCCCCCAGGTAGCTCCTTTTTCATTTTTTCTTATAGTTTACAGTTTTAGTGAAAAATGCTTTCTACGAAATGATACTTCGGCGAAATGAAACTATTCGGCGAAAAGGCAGAGAACCACACCCATACCCATTGTACAAGCTAGGTGTAGTACTTTAGTTTGGGAATAAAAAGGTCGATTTGTTTGAGACTGTTTCAGATAATATTATTTATTAATTCATACGACCACCCAGCATTAACATTTCATTAAACAAATAAATATAAACGTTCAAAACATGAATGAGCTATAACGTGACGTGTCCCGACACGTGACGTGCGGTAAATATAGCCGAACGGAAGTTTACAAACCCTTTCCTTGGACGCCGGCCAGACTAGCTGCCGGTTTAATGGTGCTTTGAGAATCAAATATCGGACAACCACGTAGATATAGTTAAGGTTCTGGAAACTTCGAACCGAAAGACATAGCCCCCGATATTACGATAAATTGCAGATGCTTTTGTCACACTTAGTATTGCTCACGTGACAAACTTAACACAATCTGGACGGCTCCATAATTATACATTGCAAGTAGCACAATTTTCTGCATTTATCTGAGGTAACAAATAATTATGACATGAAATCCTTCCAAAAATTGTTTCATACGTAAACTGTGGCAACATAGTTGTTGGTAAAGATATACCTTAATTTATACCATACGACAATCCCAAACTAACAGTGGTATTTGCATAATCAGTAGGTAAATAAACTTGAAAATACTGTTTTCATTTTACATCTTTTGTGTGAAAACATTGTATGTGACTGTGCGATATGGGAACTGTGAATTCGTATCATTAAGTTTCGCTTCAGGCCTATATATTCGCAATTTTTTAATGATCTATAGCTAATACACCGATGTATTTACTATTATTAGTTCCTCGTTCGCAATATGTTAAATGTTTCCGTTATTACATTAAGCGCTGGTAAAATGGCTGTAAACAAAAGTTATTTACGAGTTCTTTCAATTTAACGTAAATCACATAAATCATCAGTACTAATATACATTATTTTATTATGCTTAAATTGTTGATGTTATTGTCGGCTACCCCAAAAGCGCCAGAAACGGGATTTGTGTACTATTTCTACATAAGAACTTACATTATGAAGACCTGTGGCGTGGAGTCCATAGAACCCAATTCCCACCGGCTTGCCTATTTTAAAGTGTTTCAGCACCGTTCTCTTGTGTTCCTAGGGGAAAACTTATTGTGTTCCGGCTTGCCCAGGACTTTTTTTGACGCCACGAGACTATCTCATAAATGAATCAAGTAATTTATTTAATTATTATTATATACATTTTTCTTTATTTTTGAGATTAGAAATTGAGAAAACCGCTGCTGATTATTGTTTCTTTATTCATCCAAAGTCTTTAAAAAGAAAATAAGTAGATATACTTAAGTATTGCGTCGACTGAGTGTTAAACTTTTTACCTACAGTTATGTATTCGATTTCTGCCGTGCCTTTACTCTCGTGGGAAATAGCAAGCAACAAACAACCAATTCTACCCCGATCTATAGAGTAAAAGGAAGCTATACTTTACCCTTACCATGAGTTTACAGTAACCGTACTTGGTAGCGACTGCATAAACGATTTGTATGGAGAACTGTAATTAAACGCCAGGAGCGCTGTACCAATCTAGATACAAATCGCGTTTACGCAGTCGCACCATGGTAAGGGTACTATATGGTGGTGAGAATAAGTGGCAGCCTTGTTCTATGGACTTTTTTGCATTATTGAAATCAATTTTCCTTTTCAAGACATGGGTTGTCGGATCTGGTAAGTCATTTTCTTAGGGAATTTTGCATCAGATGACTAGAAGTCGAAAAGGCTGGTTTTTGATGACGATGTTGCGTCTGAAACCAAGTCGCACGGGCTATGATTAACCGAGTGTCTACAACAATTATTTTAATTACTCTTTAATTATTATTCGTTTTATATTTCTTGGTTCAACGGGGGCAAAGTTTTTAAGCATCATTCTCGTAGTTTGTGCTAACTCAACGTAGGTGCCGTGTCCTGCTTAAACATGACCAAAAATATCTGACGATAACATTCATAACAATTTAACCAATTGTTTTTATTAATATAAATCCATGTACTTAAGTGTTAAGTTCCTCACAATTTGCAAAGAAGCCTTTGGGCTTGGTGTTGAGGTGCTGACTTATCTTTTATCGCTATAATTACATACGTGTGTATATCGAAAATGAAATTAAGCAACGGGTTTCAAGTAGCATTATATGACTTTTCTAACTCCGTATGTGCGTTGTAACGCCACGACACGAACCATTAAATATTAATGACGCTCTCAGTTTTATAGACTTTTAACAACTTCAGACATAATCTAGGGTGAATTATGGCTTCTTAAAAGCATCTTTTTAACGGCTACTAGTTCGTTTAACGCCAGTTGAGTGTAAACAGTGACTATGATAAAGCACTGGAAGCGTTATTATCAGCTGGGTGCGTGTAAATAATTAGTACTGTCACATGTTTTCAAGTATAACCTTTTAAGTACTGTTAAGAGTTTTTAATAACAGAGACTATTTCAAAGGGTTTTTTTTTATATTTATAGTATGTCCATGGCCCATAAGCTAAGGAAAGCAGGATGACTTGGCATGGGCATGTCAATAATAGGCTACTCGATTACGTAGGCAACCTAGTTCTTCAATCTGTCCGTCCGTCTTTAGAAAAAAATATGGATGTAGGAAGGCCAAAGACCACGTTGCGTTGACGACACGATTCCAAACAATACGTCAAGGCTATGGAGAAAGTAGAGAAGATTTGAAGAGAAAAGTGCTTGTTTATCCAATGAGAAATGTAACCGGGTCAATGTCAGATTTAGGTTCGAGCAATACAACCTAGATTTATGCTCTTAACTTTTGACCATCGTAAGGAAGAATTTTGTTTTTTGAATTGCTGCAACCGCTGTAGGCATTTGGAATACAATAATAAGGTTACTTTTAAATGAGTATTACATTTAGAGGGAATCATATTATTTTCGTAACGATGTCGCCGAGACACGCCTACTGCAACGTTCTCCCAAGTTATAGATTAATTGAGCTTGGACTGGGCTTGAACCCGCGCCAAAGAATCCGTCTTCTCCTTCTTCCGTGAAATAAAATAGATGAGAGTCGTCACAGTTCACAGTAATAGGCTCGATTCGACATTCGTCTAAAGTATTTTTTTTGTCCGTACCGTAGTCAGGTAAAATAGTATCCTATTTATTCATTTTTGACGGGACAACGTCTTAAATTAGGTTGCGCTCGAAGTCACTCATGAAAAAGTGTAACGCCCGCTTACGTCTGTTAGGAGGGCCGGTTGTCCCGCTAAAACTCGAGAACGGCTGAACCGATTTGGCTAATTTTAGTATTGAAATATTCGTGGAAGTCAAGGGAAGGTTTAAACGGTGAGAAAATATTGAATAAATGAGTGGAAAATAATAAAAAAGATAATTTTATATTCCCATACAAATACAAACTGTTCGTACTTACCTGTCAAACATATGATGTTTGTTCCGTCGGTTCGGTATTTTTAGAATAATTACATGTAGATCTAGACTAAATAAGGGTTTGGAATCGACAACATACATGCATAATAGTCTGATTATCGCATATTTAGATTTAAAACATGTAAAATAATGACACTATAATGACATTAATGACACATGTGATGGGTGCGTTCAGAAAGTAACACTTAAAATGTTGTTAGGGAAATTGTGAATGGATATAATACACATAAATATTCTACCGAGAAAAAGACGTTGTCACGTAAAATCTTCCTTCGCCCGTAAAACCGACTTTACAGGCAACCATTTTTTTTCTTTATTTAATTATTTAACTTAATTACACAGCATAACAGATAACCGAGGCACTGTGAAATTATAAAAAATATAACAATGATATAGTTTACAAACATTTGAAAAACATACATTAGCGAAATAAATTATACATTAGAAATATACGAGTATGTCCGTCCGTGGATGTCCAGATGTACCAATTTTTTTTTAAATTAGTCCAGCCGTTTCGGTGTTATGAGCAGACAAAGGCATTTTTACCAAGAGATGGTGTTTTACGGCTTGTGCCTGGTACGTCTTACATTCAAAAATACGAATGCTAAATACGTCGTTGTTAATGACATCTCCCCGAAATATCAGTGTATGTCTATATTACCGAAGTGCTCTATTTAGGTACTTTTAAACTTGTAAATGCCACTTGAATAGCAAAGATATAAATATACGGATATATGGCCATGATGTGGTTGTGGCCAATATAAATCCCTCAATTGGCTAAGGATGTTAATTGTACACCTCTAAATGTATATGAGGCTGTTTTACATCAGTGACAGTAATTATGAAAAATTATTACATCATTTATTGAAATCTAGTCAAGGGTAGAGTGGGTCACTGGCACTGGTTTATTAATACTTTTATTTAATGTCTTATAACTTAAACGGGTATATATGTACTTATATTCACTCCTAGAATCATTTTTCGTCAAATGTTCCATTTCGCCGAAAAAACGTTTCGTAGAAAGCATTTTTTTTTGCAACCGTAAACAATTTGAGATTGTTATAAAACAAACCTAACCTGGCCTAATCAATAGGATGATATTTACAAGAATTATGAAAATATGACTACAAAGGAATAAAAATTCTGCGAAATGATTTGTCGGCGAACTGAAACATTCGACGAAATAAGTTTCCAGGAGTCAAAGGGCTCCCAACTAAAACATATTGTTTACAATGAAGCGAAAAATTTAATGTTCCGGACAGGATTCGAACCTGCGTTTCCAACGGCTTTCCGGGCCAACACGGGCGTCCTACCAACTGGACCACGAACCAGATGTCAGATCCATTGAATCTTTCAACCAGTTGCTTCAACATGCCTTAGGGTGGCATCGTAGCGCCATCTACCGTAAAGATTTAGACTTTATCGTCGGCACCATCGTCTCAAATTTGTTGAGAATCGATAGTAACGATGTGCTACACCAGCAGTAACGTCAGCTAACGTAAAACAAATGTTTACAATGAAGCGAATTGAAAAATTTGATGGTTCGGACAGGATTCGAACCTGCGTTTAGCAGACGTTACTGCTTTAATAAAAAATAATTAAACCATATTGATCCGTCAATTTGAAGTAGGAGTTCTTTCATTAACAATGCTGAAGAAAAAGCGAATGCATAACTAGAAAACAACACGGATACGAGCATTCTTATCAGCGACAGACTGTTTAGTTCAGATTTGCGTAATTACATTATTGCATCTCGTGTCCAGTTCTATTAAGGACGTATGCCGTCTGGAAAATATGATGGTTACGTCTTTTTGGAATCTGTGCATGGGCAGTCTTACGTCACAAGCTGCTCTCTCTCTCTCTCTCTCACAGCTGGACTCATGCCAGAAAAGCCCACGACTGGGCATATTGGGCATCAGATACTAAGTGTGGGTCGGATTAACTATAAATATAGTAACGTATTGATTTACATAAAATACAGACTTACAGATACATAAGAACACGTACAGTGAAAAGTAGAACCTCCTCCTTTTTTTAAGTTGGTTAAAAAGACGGCTGACGTCATTAGCAGTATTTGCCTCATGTGGCCTACGGCTAGACAGAGGGCATCACTGGGCACAGAAGTGTGGGTCGAGTCATAGGATAAGTAAATAACTAGGACGCATCTAGAAAAACCTGATAGTCTGAACTGCATGATCGCAGGTATAATAAAAGTCATAACTATATTATACAGTCCAGGTATTGTCGTACCTTTTTCGCTTTTGTCACAATGACGATATAAGTTTTAATAAGGATTCCCGAGCTTTTTTTTTTTTTTTTTTATAACGGCACAACATAGTGGCTCCACTTCGCCTGATGGTAAGCAAAAAGGGGAGCCCAAGTCGCAATGGCAACTGACGAGAAACCAACGGTGCCAAGTCAGTTGACACTGCCATGCTGGCCCGAGAGATGCTTCTTCACGCTTCGTTTGAAGGGTCCCAAGTTGTAAGAAGGAGGAAACACATGAGCCGGCAAGGAGTTCCATACTTTAAGCTGTATTTATTTGCCGTAATTAAAGTCAAGGTCTAAATATTCTTTATTCAAGTAGGCCTACAAGCACTCGTGTCGTCAGTTATAGAGAGCAGAGAAATTTATTGATAGAATTGTTACTAAAAATAAAATAAAAAAACATAAAAATTAACATTACCTATAGAAAAATCTCAAAAATTTCTCCGAGCTCTGCACGTGACTCCCTCGTAAGGAGCGTCTTCCTCAATGACCTTACGTCACTGATAGTACTGGCTGGACGCCAGTCCAAACCCACGGCTGTACGTGGGACGCCAGGTAAAAACTAGCTTAGACCAGAACGTCTGTTCCCATTGCACAAGATAAGACGACACGATGTCTTTAATAGGAGACGGTCATGATAAAAATTGTGGAATCAACATCAGACAGGTAGATTACACCCTGTCCATTGGAAATTTAGGCATAGATTAAACATTTTTTTTTGTAAAGAGTATGGAGTATGGCACTAGAGGGTGTGGTGCTCTCGTGCCGAATTTCTTGCAAATAATTAATCAAGTGAAAACCGTCAAGGATTCATCCCTCATATATGCCTCTATGTGCGTCCAAAACCAACTCCCTCTTTCTATATACTCCCACACAAAGCCCGACTCACTGGTAGTGAGGGCTAAACAGCCGTGATACAGTTGTTATGTTTAAAAAACAAAGTCCGAAGCCGAAATGCTTCAGTTAAAGAGAATTGAGGGATAAGACAGTAACAAAGCGCCCACGACTACTCTGCCAAGAGTACAGACTAGGGAGAAAACAAGCAAAAAACTGTCAGTGAGTTCAAAACAGCGTCCACCATTAAAAAAACATAAATCACTTAAACAAGTCCATAGTTTAGTTAGAAGTTAATTCCAGCATATGTTTGACTTAACAAACAACCATATTAATAAGTTATTGTCCCAAAAACCCACAATAATATTATCACATGTGCTGTACTCATCTCAACTGTAAACAACGAATTTACCCGCGCAAGAAGACAGCGACCCAGATAGCTAACCCCGAGTAGGTATAATTAGCGTGTCAAAGTGAACTCTCTTATCAGCCACGGACAATTACCTACCACGATAGCTGACAGTGTTTTCTGACACACTCGTGTGAAGACTTAAATACCATCACTCCCTCGATTTTTCCCCAAAATTTCCTTGAATACCAATACCCCTATTTTAGACAGATTTCTCGAGTAGCAAACAACCTGCAGAAGCGGTTATACAGCCTTTATTCAGCTTATATTAGCAATTGGCTGTATAAGCGTTTCTGCAGCTTATTTTGCTACTTGGGTTATATCGCGGTTATATCTCTCTATCTCCTTTGAAGCGAGGCGGGGCGGAGATCTGCGGAATAGACCAATCACCTGAATTGAAATGAAATCTGTATCTCAGCTCGCTTCACTTTTGTGATTGATCGATTCCGGACGTCTCCACTTCAGTGGAGTGGAGACGCACCCTAAAAATTCACCCTAAAGGGTCAAAAAGTATCCGAAAAAACCTCACGTGATTTGCACAAGCCCTAACATCTATTTGCCATTATTCAAAACAGCAAAAAAGTTGACTCCATTTTTTTACATACCTGGCGAATTGTAAATACCTACTTATTTAATTGGGCTACTAAATAGTTTGAATCTCATTGACATGACAAATCCATTCAAGCGATATATCAACCATGTCGATGATATAGCCTTAATTTTGCCAAGTAAAAAATAAATAAATAAAAAAACAGGCTTTCCCATAATAATGATTATAATTTTTAATATTATAATTAAGTATTAATTGTTAAAACATAAATTTATATGTATTTTGCATATCCTAATTTTATAATGAAAAATTACATTTAAACACACTTTGCTAGCAGAGTTAAACCACGCATACTATATAACCTACACTTAACTAGTGGTTGCACAGGTAGTTCAGTTTAACCGGCCTCTACGCACCGCACTACATTGTTGCATTTTGCTTGATGTTACCAAGCGCGTTTATACGTAAGTCATCAACCGTTTTAGCATGCTACCCTCTCCTATTTAGAAATAAGTAAATTATTGTTTTCTCAGTAAGTGATTTATGTAAATCTTTTGAGAAATAAATGTCTTAAACCATAAACCATAATTAATAGTGATGGGATTTTTGTCGTGTCGTAACGCAATGTTGTGGACAAAGGCGACGCCGGCCGGCGTGCTTGTTTACATTGTAACCGGTTTGTCGTATGTACGAAAGAAACCTGTTCTCACATATTACATGACAACACAACAGTTTATAGGTATCTGCAAAATGATATAACTGACGTACTTTTCGTACTGGTCTAAGCTATCCGTACTTACTTCACACAATATCAGAAATATTGTTAAAGAATAACAGAAAGTAAAAAGTTAAATTTCTTTTGTACCAAGTTGATTTGACTTTATTTAAACTTTAAACTTTTACTGCTTTAATTTAATGAAATAATATTAAATATCTGATTATTATTACGTTTTATGGATGAATTTTATTTATACCTTTTTTATAAACATAGATTTTTATTCACGCTGCCCTCATTTGCTAACAGTAGATTGTTTCATTTTGTATAACAATAATCTTTATTTAGTAGATATCGCGATCTCAGATGCGCAATCGAGGGTAACCTTCAACTCGGGTCGAAAAGAATACTGCTCATTTTATTAGTTCATATGATGTCTGGAGATTCTCAGAGATTTGTTCAAAAGTGTTTTAATAATGTATTGTATGGAGATATACATTTATAATTCGAAAGTGTGAGCAATGCACAGGAATACAACGCTTAGTAATAAATTAAGCGGGTTTTCAAAATGAAGAATCGAACCATATACAATTTTGAATCAATGCTTTTTAGTTGAAAATGAAAGGTGCGTTTGGAAAACTAATAAGTACGACATTGCTATGACTGTTAAATCTCAGTGTTCATGCTATTGATTCATACCTACGGTTAGTTTAGTTTCATTAGCATTGATTACTCATATTCAAATATGAAGCAAACTTTGATTTATTATTCGTTCTCTGGTTCTTTTACATAAAATTGTAAGGCACTTTTTATGTAAAATACGTGGCATTTGCAGAGTTAACCTAAATAAAGTCTATTTATTTGCCTACTATGATTGTTGACGGGATTTTTTATTGTTAATGCATAAATATATACCTACCTATAACTTTCCGTCAGAACCGAACAAAACCTGTTTAAAAACAATATTATCGCGCCTTCCTTCGGTAATGGACTATTTTTTCCCACAATTGGTTGCTCATTAAGATTTAAGTACGGACTTCACAGTAGAATACACATATTTAGCAAGAAAGCCATTAAAAAATATTTCTAGATAAAATTCGTCATGGTTACTTTTGTAAGTTATGGGAATATTTTTACAAATATGGTTATATTTATTTTCTGTCACCTAAATTTAGATGGGTCACTAATCTGTAATAGCCACCCTAATTATGATATCTATCCCCAAGAAATATATTTATGTTTGGCGCAAGTATGCAGCCCTAGGCGAGGGCTACATATTTGCGCCTTTTGGAGTTGAAACATTCGGCCCGTGGGGACCAGGTGCCAAGATTCTCTTTAAAGAGATATCGGAACGCCTGGTCGAAGCTTCAGGTGACCAGAGGGCTGGCAGCTACTTTGGACAGCGACTGAGCCTCGCCATCCAAAGAGGCAACGCTGCCAGCCTTCCAGGTACAATATCCACTGAAGGCGACCTGGCGGGTATTTACAACCTTTAGAGTCTATTTTAATTATATTTATATTTTAGTTGTTTATTAGGTATTTAGTTTAAGTAATAAGTAAGTTTTTTTTTACATATATAATAAGTACTTGTGTTGTTTTGTGTTTTGAAATAATAAATACAGTACAAAGTAAGAGTTCTCTAACCGTTTGCCCGGTTTATGAAATAAAAAGTTTATGGCAAATGAAAATTATGGCAAGTGATACGTTTATGGCTAATAAAGTTCGAGCAAGTAAATGTTTGTATCTATCAAGTATCTTATAAATGCATTCCTTCCTGAACTTTCTCACGGCGGGCGAGGGCCGCTCTCCCTCCGCGCCTCCGATTTTACAAAAACACTCTAGGGTGCTCTGTGTCGGCAGGCGTCCTAATCAGCGAGCCCTAGGTTTAGACTTTCGCAGTATATCGCACATATTAGGTAACTGTTTTAATATTATTTGGTGATTCAATGTAGGTCACATATCTACTATTATAGAAACGAATATTATTTATTATGTACCTAACTGAGAATGCATTTATTAGGGGATTCATAAAATCATACCCGATAAGATCCTCTCAGTTTTCACCTAAACCGAGCGAGATTGGGATTCGCTCAATCTGAAAGCTCACACGGACTACATTGGATTGCATGGTACATTACACGGTGATGTATCGAAGGCGCTTAGTTTACGCTTTGTAGCAAATCGCGTCAAGTGCGCTGGCGCAGTCAATTGGCGGTAATGAGGACTATTAGTCGGCCAGGGCTACGGGCTGGTCACAGTAAAAGCATCAACAGTAGGTATTACAACTTCGCATGAACGCCTATGAGAAAAAACACAGCTGAGCTATTTTACTATCAAACTGTTTGGTCCTCCTATCAGACTATTAAGGACACTGTGATTTATTCTATCAAATTGCAATTCTAACCTCACGGTCGCGGGCCTTACTATATAGTGCATATTGGTCGCAAATAAATTATTCTATATATTATATTCTAAATCTTATGCTTCCTGATACTTTTGCATTGACTGCACGACCAGGTTGTGGCCACAGCAACTTTATCTGCGATCGATTAACACGCGTAGATTATGTAATGGCAATACCGACGCTATTCTAAGCACGTCCGTGCCACAAGAACTTGTCCTTCGACGCCTTATATGACAGTGAACTGAAATAACACAGAGAACGGGTAATTGACAAGTTTTATAGCTCACAGCACGGCATAGTTATACTATATACTATTGTACGTAGATGCCTACTTGCCTAGTTGCCTAGCTATACATGTATGCGAAACAATGCTCTGCTGACGGAATTAGGGTTGTCAGATCGAATGACCGAATTATCGGGAGAAACAAAAAAAAACCGGGAGTTTGTGACTTTGGTCGGGAGAAACAACAATTGACAACATTTCATATTTCACACCAATATCTTTTATTATGCAGTTCTAAAGAGGGCAAAATTTTAAGTTACACTTATTTTTTATTTTCCTCGAAAGCCTTCGGTACGAAGCGAAAAATTCAATTTAAGAGTTACTCATTCTAAAGAAACGTAACCGCCAAAATGACGTCATTTAGTGGAGAAATGTTGCCAACGAAAAAAAAATTACGAGGCAGTTCAGTCTTTTCATGGAGGTTGTAAAGTTTATTTAAAACTGCCCTACACGCGTACGATTCTCGTAACTATTTTGATGTAGGTAAAGCTACGCAGACTAAATTTTGTACATTTATCGTATGTATGCTTGACAAATAACGCCTAGGAAGTAAATACAACTTCTATATTCTACTTAGATAAATAATTACAAAAATCCGTCGCGTGTGACAGCCTTAACATTGAACGTGAACGCATCAATGGAATATCTATGGTATTTAATTGACGTTGTCATGCCCGTTCAATTTAAAATATGTTATCGTAAGTTCAACGAAATGTCTTTCGTTAAAACGAAGTATTGTTTTATGAAAAACTGTGGAAATAATAGTACTACATGCCCGAAAAAGTATTTTTTTACTGTTCCTCTGGGAAATAAAAAGAACAGTGTCGTGCGGGTTGATGGGCTTATGTGCTCAACTATGGATTGTTTATTTGTGAAGATCATCTAAATGTGAGTAGTAAATTACTTAATCACAGTACTATATTAATAGTATTATACTTATAAAGTTATTTTTTTCAATCGGTATTAATTATCCATCCATTTCTTACAGTTGGAGGAAGATTTTATGTACTGGAAAACGATGCACGTCCGCCCAAAATTGAAGCCCAGATTGCCAGTGTTCAAACATCCATTTCATCTACAATTTAAAATGAACCTGGTACGTTACAGCCAGTGGGAAATGAGGATGCAAAGATAATAAAAAAAAACAGTTATAGTTGCAATAAAGCAATGTGTTCATAACTCACAATCTTGTTTCATTTAGTCGAAAGTTAATGAGCATACCTCTCAATACCTAGTGCTTACTTTATTCACCTTGTTTGTCGCGCGGCAAAGAGTTCTGAGCTCTTTCCGTTCAATACAACGCGAGCAAGACCGGTGATGCTATCTGATTAGCAGTGCACTAACTTGGATCATGAGGAACTATCTCCACAAGTCCGAGGAACTATCAACACAAGTCCGAGCCCCGCATATGATTCACAGACCAGGTACGCATTCAAATAAATAGGATAATTATAAGTACAGGAACAAATATCTGTGCTCATGACACAAATAAATGCCCTTGCTGGGATTCAAACCCAGGATCGTCCACTATAGCCACATCATTCTATAATATATATTGTAATAATCAGAGTCGGTACCTGGTCGTGTTTTAATGATCCATATATATACTTGGACCATGGGCGTGTAAATATTGGGACAAATTAGTATATGCATTTACCTATGCAATGAAATGAAACACACTGTAAGCTATTATATATATGTATGTTTATTTAACACATTTATATACTTTAGGGAAAATATACTGCTCCCAGAACTTATTTGCACCTTCTATCAGCTTGCGAGAATCCGTCCGAGTTCTTCATTTTACAAGCCCGCGGAAAAGCCAGGTCGTAGATAATAGTGCATATGCATATCCATGGCAAAACCGAGTCTTAGTAAAGATGCGAATCAATGTCCGTGAGAGAGCCAAGTCGTAAGAAAGTTGCGAATCAATATCCGTGAGAAAGCCGAGTCGTAGATAGGGTGATAATAATTATAATTGAGAAAATTTAGGACGAGCGAAAATTGAACAAAGAAAAAGGGATGACAATGACAATTGTTCCGTCAATTGTCGAATTTGAAGTAACTGATAAGCGGAAAATACTTTTTTTTTTAAATTTAATTTCGAGGCAAAGGTCCTCAATCCACTATGTGACGTCAACTTCCGGTTTAGCAATTTCAGCAGATTTTTTCCAAAAATATACGCATAAAAAATCTGAAAATATTTTTTTTGTCTTATTTACTCACTTTTCTGCAAATGGATTTCGATTTAGGACTTTCACAAAATATGAAATGTTGTCAATTGAATCGCATTAAAGTAAATAATATATTAAAAACAACTTCGTCCGCTGCCAATAGAAATATACATAAATAAATACTAACAAAAAAAAACATACAATGGCTTTCTCATTATTATCATTGTATCTACTATCTACAAAAATGTATTAGGATAATTTGTTTATAGTACTTATGGAAAAACTAGCAATTTTATAAAAGGAAGTTGTTTTTCGGGAGATTTTTTACTTAGTCGGGAGTCGGGAGGGCATACAAAAATTCGAGAAAATCCCGCTAAATCCCGACGATCTGGCAACCCTAGACGCAATCCTTGACCTTATAAGGCATTAGGCAAATGTGTTTTGACTTTGTTGCTATAGAGATAAAAGAATGGCTGCTAAGCTTGGAGATGTGCCGTTCTCGAGAACGTTTCCCGATTTGTATGGTGAGAGAATGTTCTCGAAAACATGCCACAGCTGAGCTCCGCTGCAGAGGTTCATATCTAAAAAAAGTTAGTTTGTAGGCGTATTCACTACAACTTGGATATCACTGGACTTTCGAGACTCTCCATACCCATTAGTATTCCCGGACATGCATGTGACACAGCAACGAAACCACAGATTAACGACATTTTAGTTGGCGTTTTTTCCTTTTCATGGATACATAACTCACTAACTATAGTGACTACTTTCATTTTTTTGATATGAAATTTTCCCCCGGTTTTTACCCGTCCGTATTATACCTTGGACAAAAATTAAGAAAGTATTATACAACAACAATACTTAATTGCACATCAATAAATAAATAAATAAATAAATAAATAAATAAATAAATATTATAGGACAATCATACACAAATCGACCTAGTCCCAAACTAAGCAAAGCTTGTACTATGGGTAGGACGACGATATAAATAATATATAAATACATACATAGATAACATCCATGACCCAAGAACAAATATTCGAGTTCATCACACAAATATTTGCCCCGGCCGGGATTCGAACCCGGGGGGTCTCCCTCGCGATCCCTAACATCGTTTATCCTAAAATCACTTGTCCGAACTGTTTTGTCCTAATGGGCACTAGCCCTAACGATCAATTGCCATAACAATCATTTTCCATAACGTAATGGTTGTCCTAAAACTCATTTGTCCGAAACATCAATATCCCTAATATTTTTTGCCATACTCCTCGCAATCCCTAAAATCTATTTTCGTTTTTTAAAGTCCCCGCCCCTTTTGCAACCACCGAACTGCTACCAGTAAAGTAGTTTAATGGGTTAGGTTAGGTTAGAACTGCAACCACAACAGTACTCGAGCCGAGCGATGTGACAGTGACATTAAGAAATAAGTTATTAGGGAAACCAAAATTAGGGCATATGAGTGTTAGGACAAGTGGTCATTATGACATAAAACGTTAGGGAATGCAAAAATAGGTTAAAAAACGTTAGGGATTCAGATATCGTTGGATAGTCGAACATCCCCAACGTCCGACTAATTTGTCAAGGCATTGTTTGTTTTTTGCATTGTCCCGAGGAAACCCCGGGCGTTGTAACGTTATTTTTTTCTTTTAGATAATAGAACTAACTAAAAAGAGTCGTCTACCTGTCTGTTTTAAAAGAAAAGATCGGGCCTTAGATATGCCCTTAGCCTTAGCAACGAGTGAAGCGTAAATAGAAGATTAATAGTGATTATATTAACACGCATAGCATTATACAATATACATATATTTGATAGTATCTATTATCACATCGCAAATCTCGTTTGAGCCTAGAAATATTAAATTCGACCCAACTTTAGCCTATTAACTTAATGTCTCTAGTTTACAGGAGCGATACTTATTAGTCTCAAATTTTCGTAATAAAGGACGATGGGTTAATTAAAACTTTATGGCGACATTATTAGAAATATTTAGGACACTAATCGAGTTTTTTTTTTGTAAGTATACGTATGAGAGTGAAATATATAGAGGCTCTTGCTTACCTACGTAACTATTTTCCTGATTCCAAACACGCTTTTTACAAATAATGATATATAAAATAATAGGAGTAAATATTCTGCGGTTTTATAGGTATGTTAGTAATGTATATTAGGTATGTACAATAGGTACTATTGAACACAAATCCAAGCGTTAACTAACGGAAGCACAACCAACACATCGATACGAAAATAACTCATACAAAACAAACAATTAATAGGAGTTATGGGAGCGCGTTAATTCGACCCGTCACTATCAGGAAAACACGTCGTAAAATCCCAACGAGCATCGACATATTTGTTTAGAAATGTGTGTCGAGCAACTCCGACTGTTTATTAAATGTACATTTAATAAATAATACCTATATGAAATACATACTGCCATGCTACGGTAAAAGGACGTATCTTACTATGACATCCGTATAAAGATACGACCTTTTACCGTAACACGGCAGCATAGTACCTACATCTACATCTATTTAACGGGACCTGGCTTCTGGCAGTAGCACCGTTATCATTTTGGTCATCTAATTCGGAATTCGTATCACTCATTACGAGGGCGTGGGAATATTGGTTGTTCACTTAATTTCCGAAAATAAAAGATGATATCGAACGATTAGGATAATTATAATAATCCAAACACATTTGTATGCAATTAATAATCAATATCACTGCGATTAACTCAGATTTCAATTATAGGCGTCGGTGATCCGTTCGCGTGACATGCGCCGCCATTACCGGATTGATATGAATCCACAATGTCGGCCCTCTAGCGGCGCTGTCCGTCAAACGTTCCACCAGAGCAAGCCTAACTCACCCTCGTCCTATAATCGAACAACCTTACAATTTGAATCAGCTTAAATAAACTAGAGGGTAGCATTATAATCAACTGGATGGCGCCGCGTTTGACGCGCGCCGTCATATATTACTTGTATCGCTGATAAATGATAAGACGTAGGTTGTGGCAAAGAAAGTGTACACTTGGATAAATCCGAGATAAGACAGATGTCTGCCTATTTACGTAATTAGATTACGTCGATAAATAATCTTGATCTGTTTATTGAGACGTTTGACGCGCGCCGTCACGGCCAATCTGACAGTCGCTCGTCCTCGAGCGAAACTAGTCCTGTGGTAGATCTGAAACAACAGAAGACATCGGTACACATCACCGCTCGCTCATCCTGACTATTCTAGATAACACATACTTCTCAACACTTCACCATCAACAGTCATCATCACAATCATTACTATCCAACTGCACGAACTGATACGGTTGAGGTGATTGGTGTGCATGGACCGGATGTATGCTTCCCCACGACCAGACATTGAGATCCGGCAGGACAGCATCACCCCTTCGACCAGCCCCACCAGATCACCGACCAGGATTAGATCAGTGCGTCCCTTCGACTAGTCCTTCCAAGACGTAGACCGGACGTCACTATCCTTTCCTTGATCAGTTGCCATCCCAACATAAACATACATAACAACATACGGTCGATTCCGACTTTATTATCTAATGTCGTCATCACCTTATAACCACCTTATACCAATGTATCATAAAAAAGCTCTACTAACTAACCTTAGCTTAACGAACTACCGAGTATCTTGCTCATCGTTACAATTGTCGTCGCCACGAATATCGGATTGCACAGATAATGTGTCTGATCCGGCAGTGAATGTATTGGAACAGAAACTAGCAGTGTCCGAATTATCAGCAGTCAATGTATCACTAGCTGACCCAGAATGCGCAGGCAATGTGTCTGATCCAGCAGTGAAGGTGTTTGATCCAATACTGGCAGTATCTGAACTAGCGGCCAACGAGGTATTACTTTGAGTGAACTGCGCATCCACTTCGCCGTCATGGCTATCAATAGGAGACTGTCCATTTTCTAAACCACTTTCACGATCCTCATCCATTAAATTACTCGCGATCTCAATTAAGCCTTCATGGCCCCGGGGCACAGCTCGCAGATTCTCATGTGAGTATTTGTATGTACGACAGGCACCGCTCATACTTTTTAATTCATAGCGGTCGTTTTCTAACACGGCAGAGATCAAAAAAGGACCTTTATACCTCCTATCGAGCTTTGTTTGATTTCTCTCACTACTTTTAAGAAAGACATAGTCACCCTTGGAGAATGGTTTTAATTTTAGCTTTGCCGCGGTTAAATCTTTGTATTTCGGAAGTACCTGCTTCATTCATTTTATTGGCTGCATCCGTGCGTATTTCATCTAAGTCTAACCTAACGTCCTGCTCAGTTCCGGTTCGTAATTGAGACATGCCTAAGGAATCTGCCCGTATGCCAAATAAAAGCTCAGTAGCCGTGTACCCAGTAACCCTGGACTTTGTACTGTTTAAGGCAAGTTGAATATTATCAAGTTCATCGCGCCATGTCTTATTCCTGTCATTCTCGATAATAGTGAGTAAGCTTTTTAATGTCCTCATCACCCTCTCGACTTGACCATTAGCCCTACTCGCACCTGTAGCTATAAAATGTAGCTCTATTTTGTATTCCGTACAAAAGTCTTTAAACTCAGCACTACTATAACAACGTCCCTGATCTGCGATGATTCTTTTAGGGGCTCCAAAAGTGCAAACTGCTTTCTTTAAGGCCCTAAGAGCGCTTTTTGCATCTACCGAAAGCGCATGTTCCAAAAGTATGTACTTGCTGAAAGCATCGATTATAACATGGCAGTACTCCTTTTGGTCACTTTTGCCACTTAACTTCCCTGAAAAGTCTACATGTATCGTGTGCCAGGGTATTGGAGGTTTGGGTATAGGGTGGAGTTGTACTGGGCTGGGTCCTGAGGGTCCTTTAGACGCCTTACAAACAATACAGGAATCAACAAATTGACGAACTCGCTTAGTCATTTCTGGGAACCAAAACCTTTCATAAAGTTTGTCTACAGTTTTATCAGCACCTAAATGCTGAATGTCTGAGTGAACCTGATTAATTAGTGTCCAAATCAATGACCTTGGTACTATTGGAAGCCAAGAAGTAATTTTATTGCGAGTTACTTTTCGATACAAAACTCCTTCTCGAACATCGTACGTGTGTGCAATAGACTCGGGTATGTCATTTGTATTATATTTAATGATTACATCTTGTATTTCCTTGTCGCGTTTCTGTTCGACGGCAAGCCAGCCTTGGTGAAGCTCAACGAACTGAACATCCTTCGATACGCGATCTAGGTGGCTCGCTGATGGGCCAGATTGAGCGATATCTTTTAGTGAATGATTCCTGGAGAGGTAATCGGCGTGTTCCATGCTGCGGCCTGGTTTGTATTCGATATCAAAATCAAACGCCTGCAGGAAGGCCCACCACCGATGTACCCTTGGCGTCAAATCTGTTTTATTTTTCGAAGCTTTTAGGGAATTGCAGTCTGTGAATACTACAAAGTGACGGCCATATAGATAATGGCGAAAATGTTCGACCGCACGTACGACTGCGAGGGTCTCGAGCTCATATGAATGGTAACGAGACTCTACCTCGGTCGTACGTCGACTATAATATGCCACGACATGAGGAAGTGATTCTCTCCTCTGGATTAAAATAGCACCATACCCGTCGGAGCTGGCATCCGTGTGCAATTCTACAGGTAGGTCAGGATTGAATATAGTAAGTACAGGTTCTGACGTTAAGGCGTCAATTACTTTTTGTCGCACCTCTTCATGTTTGTCAGACCATTTTATAGGCCCTTTAAGCTTTGTCAGTGGGTAGATTGGGCCAAGGAGGTTGGAAAAGTTGTGGATAAACCTCCTAAAGTACGAAGCGAGACCCAAAAACTGTCGCACTTGCGTAGCTGATTTGGGTGGTGGAGCATCAAGCAAAGCCTGAATTTTGCGTTGGTTGGGTCTCACTTCTCCAGCCTGTATAGAGTAACCTAAATAGTTAACCTCTCGCTTCATGAAACTACATTTTCGGATATTAAAGGAAAATCCTGCCTCTGTTAAAGCCTTTAAGACTTCATTAAGGCGACGCAAGCCTTCCTCTATGGAAGAAGAGTAGCAGAGGACGTCATCCATATACGCGAGGGGTTTTTCTTCGAGATCTTTAAGTGCTTTATTGATACATCTTTGATAGACAGATGGGGCGTTACGTAACCCAAAAGGAACTGCGAGATATTCGTATTGTGCTTCCGGTGTTACGAAGGCTGTCTTTTCGATGGAATCGGGATGGATCGGTATTTGATGGAATCCCGATGCCATGTCCAAAGATGAGAAATAATAGGCTCCAGTTAGGTGATCGATTTGATCGTCAATACGGGGTAAGGGAAAATGTTCCGGTCGTGTATTAGCATTCAGTTCGCGATAGTCTACGCACAACCTATATGTGTTATCTTTTTTTTTTAACAAGCAAGATAGGACTTGCAAATGGGGATGAACTTTCCCGGATTACGCCGGCATCGAGTAACTCCTGAATTTTGTCTCTAACAACTTGTTTTTCGCTAGGCGATAGTCTATACGGCGACCTTTGAACTATACGGTTGGGATCTATCAGTTTTATCTCTAACTCACCCGTTGTGACGCGTTTGT